>VSWD01000007.1:1860715-2335980 GCA_033119305.1 Pinctada imbricata
GACTAACTTCAAATATTCGTCATCAGATACTCTGTCACTATGGCATTCAATGTTTGGGACAGAAGTTGAAGCACCAATATCAGCGCCTATGTCATATCGTCTATGCTCAAGAGGTCTATCAGGATTGAACATCACAAAGTCGCTAGCTTCTTGTTGACCTTCAGCTTCATCATCTGCATTTGTTTGTTGGGCATTTGGAGCTATTTCATCATGCTGTGCAAATTCTTCTTCTGCCTCTTGCATAGCTCGCTCAATGTCGTCAATATTTTTCTCATAAAAATTTGCCTTATTGTCAACTAAAAGATGAACCTGTCTGTAGTGCTCCTGATAACTGTTATGTCCATTCAATAAATCAACACTTTCATCTCGCCATGGCATGAATAAAAGTAACCTCTCTCTGTAATGGTTTTCTGGATCAGTCTTAACATTATAGCGTACATATCGCAAAATCAGATCATGTATACGTCTCTTAATGCTAATTCCATTTTTAAGGGTGACCAGAACATCATCTTCAGTGAATTCTAAGTTCTCATCATCGTCTGTGTTTAAATCGTCATCATTTACCTCATCCTGAATGTCAGTTTTCTTTTTTTCCTCCGGATATTTTATGTCAAGTTGAGAGGCATAGTCTGCTAGGCACCAGTTGTCTAGTTGTCTCGGTCTTTTTGAGTAACGTGCTATGATATTTTGGTAATGAATATCAGTAGACTCTGGACTGAGTTCCATTAGATCAGACTGTTGCTTTAATAGAAGAACTCTTTCATGAGGGGGCGATGTATTTATAAATATGACATCCCTTGATCCTTTTGTTAAGGGCATTTGTAACACTAAATACGATGCCTCTTGTGCACTGACCTCTACACTATTCAGGAAGTGATTTCCGATATGACGAACTTGTTTTTTTATGTCCATATTGCCCTGCCTTGCTTCTTTGCATGCTCTATCCATCAAAGCACTCATTCCCCTTTGGGATTTGCTGATGTAGGAGACAATGTACATTGCACATGCATAAGGGTCTAGGACGAACTGCAAGTCAATATTTGCATTCCAAGCTTGTAGCACATTTTTATTGTACATGTTCACTCTAACATCCGACGGCATTCGCTTTAAAAATACTTTAGGACCATTGATTGAACTTCTTATGCACTTTATATATTCATCTTCTGGCATATTAACTACTTCGTGCAAGAACTGATCGTACGAGAAATTCATTCCATCTTTGTATTTGTTAATCTTTTCTTGGATTTCATCATATTTCTTTTTGTACTTCTCAACATCTGTTTCAAGCGGTTCTAAGAGCATAGTTTTACTTAAAGGCGGGAGTGGAAAACCGAATCTGCATACAGCTTTGCCCTTTTTTCTGCATGTCTTGGAATGCTTATGTGTTTGCAGCTCAATTAAACCAGATAAATTGTCGTTTCCATTTGAGCATGTAACATACTTGTCAACGAATTCCACAACTTCTTCATCGGAATCTTTGGGATATTTAGGTGAATTATTTATCCATACAAGCATATGAATATGCGGAGAACCCCTTTGCTGGAATTCAACACGGTAAAAATAGTCAGTGACATGGCCAACCGGTTGATGTGGGCTTTTCAAAAAGATTTTTATGAACTGTTGAACTCGGTCATTAAATATGCGAGAACAAGAAACAGGATCCTTTTGAACTAATGTGCTTCTCTCTTGCCATGATAAATTACTGACTTCATCATCTGATAGTATTTTACCATCAAGTTTGGCTAGAGATTTCAATAAAAAGGGCCATCTTGTGTCTGCTGAGGACAAAGACATAAACCATGTGGGTAAACCTAGTTGTCTGATCATCGCAAAAACATCTTTCTTTTTGGATGCTAAATAGGCAGGAGAATTGCGTAACTGTCTAAATATGTAATATCCTTCATCTAAACGTACAATTTTATCAAGTGTTGATTGATCTCGGGCTTGTGCAGCAGTGATTTTTTGCCCCTTTGTTTTTATTCTTCTCACAGCTAAATGCACTTTGTCACTTATTTGTTTTAACTGAATTTTCTTCAGCTTGAAAAATATGTTTGGTACTGACTGTGCAGCTCTTCGATCTTGACTTCTTAGTTCCCATTTTGCAATATCAGAGTAATGAACTGGGACTAATCTTTCTTTATTATTTGGTCTCCTTTGTCCACAAAATATGGATGGAAAAGACAAATACTCTGCGTCATGATCAGTGTAAAGGCTTAATGGATGTTGTCCCTCTCCAGGAGCAAATGTATAGGATTTATCAGTATTCAAACTTTCATCTTCCAACAATGTGTCGGCATTTCCTGTTACATTTTCAGTGCTATCAACTTCACTGTAATTATCAGATTCATATCCTGTTGTGTCAATTGTTGTACTTTTCTCTGAATCCGTTCTTTGTGTATCATCATTAGAAACATCAGAAATTGTTCCATTTGCTTCATTGGATACAAACTCCCTTACAATATCTCTACTATCATTTGAAACACTTTGTTCCCATGATTCATCAATCTGAATACCAGAGTTCTTGTACAAGTCACTTCCAGACATTAACCAATGTAAAGCTGACAAGACAACTGTTGGTCGTATGTTTTCCTTGAAGTCACATGTTTTATATGACATTTTTTTTTTTAATTTAATTGGGATAGTACCGGTATCATCCATTTGTCTAGGCAAAGCATTTATAACAGGCTGAATATCAACTGGGACATTCACAACATTTCCTTTCACACAGTATTGCCCTCCTCTAGGTAACTCTCTCATTTGCATGAAAGGGATTCTCAGTGCAACAACTCTTTCTTCCATTGGATGCAAGTTTAATTCTGTAGGTTTTATGGGCCATTTCATGCCATTTAATACAGACAGTTTTGGTACTCTATTTTTCTTCACATTCGATAAACATGTTCTACAAATCCACTCTTTTCCTCCTTCAGAAATAAGTTCAGTTAGAATGCCTGGTTGGAATTCAACAGCACTTGATATATTTTCAACTTTGCAGACAGAATCATGGAACCATGTTTGATGACAACATGAACATATATAAACAGGTCCATTACTAGTAGATGCATGGAATATTTCAATACACTCTTCTATATTTGAGCCATATTTCTTCTTCTTTGAAGTTTCTTTTTCTTTTTCCATGTAATTCTGATTACTTCGCATGTTAATCTTTCTTTTCCGATCTACTAGTTTTTCATTATTTGTTTTCTTGGCCTTTTCTTTTCTATTTTGTTGTCGCTTCATTCTTTCTTTTTCTTTGTAAAAACTGTTACTTCTAGCTTTTTTTTTACTTGATAATTCTCTCTGTTTCTCTTCTTCTCTGTATTGACTGTCATCTCTAGCTTTTCTTTTGGCTAATACTTCTTTTTCCTTATAAAACTGGTCTAATCTAGATTTTCTCTTGCTAGATAACTCTCTCTGTTTCTCTTCTTCTCTGTATTGACTGTCATCTCTAGCTTTTCTTTTGGCTAATACTTCTTTTTCCTTATAATACTGGTCTAATCTAGATTTTCTCTTGCTAGATAACTCTCTCTGTTTCTCTTCTTCTCTGTATTGACTGTCATCTCTAGCTTTTCTTTTGGCTAATACTTCTTTTTCCTTATAAAACTGGTCTAATCTAGATTTTCTCTTGCTAGATAACTCTCTCTGTTTCTCTACTTCTCTGTATTGAGTGTCATCTCTAGCTTTTCTTTTGCCCAATACTTCTTTTTCCTTATAAAACTGGTCTAATCTAGATTTTCTCTTGCTAGATAACTCTCTCTGTTTTTCTACTTCTCTGTATTGAGAATTATCTCTAGCTTTTCTTTTATTTGTCAATTCTCTCTGTTTTTCTTCATCTCTGTACTGCTCATGAAGTCGTGCCTTTTGCTTATCTTGCAATTCTTTGCATCTGAAATTGTTGTTTTCTCGTTTCTTCTGCATATATTCTCTCATATACTTTTTTCTGCTTGTTAATCTTTCGACACTGTTCTGTTCGAAGTCAAAGAAACTATGACTAATTCTTTCAACTGTTACAGGTAAAATCTCAAATTGAGACTCAAGATCTATGTTGCAACTTGAATAGAAGGAATAAAGGAACAATACTAAGTCATCAATACATGAGAACATTTTTAACAATGCTTTGCCATCAGATGAACTTAAGCCATCAGACCCATGTGAATGTGAATCAAATAAGAGGTATTTTCCATCTTTAAATATGATTGCAGAGCAGATTGCCCCTATCATGATAAGGAGACTTTCAGACTTGGTTAAAGCAAAGACAATGCCATCATGTAATGAAAATACTTCAAGATTATGAGACTGAATAACAGGTAAACCATAAACTATTGTGTGCTTTATGACTGAGAAAAAATCTTCTCGATATTGTACTGCTAATGGAAGTTCCTGGTACGACAACAGCTTATTAACAAATTTCCCCTTTACTTGTAAATCCAAGACAGCATTTCTGTATAAATTGTCACCATGATGAAGCACAAGATCTAATGTATTGGTTGATAGCTGAATACCTTGTTGAAGGCTCAAAATCATAGAAAGAGACATGCATGTGCACTGACTACCTCTTGAAAATACTGAATACCTAAAGTCACTTTGACTATGAGAAGCAAAAAGCGTTACATCTGAAGTCTGCATTGCATTATCAACATTACTTGCACTTATACCATCAATATTTCGAAATGCATCCTCATCAAGGTGAGAAATGTTATCACTTTGAGACAAATAAGATTTGCTTTGAGATGTGCTATGAAAGTCTCCCTGATTGTGAGTTGCAAATACCATATTCTCATTCTGAAACTTTCTGTTCCTCTGTATCTTTTCAGCTGAATTGCTATTTTCATGGCATTTTTCCATACTCATTTCAGAAATGATAGTTTCAGTATATGAAAGAGAGGTATTCGTTGGAGTTGTTGTGGAACATTTTATGATGTTATTTGAAGTATTATTTGTAACAAGTTTAGAGCTAAATTTTGCAGTAGGTTTTGAGGCAAATTTTGAGTCAGTATTTGAGCTAAATTTTGCATTAGTGGTCTCAGGGAGAGCCGCAGAGACCACTGTTACAGGAGTGTCAAGTATCACTCCTGCCGATACAGATGTCGTAGGTGTTAGGACGAAGCCTACACCCAGAGGCACAGATGATTGGACATGGCCAATATCTGTGGGGTAAGAATGACCCACATCTGCCTTATCTTGTCTGTTCTTCTTAGCAGCTGCTTTCCGCCAGTTCTTTCCTCTAGGCATTATGTTATCTAGGAGAAGAAAAATAAAAATTTGTGAAATATTAATGCCCCTAAGGAGATCTTTGTCAATGTAAAGGTTGTTTTTTTTATTAAGTCAAACTGTAAGTCAAAGTCACAAGATCAAACATTGGTATCAATGGAAAGATCGTACTACAAAGAATGCACATATGAAATATTTTACACATTAACTTTTGGGGAAAGTAGAATGTTAGTGAAAATAGATGCTTTAAAAATCTTATGTTTGTTAGTATAAAAAGGGGCATTAAATACACCTTTAAATAGAATCAAAAACCAGGTGCACAACTAGACCACAGACCAATCACATTGCAAAAAGAATTAACTCTCAATCATTCATAGTGTTAAAGGAGTTATAAGCACGAGATTACATAGACTTATATAGTGGAAAATGACCACACCTATTTTCTGAGACCCTGGGGGTCAGGGGGTCAAACAAAATATCAGGAGCACAACTAGACCACAGACCAATCATATTACATAAGGAATTAAGTCTCAATCATATCAAGGGACAGAAGGGTTACGAACAAGAATACATAGAGTAATAAAGTGGAAAATGACCACACCCATTTTCTAAGACCCTGGGGGTCAGTGGCTCAAACAAAATATCAGATGCAAAACTACAACACAGAGCAATTACATTGTAAAAAGAATTAACTCTGCATCATTTAAAGTGGCAGAGGAGTTGTGAGCACAAGATTACATATAGAGTAATATAGTGGAAATGACCACACCCATTTTCTAAGACCCTGGGGGTCAGTGGCTCAAACAAAATATCAGATGCAAAACAAGACCACAGACCCATTACATTGCATAAGGAATAAAGTCTCAATCATATATAGTGTAAGAGGAGTTGCGAGCACAAGATTACATAGATTTCTATAGTGGAAAATGACCACACCTATTTTCTAAGACCCTGGGGGTCAGGGGCTCAAACAAAATATCGGGTGCACAACTTGACCACAGATCCATCACATTGCAAAAAGAATTAACTCTCTATCATATATAGTGTAAGAGGAGTTGCGAGCACAAGATTACATAGATTTCAATGACCACGCCCATTTTCTAAGACCCTGGGGGTCAGAGGCTGAAATCAAATGTCAGGTGCACAACTAGACCATGGTCCAAGTAAAATGCAAAAAGAATTAACTTTCTATCTCTTAAGTTTCAGAGGAGATGCAAGAATTGTTTACGGACAGACGGACGGACGGACACAGGGTGATCGCATAAGATTGACTGGTCCGAGACCAGTAGAGCTAAAAACAACAAGATTTACTATTTTTGTAATTTTCACTTTCAACCATTGTTTGCATTGCTCTGAGTCCTTTGAGAATAGTTGCCTTTCTTTATAAATGCACACAAGACCATGTCAGCAATCAGCTAGGCTGCATAATTTCTCGCAAATACAAAAAACACGAACTATAAAGATGTAGGAAGAAATTCGGACTACATGTACCTTCAAAGAACCAGTTCTGTATAAACATTTTCGGAAAATAACTAATACACAGTTGTACTAGGAATTATAAACTCAATCTCTATCCAAGAAATCGAAGTATTCACATAAATATGAACGTTTTTGGTTGCCAGTTGCACATGCAAGCGCTATATAAAATTCAACCTGAACCGAATCGAAATCCGGAATTCACGATCAGTAAATCAAACCGGCAAAGTCAATATATCTGAGCACCGATAATTTCGGTGCACCGCACAGCCCTATAAAAGACCCGTTCCCTGTAAAAATCCTAAGACTCATAACTATCATTGGTTCTGTAAATCAGATTTACAAGTACCACAGTGCAGGAGAATACTAGAATCAGTAATATTACTTGAAATTGTTATATTACTGATTTCAATAATCTTTGTTATTATTGAAATTAATAATGTTGCAACCTTATATTACAGATAACTATAAGGAGCTGTTAAGATAAGGCGTGAAATCTGCCCTGAAAAGTCAAAATTTCAAAGTGCAAAATTTGAGAAAAAAATTCGGTAAAAATGGCAAGTAACTTGGTCCACATATGAATCTTCTGTCTGGATGGATAAATTTTTCAAAATAAGACCGAATTTGGGGTCAAAATAAGCGATTTTCTCATAGAAATCAATGGAAAACAGAAAAGTTTTTCTACAACATTGTTCCCCCCTCGCTTCAGAATGCCAATTTTACCAAAGGTGTATGTCGATAAAAGACATTTTCTGATCAAGTGGGGTTCTGAACCGAGGGGGGGGGGGGGAACAATGTCCAATTGGCGAAAAACGCAAAAAGGGGGGATGGATTACTTTCTTAAAATTAGTCTTTAGCGCGATAAAGTAGATTTAAATTATCATTTTCCTCTTTCAATATCATTGATCAATCTATTCGGAGTATGTTTCCATCAAATATTTAATCGTTAGGGAGGAAATAAACGAGAAAATTGTCTATTTCTACACTGAGTGTATTTCACGCCTGAAATTTACATTTGTGGCTGCTAACTACGAAATAAAACTGATTTTCAGTTTCCGGATTATATATTTTACCAATTTTTTTTATCTTAAAACCTAAAATCTAATTATTCTTATCAAATTTTGACATGAAAAGGTACAGAATTATAATAAACAACAAATTTGTGTAAAATTATGCATTTTTTATGAATGTTTGCTCGATATTTGACGTATACTATCATCAGAACACCCTACCTTTTCAACCTGTATTTAAAACATCTTTCATCAAAGTTATTTAAATTAAATTCCTACTAGGAATCTTCTAATACTTTACATTTTTATCCTGACCAACGTTATCCTAAAATGGAAGAACAGCGCATGAGAAATAATCGATTAGTTTCAGGGTAATCAGGCCCTTATCTTAACAGCTCCTTTCACTTAATTTGTACAATATATTTATTATTTTTTATGAGTTTTTAAAAATTTCCATCCAGATGAACAATTTTTATCATAAATGTGAGCTTGACTGTGATGACTATGTCCACAAAGAAATATGTGACTGAACAAGTGTAATAAATAAATTCAAATATGATAACAGTTGATGAAGGGAGTAGATATTCTTTTTATATATGTAAGAATTATGGGTAAAAACATCATAACTTTTTCTGGTGCAAAAAAAAAAATGAACGCTATGAAATATTTTAAAACCCATCAAAAATATGAAAGAACATACATTTCTCTACCATCATACAAAATTTCACTCCATTTGGACATAAAATAGAATTTCAATGAATTTTAAAAACATTTTTGCATGAAAGCTAAGTATATATAAGTCGCAAAATGGCCTTGACCTTTGATTATTGACCTTGAGTGACCTTTGCCTGGAAGGACATATGCTAATTAGCATTTGAATGAAATTTGATTACATGCTGTTGTAATGTTTAGTTATGTGAACTTGGATAATTTTGTAATACCCCCCCTCCCTTTCGCATAAAAAAATATCAACACTACAAATCCATAACATATATAAAAGTTTATGCATTTATCTACCATCAAACAAAATGTCTTTGCATTCGGACAAAGAATTTATTATTAATTGATTTTTAAAACATTTTGTGCACGAAAAGCTATTTTTAGCCAAAAAATGACCTTGACCTTTGATGAGTGACCTCAGATGATCTTTGTCCGCTAGGGCATATCCTAGAGAACATTTGTACGAAATATAAAATTGGTTTAGTTAAGTGAACTCAGATTAATTTGTAGCGTTAATGTAACCCCCCCCCTCCCTTTCATGTAAAATAAAACCTGTGTTTGTGAAACACAAATGCCCCCGGTGGCATATTTGTTAGTATTAATACCATTTTCTGTAAAGTAACTAAAGGTCAAGGTCATGAGGTCAGATATTTTGGTATCAATGGAAAGGTCTTGTCACAAGGAATACACATGTGAAATATGAAAGCCCTATCACTTACCATTCAAAAGCTATGCCTAATATTAAAGTTTTTGAAAGGCAGGTCAAAGGTCAAGGTCAAGGTCATGAGGTCAACAATTTTGGTATCAATGGAAAGGTCTTGTCACAAGGAATACACATGTGAAATATGAAAGCTCTATCACTTACCATTCAAAAGCTATGCCCAATGTTAAAGTTTTTGAAAAGTAGGTCAAAGGTCAAGGTCACCAGGTCAACAATTTTGATATCAATGGAAAGGTCTTGTCTCAAGGAATACACATGTGAAATATGAAAGCCCTATCACTTACCATTCAAAAGTTATGCCCAATGTTAAAGTTTTTGAAAAGTAGGTCAAAGGTCAAGGTCAAGGTCACGAGGTAAAAAATTTTGGTATCAATGGAAAGGTCTTGTCACAAGGAATACACATGTGAAATATGAAAGCCCTATCACTTACCATTCAAAAGTTATGCCCAATGTTAAAGTTTTTAGTTCGGACAAACAGACAAACAGACAGACAAACAGACGGACAGGCCAAAAACTATATGCCCCCGAATCTGTGATTCCGGGGGCATAAAAAATCTATACGGATTCAAAATGTGCGGTGTCAATGAGACGTTTGAATAAGTCATACATCATTATCATTATTTTTACGCTTGCATGTGTCAAAAGATCTAGATGAATGAATTTGCTGTATTGTCTTAATATTCCCCCTTTTTTCCCCGCTATGACGCAAAACTTGCATAAATTCTCCACAATTTTTTTTTTTCTGTACGAACATATCTATTTCTTTCGATATAAAACTCTAGTAAAACGCACGTCACGCCATCCCTCACTGACATAAGTTACAAACAAGCGTTAATACCCGATTAATATAGCCGAACAAGGTAATTAGCCAGGTTATAAGGCATTCTCAAAAACAAATTAATTAGCTGTGTTAAATAAAAACTGTCGCGGGTAAATAATTGTTTAAAGATATAGATTTGACTGTGCGGCCGAAATTTACGCTGGGATTACACCATTCACAGCCCCAACTATTCAAATAACTGTCAAAGGCTGGTATGGGTCACGGACTACGGTATTGTAAAAATAGAGGGGGGGGGGGGGGGGAAGAATAACAGAGAAATTTCTTTTTTATTTCTTCTACTTATCAACTATTTCGATTTGTTTAACATTCTATGAATTCATCAATTCAATTTGTGTTGACAAATTTACCGCCATCCCTACATGTGTACCATGCCGCTGTACGTAAGATAAAACGACAACGGTATATTAGACGAAAGTGGCAAATAGTACAATGGAACTGAAGATTTATAGACCATTTAATTCAGAATAAAGTTTTATATCATGCATGGATATTTCAAACAGGCGTTCAACGAACACATTTGTGTATTTTGACAAAATAGCTCATTTATTATTTCATTTATAATACCGACAGACGTCTGTTTACTGCGCTATTGGTGAAGTGTAATTCATTCGCCACGTGGGCAAGTAAAGGGTAATTTTTGATCGCCCACAGGAAAAAATACTTGTCTTTGGCAAGTTCATACCCTGAGTAACTGAGCGAAAAATGTCGCAATTTTGTTTTGAATTTTACCAGTAACTGCACGCAAAAATGATGACGTCACAATGCAATTTTTGTAAGGGAAATGTAGGTATTAAATTTAATCAATTGATTTTACGTCATGCAATCACTTTTTGTATGGGAAATTATAGTACCCGTCACAAAGGTAAGTTTAGGGTACCAGTTTCAATAGGAAGCCAAGGGGAGTTTGAGCATTATCTAGCGGGGGTTTGGGGGCAGCAGCCCCCGATAAAGGTTATTAAATGTTCCTCTAATGTTATTTAGTTATTAATTGGTTATTTAGTGTTATTTTTCATGGTCCATTTTGGCCTTAAAAGTCCCGGTCCCCTAAACTGAACGAAGGCCCAATCGGCTTGCTACACAGCGATCTACGGGAAGGAATTGAAGCCCTTCCACACACAATAAACAACCAAAAAGTAACAGCGTGTGGGACGGGCAAAATATTGAAGCTATACGCCGATTAATAGTCTCGTTTTTTTCAAGTCAGAGGAAATTCGAAATAAATGTTATGAATGAATCGATAACAAATATGCAAGTGCCCCAACAAGAATACATATAATAACATAAAATCTATTAAAATATACGATTTACTCTCAAGATACACCCTTTTATGTCCTAAAAATACAAGCTTTATCAAAGTCTAAAATATGGTTCCGCCATTTTACTTACTTCCACTCGTAGTAATTCCCTCTAACGACTAGGAGCACCCTAGTGACTTGTACCTCATACACATAAATTGATGAAAAAATAAATCAAGCGTTCACCCCTGCCTCCTCTTTTCAAAAATTAGCTAAAATTCATAATTTAATTTAACCTATAATATTGCTTTAAAAATATCAATATGAACCCAAGGGGAAATGCCAAACTTCATAAAAAATTCCAAAGTTCAAAAAGTGGCAAAAATGGCATTAAAATTATTCAGGTAAGTTAAAAATAGCATTCAAAGCTTAAAATGTGGATGAAAAATGAAAAATAAAGAAACAAAATTTTTAAGGCCCAGCCGGGATTTGAACTCGCTACCTTGGGACTCATTGACAAAGAAAACATGCCTATTTACAGTATTAAAGAAATCATTAAAAATCTAAAAGTCAAGATATTGAGAAAATTCTTTCACTGTTACATTCCTTACAATAAATATGATAAATGTTAAAACAATCATTCATGGGAAGAACCATAAAATGCCAAAAATGATGAAAATGACCATCCTCCCTTCCTTTTTTACAGTATTAAAAAAATCATTAAAAATTCAAAAATAAACCTTTCAGCAAAATTCTTTCACTAAAGCATTCCTTTGCTTAAAAATGGCTAAATTAAACTAAACTGGAGCAGAATTTTTCAATAAGAAAGAAAATATTAAGAGAAATATCAATTTTTGCATTAAAAATGCAATGTCGAAAAAGACGTCAAAAACGCGTCAAAAATTAGTTATTGGATTTTAACGAAATGAACAAACTTGAATCATACATCCTTCTAGATCACTTAGATACAATTAGTTTTTCAATCCATTCAGTGGAACTGGAGAAGAAGATTTTTGAAGAGGGGTACCCTCTGGGGCCTATTTGACCCCGCCCTGGATCCACCCCTGAAGGGATCAAGCCGAAATGAACAAACTTGGTAGAGGACCTTTAGTACTTCATGCATACCAAGTTTCATCAAAAATCCCTTCAGCCGTTCTTGAGAAGAAGTTGAAAATGTTAAAAGTTTACGACGGACGGACGACGGACGACGGACGACGGACGACGGACGCCGGACGCCACACTATGACAATAGCTCACTTGAGCCTTTGGCTCAGGTGAGCTAAAAAGCAAAGAAATTACAACATGGTGGATCTGAGCTCACAAGCAGATTTTAAATATTTAGCTAAATTACATATATTATTTTCTGTTTTGTGTGGAAAATAATTGCTCTAGTTTGAACGTAAAGAATTGAATATAAGGCTTTAAAAATCTTAAATCATTATAGAGAGGGTAAACTAAAATGAAATTAAAAAAAAAATATTTTTCAGAAAAAAAAAACAGATGTCTCCCCCTTCCCTCTAAGTTACTCTGACCTTAGGCCAAGATGATGTGAAACCTTTGAGTCATGGGCAACATCATACTAAACATGAAAGTGATTCATTATATTGTTTGAGGTAAAGCCCAAACATGATTAGCATATACAATTTCATCATAAGCATATTTAGTGAAATTGACTTTGGTCACATGACCTTGGATATAGGTGATCTTAAACCTACATTGTAAGGATCACGAGCAACAAAAACTGAATTAGTGATTGGATACACGGTTCAAAATATAAAGTCTAAACATGATTCGCATATACAATTTCATCAACTTGGCAATTTAGTGTTATACATAAGCAATGCTATCAGTAAATGACATTTACAGCCATCATATTATTTTTTTTAAAGTAAATATTATATTCACCTGGAGAATGACCATTACAAAGCCCATAGTTACAATGGTCACCATGGCAACATTCTCTACAACCTGAACTTTGATCTGACCTCTTTCCAACAATCTGAGCGTTCGTTTTCAGACGGCAATTCTAACATAAAAATAATAGCTATTTTTCTTATATTCAAGACTAAAAATTTGTTCCTATAATTGTTTGACTTGTTACTCTGAAACATAATAGGTTAGGGGGTGGACAGGGTGAAAGGGAGGGGGGAGGAAGGGGCGGGAGGAGGGAGAGAGGGAGAGATGGGGGAAAAGGATAGGAAGGGGGCGAGAGGAGGGAGGAAGGGGCGGGAGTGGGAGGTAATGGAAGGGTGAAAAGGAGGGGAAGGGAGGAGGGAGGTAAGGGGGCAGGGGAGAGAGAGGTACCCCCTGTCCGCCCCATAGGTATGTTCATGTACTAGTAATTATATCTTTTATTTTATGATCAAGAAAATAAATTATAGATAATATCTCCACTTTCATTATCTATATCTGTGGTCTGAAACATTTTCTAGTACAATTTTATAACAAACAAATATCTGATTCTTTAGTTGTGACCTTGATAAGTACAGATTTAACTTAAACTTTCACACTTCAAACTTTAAGTGTTCACACCCGCAACATTAGAAAAAAAAGAGACTTTCTTTAATATTCTCTGTGCAGTTCATATTCTATCAGACACCTATACGTTTGAGTTAATGAAAATTATTTACCTTTTCCTCTATACATCCCAGCTTGAATCCTCGTGTTATATATTGTTGTGCGAAACATATCTGAAAGAATCAGTGTGTCAAAATCAAACACAAAGTCAAACACAGTCAAATACAAAGACAAACACAAAATCAAACACAAAGACGAATACAAAGACAATCACAGATACAATCACAGATACAAACACAGAGACAAACACGAAGACAATCACAAAGACAAACACAGAGACAAACACAAAGACAATCACACAGACAATCACAGATACAAACACAAAGACAAACACAAAGACAAACACAAAGACAATCACAAAGACAATCACAAAGACAAACACAAAGACAAACACAAAGACAAACACAAAGACAATCACAAAGACAAACACAAAGACAATCACAAAGACAAACACAAAGTCAAACACAAAGACAAACACAAAGACAATCACAGAGAGAATCACAAAGACAATCAAAAAGACAAACACAAAGACAATCACAAAGACAAATACAAAAACAATCACAAAGACAAACACAAAGACAATCACAAACACAAACACAAAGACAAATACTAAGTCAAACAGAAAGACAATCACAAAGACAATCACAAAGACAAACACAAAAACAATCACAAAGACAAACACAAAGACAATCACAAAGACAAACACAAAGACAAACACAAAGACAATCACAAAGACAAACACAAAGACAATCACAAAGACAAACACAAAGTCAAACACAAAGACAAACACAAAGACAATCACAGAGAGAATCACAAAGACAATCAAAAAGACAAACACAAAGACAATCACAAAGACAAATACAAAAACAATCACAAAGACAAACACAAAGACAATCACAAACACAAACACAAAGACAAATACTAAGTCAAACAGAAAGACAATCACAAAGACAATCACAAAGACAAACACAAAAACAATCACAAAGACAAACACAAAGACAATCACAAAGACGAACACAAAGACAATCACAGAGACAATCACAAAGACAATCACAAAGACAAACACAAAGACAAACACAAAGTCAAACACAAAGACAATCACAAAGACAAACACAAAGACAAACACAAAAACAATCACAAAGACAAACACAAAGACAATCACAAAGACGAACACAAAGACAATCACAAAGACAATCACAGAGACAATCACAAAGACAAACACAAAAACAATCACAAAGACAAACAAAAAGACAATCACAAAGACGAACACAAAGACAATCACAGAGACAATCACAAAGACAATCACAAAGACAAACACAAAGACAAACATAAAGTCAAACACAAAGACAATCACAAAGACAAACACAAAGACAAACACAAAAACAATCACAAAGACAAACACAAAGACAATCACAAAGACGAACACAAAGACAATCACAAAGACAAACACAAAGACAAACACAAAGACGAATACAAAGACAATCACAGATACAATCACAGATACAAACACAGAGACAAACACGAAGACAAAGAAAAAGCACAAAGAAAAAGACAAACACAAAGTCAAACACAAAATCAATCACAAAGACGAATACAAAGACAATCACAGATACAATCACAGATACAAACACAGAGACAAACACGAAGACAATCACAAAGACAAGCACAGAGACAAACACAAAGACAATCACAAAGACAATCACAGATACAAACACAAAGACAGACAATCACAAAGACAAACACAAAGTCAATCACAAAGACAATCACAAAGACAAACACAAAGACAAACACAAAGACAAACACGAAGACAATCACAAAGACAATCACAAAGACAAACACAAAGACAAACACACAGACAAACACAAAGACAATCACAAAGACAAACACAAAGTCAAACACAAAGACAAACACAAAGACAATCACAGAGAGAATCACAAAGACAATCAAAAAGACAAACACAAAGACAATCACAAAGACAAATACAAAAACAATCACAAAGACAAACACAAAGACAATCACAAACACAAACACAAAGACAAATACTAAGTCAATCACAAAGGCAATCACAGATACAAACACAAAGACAATCACAAAGACAAACACAAAGACAAACACACAGACAAACACAAAGACAATCACAAAGACAAACACAAAGTCAAACACAAAGACAAACACAAAGACAATCACAGAGAGAATCACAAAGACAATCAAAAAGACAAACACAAAGACAATCACAAAGACAAATACAAAAACAATCACAAAGACAAACACAAAGACAATCACAAACACAAACACAAAGACAAATACTAAGTCAATCACAAAGGCAATCACAGATACAAACACAAAGACAATCACAAAGACAAATACAAAGACAATCACAGATACAAACACAAAGACAATCACAAAGTCAAATACAAAGACAATCAAAGAGACAATCACAGATACAAACACAAAGACAAGCACAAAGTCAACCACAAAGACAAACACAAAGTCAAACTCAAAGAAAGTGAAAGTTAAAGACACCAATATTCAAATTATTCTGGATACATTTTATATCTAATCAAGACATTCTTACACTGCATCACATTCCCCTTTTCGTTACAGTATTAAACTACACAAAATATATAAAGAATTCGTGTTTAATACACAGAATCTTCGTTTATATCTGTTGCCTACCTCTTCCTTAGCGCATCTTGTCAGATTGTTACACTGGTGGATATCCTGAACGTAGTCACAATGTAAGCACGTAGGTCCAAGATGGACTTGTCCTGTAATAGAAATGGAAATGTTCATTATTGTGTAAAGTGTCCTGTATTACAACATTAAACTCCTTATAATATCTTAATTTTATTAATTATTTTGTAAACACAATATAAATGTACACTTACAGTCTTTATGAAGTGCAAAAAATACAAAAAAGAAGACAATTTTTTTATGTCTTGAGAGGAAGGAATCGCGATACGAGTTGCCTTAGATTCACTTAATCATGTTAATATATAAAGTTCACAGTAGCATATCACATGATATACAAATAATCTCTAGCCTGGGAATCCCCTTCAATTAAGTATGGTAAATACAGTCTAAATCTACTTTATAGGAAACTATTTTAAGCCTCTCATATGAGCATCACTATCATCTAATGCTGGCAATCTTTTCTGGTCAAGAATAGAGGTATATTCAGGTATATTTAAACACTTCAACAGAATTTTTTTTATATTGTTTACATGTTATGATATGGTGCACGTAAATAAACAGCATTTTCTGTGTAAGTGATCTATGAATACAATTCTATACTTGATCAGAATAGATTACCATCATATAAATGATAATGATACACGTATGATACACCTAAAATAAATTTATATGAAGTAGATTTAGACAGTATTTACCTTGTTTCATCAGAGGGAAGTCCCGGACTAGAGGTTATTTGCCTGTCACGTGATATGCTACAGTGAAATTGTCTCCTTCTTTTGCAGCATTCTTCAATGTATGTCCTTCTCGATCAAAAGACGTTTCGCCATGGTTGTTGTTCGTTCTCAGAAGATTATTTTTCAGTACTTGTGTGTCTGATTTGTGTGTATTTGGTTGTTTGTTTGTCTTAACGTTTATTTGCCTGCTTGTTTCTTTTTCCTGTTTCAGTGCCGCTATCTTCAATGTGAGTTCTGTTTGTAACCCGTGCATTATAGTTATTGTTCACTTTCATTATTGGTAGAGTCTTTGTTGTTTTAATGGTTCTTATCTTGTGTCTTGCGTGTAAGTCTTTTTTGTAATTCATCGGCATAGCCATCAGATATGCTTTTGAATCCACATTTTGAACAAAATTTCTGTGTTTACTACTGATTTTCTTACGCTTTTCTCTTTAGATTATTTTTGTAGAGTTATCAGAGGCAAAGTCCCCAAATCTGGCAATGCCCTCAACTTTTATTAGGTCAGAGTTGTTCCCCATTACTTGTCTCATGAGTGTGTGTTCTGCTAAGATTAATCACACGTGATCCGGATAGCCACATCATTTGCTACTAACCTGGCAGATGGCCGTCAATTGTCGGCACCTGTTGCCCATTTGTCTCGATGGTTTATATGTCATCCTTTGTGTTTGATGTTCAGAACTGTGTTGTGGTTTTGGTGTTCCTTGTCCCTTTTGCGTCTCTTCCTGTGCATGTCTGCTCTGTGTTTTTGCATTGGGTGTTTTGCTGTGGGTGCTGCAATCCGAGTGTTGTTGGAGATCCCCTCCGTTCTTTCATCAGTATATATATGCACAACAAATGTAATTCCATGAGATGTTACTATTGAAAGGAATGTGCTGCAATTCGTGTATTAGCACTCGTGACGTCACAATGCATAATATCTAAATAAATATGCCGCGACGGCTGTTCTAACCTGCAAACTGAACCCACGGTGCTCAAGATGATTTTTAACGTCATACTTTTACCGAGAAAAAGCCAGAAAACAAGAAAGAAACAGACAACTATATGGTGCATATATATATAATAAATGTCATAATTTGTGTTTAGTTACGGGTATGCAACATACAGCATTACATGTACGATAAATGCACTTGCTGTGTGTTGCATACCCGTAACAAAACAGAAATTAAGAGAGTCACTTATTCTCTATAACGTCTTCATTTTGATTGTTTTCATCTTTTTTATAATTACTTTTATTTTATTATACTCACTCCCGTGATCACAAAGGTCGTAGTTACAGAAATCCTCCCCACAACAGAGTTTACATTGTTCTGTGACTTGACCTTGACGTCGGCGGTTTGACCTCGGAGGTACCAAGTAGCCACAGCTCTGTATGTTAATACGATACAAAAATAAATAAACCATCTACATCATTTTTTATCGTAAGGTATTTTCATATTATAGAGTTTTATAGACATTCTGAACGTTCGTCAGATTTTAAAGAGATTTGCTTCTAATCGGTTATGCTGTCTGTTTGTATGTTCTTCTTACAATGAGGAGGTTGTTTTACACCAAAATTGTACGTTCTTCGAGACCTCTGGGTAATCGGAAAAGTGGCAGGGTTGTGCGCACGTAATCCGTATAACTACACCATCTCCTACTTGCGTGGCAGATGACCGTACTAAGTCGGCACCGGTTGCCCATTGGTGTCGTTGGTTTATGTGTTGTCTTTTGCGTCTCATGTTTCTTTGATGTGAGGTGGTGCTCCTTGTCACTTTTACGTCTCTGTCTGTGAGTGTCTGCTCTGTGTTTTTGCATTGGGTGTTTTGGGGTTTTGCTGTGGGTGCTGCAATTAAATGTTATTAGAGATCCCCTAGCTCCTTTCTTTTATGCTGATATTTGTGACAATTTCTCTGAAATAATCCTCTGTTTTCTCACCTGCTTATTAATACAGCCAGAGTTGTATGTCACATTACCGTTGTCATCCTTTGTGCTCTCAACAACACACACCTAGTGGTAATAAGCAAGATTAGGCCACATGTCATGAAACTAAATTAATTACATGTTTATATTTATCCTTTCGATGACCATTTTTAAAATATCAATTGTTGGCATCCATTACATTATGAATCTTTAATCTTAAAATCTTCATCTTTTGTCAATATAAACATGAATTTGTCTAACATATCAACGAAAACATATAACCAGGTGCAAAACTGATATAGATCGACCTTCGTAGAGGCAGATCTTAATGTAAAAAAATCTACTCCAGCAGGGGGGGGGGGATATCGTGGTATTGTACAGTGCATTCTCCAGACTATAACATGTTACTTAAGATATTTAAAACAATTCATAATTGATTGTAAATATTGAAATACATGTTCTATAGTAACAATTTCTACATATGAAAGATAATTTTCAACTTAGCACTTCATATTGAACTTCCAAACCGAAAATCGCTAGAATCTATGAAATGCCGTGCCAACGTGTCTTTGAATTATTTTGGTTCGTACAGAGAATTGCTCTGTATTGTGCTAGACACGTGTTTCGGATATTGAATCCTCGCCAGTAGCTCGTTAAATAAAGCCAAAGTGAATTTTCGTGGCACCATCTACAATGCAGACTTACAAAGTATCCCTGAACATGGAATCCTGATAATGTCAAAGGAAGGGGGGGACTCTTCAACAGGGCAGTCACCGCTAAAAGAAAAATATACAGAAAGACCCAAATGCGCAGATACATAAAGGACAAGTACAAAAAAGACTCCAAATTGAGGGACAAGAACTACTTGACTTATCCCATTTACGCCACCATTTTGTTACCTGATTTTGGTCACATGTTTTCACATTTGTACACTCATCAGGATGCGCCATCTGTTGACATGAGTAGCAGATTATACTCTCTGTAAGGAAAATCCAATATCCAATAGTAAATATATGGGGTGTCTATTTCAGGCTAACATTCTGTTATCAAAATTTCTTGAAATTTCTAAAACGTGGGTCCTGTAGCATCATATCCCACTCATCCTGCTACGTCTTTCGGTAAATTTTTGTATATGATATTTTTCACACTCTTTGGCAATATTACATTGTTTACATTCAGGATCACTGACTCGAAACGTGCATGGCTGGTCCATGCTGAAAATCAATCTGCACTTAAATGATGCTATTAAATTTGAAGACGTTTATCATTCATACTCCTAAAGATTCATTTCAACCAATAACATTATATTTCGCACGGTTCCATTAGTATATAATAACAGTAGAAAGAAATGTAAAAAGGAAGATATGAAATGAATGTTTATTAAATTACTCAACCTGACTTCTCTTTCTCTTAAAGAGAAAAGTTTCATAGAGTAAAGGAGGGGATCTCCAACAACACCAGGTTGCAGCACCCACAGCAAAACCCCAAACCACTTAATGCAAAAACACAAAGCAGACAAGCACAGAAAAAGACGCATAAGGGACAAGGAACGTCAACGCACAACACAGAAACATCAAACACAAAGGACTACACATAAATATAAGAGTTTAATCTTTATGAAAGTTTTAGTTATATACAATTTATGATATGCTCACCAACTCTACTATGCTCTAAAACGGTGAAGAGGAGAAGCACTCCTGAAAAATACGATGTATCTTCACACGTTTGCAAGAATATTTCATTGAACTTAAATTGCATCATCTCGATCAACTTCAATTTAATTTACAAAACATTGAAGTCAGATCAAATATTTCATTGAAGTGTGTTGATTAAAAAAATGAATTAAATTTGTTTCTTGAAAAGGTTTTTACTATAGAAATGATGACTTACCAATGAATGACGTGTCCAATCTGGGTATGGCCATGTTGTGTAGACTATGTGCAATATGTTAAAACTGTTATCTAGATCTCCAAAGTGCACGTCGCACTGCATGATATTTGCATTTAAGGTACAATACTACTGAATCGTCCATTTCATTAAGAAGGGAATGAATGATAATGCATGGACGTTGTACAATCAACACTCATGACTTCATGTATAGGGGTATTTCATAGAAAGAGGAAGTTTTTAATGCTAAAGTTGCCCTCGTAACGTTTGCTGCAGAGACAGAAGACACTTTCTAATTCTCCATTAAAAACAGAAAAGATTTGCACACTAAAAATTGTCCAGGGGCTACGCAACTCTACTTTGTTTAGGATTGTATTTCCCGAGAAGGAATGTCTCATGCACCAAGGAATGCGAGTCTTTCCACTAAAGTTGCTAGCAAGCTTGAAGGCAGCCATTTGAAACTCAAGTTAATGAAAATTAAGCCAAGAAACTGCCATTATCTCGTTGTCCTGCATGTAGGAAGAAAGGAGAAGGTCTCCAACAAGACTAGGTTTCACCACCCACAGTAAAACATAAAAAATCCCTGTGCGAAAATATAGAGTAGACAAGTTAGGAACACCAAATATGATACCTTATTTACAAATGAGTTAAAGAAGATCCTGACGACAATCTCAACAAAACACTATGCACAAACCAAAGAGACCAATGGGCAGATAAATTAAATTAGAACTATGAAAAACGTTCAAAGACTCATAGCATATGATATAACTTTTTTCTATATTGCCTAATGTGATAAAGAAGATCCTGACGATAATCTCAACAGTACTCACAATAGAGCACACAATTGAGCATCGAATGACCCCTATCAAGTTAGAGGTGGGACCAGGTGACCATGACGAATAAGCATCCATTGTTTGGCAAGTCGCAACCGCCGTCGATATTCATGCACGCAAATGAAATTGTCAGTATTGAAATATATGTTCTATTGTACCAATTTTATTGTACTAGACACGTGTTTCGGTTATTGAATCCTCGTCAGAAGTACTTCATATCAAACAGTTTAAATAAAGTCAAAGTGAATTTTTCTGTCGTCATCTACAATATAGACTTTTCATTTCCTCTTGTAAACAATTTCTCCAAACCATGCACTGTCTGAGATTATGTCTATGTAAAAAGTGCTATGGCGACCATGTCAGGGTAAATAATTAAACATTTACTGTCATACTAAGTTATGTATGTTGCTATCAAACAGAAGAGGCTTACTTTCCCGGGGCACCTTGT
Source organism: Pinctada imbricata (assembly GCA_033119305.1). Lineage (NCBI taxonomy): Eukaryota > Metazoa > Mollusca > Bivalvia > Pterioida > Pteriidae > Pinctada > Pinctada imbricata. The sequence continues at coordinate 1,882,999 of VSWD01000007.1, forward strand.
CTCATCTTTAATCGGGATTCCCTTTTGCTTCCATGTGGATCATTTACCTAGTAAATTTCATCCTTTTTTGTGTGGGTGCTGCAACCTGGTATTGTTGGAGATCCCCTCCTTTATTGTATGTTTACGTAGTTAATTTTATTCTTCGTTGTGTGAATATTTTCCATGTTTCTGAATTTTTGTCGGCGTCGTAGTCTTCAGCGTTTACTGCGTTTCTATTTTGTGGTAGCAATGACAAATATGGATAATGACCATATCCCTGTATACAGCACAAAATCGATAATTAAGAAAATCAGAAACCGAAGGCATACAGAATCAGGATAAAACAGGAACCAAAGCAAACAAACAAAAATCTCCACCATATGAAAAGAAGCGAACTCCCGATATGGGAGTGAGACCAGGTGCCCAGGAAGAGTAAGCATCTTCTGCTTGTATGCAACACCCGCCGCTTCAATTCGGTAATTCAACAGGAGATAATCATGTTTGGCAGGTTTTCGGTAACATGGAATTGCATTTTTGAATTCTAGCGTAAGTATTTTTTTTTCTTTTTGTTTATTCAAGATGGAGCCTTTTGGCACTTTTCTTATTCTTTATTCTGATTGAGGGGCCAAAGCGCGACACCTTGTTTTCAAATATTACAGCGAGAGATATCTAAATAAGCTTCACCTTGTTTGAGTGTTTACGTGCACTGCATTGAAATATATTCTAACTTTCCTGTCATCAAATTAGACCTAAATTTCTATAACTAATCATTATGGATATCTTCCTCATTGCATAGCTCTGTTTGTAGTTGGGTTTCGGCATATTGTTTCGGTCATGTTTAGCATTAAGCTCCTTGCGCTTACCCTCCAACGATTTTTCGCCATATTTTTCACTTAAATACACTTCTGAATAAACTTTACACAAAATTTGGAGCCACTCATTTAGGCAAGAGGAAATTAAATCCTGTATTGTAGATTTCGCAACGAAAATTCACTTTTGCTTTATTTCAACTGTTTGACATGAAGTACTTCTGACGAGGATTAAAATATCCGAAACACGTGTCTAGTACAACAAAATTGGTACTTTAGTCGGCACCGGTTGCCAATTGGTCTCGTCGGTTTATGTGTAGTCTTTTGTGTTTAATGTTTACATGTCGTGTGTCTCTTTTCTGTCTAGTGCTGTACTCGTCTTTTGTGTTTTTGCATCGGGTGTTTTTTGGTATTTTGCTGTTGATGCTGCAATGGGGTCTTGTTGGAGATCTCCCTTCTTTAAGAACATATATTTCAATATTGACAATTGCAGCTTTTTGATAATGATGTTTGTAGCATGATTCATTATGTTTGAACTTGACTAATTTTGCAACACCTTTTTGACAATGACTCTTACAATCCTAAAATCATAACAAAAATCACTGGGCATGGTACTGGACCAATTTACAGTTTTGTACCGATGACTTTCCCAACGTTTCCCACACTGGTCAACCGTGACGACGGGACTCAACGATGGGCCTTGTTTAAATCCCCACAGAGAAGACTGGGTCCTGATTCTCTATCCTTTCCGAAAGATGGTCAGACTTCTCGGGTGATTGATCTTGAGCTCGCTTCAGCCAGTTGAGCACAGACTGTTATACGCATGCCATATAACGTTTTAGATCCATTTACATAGAATCTGTGTTACAAGGAGCCGCTTTGTTCAACTACCTCCTTTGTGATGTCAACTTACAGTGAGAAATTTTATGTCTAGAAACAATTTCTAAGAGACTTCTTTGTATCCGGATAAGTGGAAGGGTTGTACGCACGGATAACCACACCATTTGTTAAAAGCAGATGGGCGTCCAAAGTCGGCGCCGGATGCACATTGGTCTACTTCCTTTTATGTGTTGTCATTAATGTTTGATGTTTCTGTATGTCTGTTTCGATTGTTTTGTATGATGTTCCTGTGAATATTGTAACAGGTGTGTCTTTTGTGGTTTGTAGTTTTGTCTGATAACATTTACGTGTCGCATTCTTATGGGTTTATTTCAGCGTGGTCATGCTGGGGATCCTTCCCTTTTCTTGCACTGAGCTGTTTATTAGATGGTGTCGGTCGTCTAATGTAATTGTATCCGTCTGTCTTTCCGCTTTTTTCTTTTCTCTTGAAAAATTTTTGTTTTATATATTTTTATCCAAGAATTGGTAAGCTTTTCTTGCACTGAGCTGTTTATTAGATGATGTCGGCCGTCTAATGTAATTGTATCCGTCTGTCTTTCCGCTTTTTCTTTTCTCTTGAAAAATTTTTGTTTTATATATCTTTATCCAAGAATTGGTAAGCTTTTCTTGCACTGAGCTGTTTATTAGATGATGTCGGTCGTCTAATGTGATTGTATCCGTCTGTCTTTCCGCTTTTTCTTTTCTCTTGAGAAATTTTGGTTTTATATATTTTTATCCAAGAATTGGTAAGCTTTTCTTGCACTGAGCTGTTTATTAGATGATGTCGGTCGTCTAATGTAATTGTCTCTGTCTGTCTATCCGCTTTTTCTTTTCTCTTGAGAAATTTTTGTTTTATATATTTTTATCCAAGAATTGGTAAGCTTTTCTTGCACTGAGCTGTTTATAAGATGATGTCTGTCGTCTAATGTAATTGTATCCGTCAGTCTTTCCGCTTTTTCTTTTCTCTTGAGAAATTTTTGTTTTATATATTTTTATCCAAGAATTGGTAAGCTTTTCTTGCACTGAGCTGTTTATTAGATGATGTCGGTCGTCTAATGTAATTGTATCCGTCTATCTATCCGCTTTTTCTTTTCTCTTGAGAAATTTTTGTTTTATATATTTTGATCCAAGAGTTGTTAAGCTTTTGATTATGATTCTTGGAGTCTGAGTTATGGTTTTGGTTTTGATGTTAATTCTTCATTAAAGAAATGTTTAAATTTTACCTGACAGGTAAGTTTTGTTTTTCAATTGATTTGGATCCAACAAATCTCCACCAAGAAGCATTCCCGGAAAACGAAAGGATTGCATCACGGAAGGACGGAAAGACGCTTTTCCATGAGACGTCGAGACATTAAACGAAAGCCAACGTTGAGTCTATTGTATACTTCTTTAATCTCTATTAGTGTTAATGTAAGTGAATGTAAAGTTTTCACTTAAAATCGATATTGGAATTTAAGGAACAATTTTTTGCCCTCAATGTCGTCAAAACATATTGTTCTACATATCAAAGAAAGGATGGGATCGATGACAAATATGGAAAATGACCATATTTCAATACATAGTACAAAATGGATAATTCAGAAAATCATTAACCGAAGGCATACAAAACCAGGATAAACAAGAACCGAAGCAAACAAAGAAAAACCTACACTTTATGAAAAGAAGCGAACTCCTAATATGGGAGTGAGATCAGGTGCCAAGGAAGGCTCAGCATCTCCTGCTTGCATGCAACACCCGTCACTTCAATCCGTCACCCGTCTCCAGCCAGACGCTGTTGCAGCTTCCAAAAAGAAAACATCAAAACACCAAAATACCCAATGCGTAAGTACAGAGCAAACAAGCATAGAAAGAGACGTAAAAGAGATATGTTACACCAATGGGATAAAGATGATCCTAACGATAATCTCAACTACACTCAAAATAGAGCACAAATTGAGCATCGACGGACCCCTAGCAAGTTAGAGATGGTACCAGGTGTCCGGGAGGAGTACGTATCCCCTGTTTGGCTAGCCGCACCCGCAATCGATGTTTGTGCACGAGAATGAAAACAACATCCAAAATACATGCAACGGGCTCATGTCTATATATTGAAAGTGCTATGACGACCATATCAGCGAAAAATATTCAAAACACTTACTGTCAAACCCTTTTTTACGAGCTCTATACGGCAAAGAGCATAAGTGAGGAAATTCATCTTTCAGGAGATAAAGATATAGAGACATAAAACAAAAAATACTACACAAAAAAGCAATGGACAATTTATGCCGACGACCACATTAGAAACAAATGGTGATGTTATCCGGATTACGTGCGGACAACCCTTGCATTTTCCGATTCTCCAAAGTTCCCGAGGAATTTATGCGTAACGTGACATCCTTACTACATGATGACCACAAAAAAGGCAACAAAACGCAGGGGAGGGGGGGGGCATTCAACACATAGATCAATTTGTAAATTAATATAAAAACAAAAGCTGTTTAGCTTCCAATTATTATAAGAATTTTTAAGGTTTGGAGCTTTCTAAATATGTGCTATGTATGTCGAAACTTTTATTTCTATTCACTTATTCATATATACATCTGCTAATGAGCCACCTTCCTAAATAGTGTCGGGTAAACTTCAGTTTTAGATGCAGAAAACTGCATATTTAGATGCAGTAGCTTATTTAACATCCCAGAACATCGAATCTCATTGCAATCCATCCATGATATTCCACAGGTCGGATCTGTATACCTCCAGTTCTGATTGCTTCAGGAAGATAATTGATTTGATCAATATCTATACCATTATTTCCAGTGAAAGTCTGAAATAGACGATAAATGCAAATATCTATTAAATGAATAAAAAATGACAAATGGAATTTGTTTAAAGAACAAAGCTACCCTATGTTCAGTCTCAAGTATTCAATATTGCTGCCGTTGAAGTGAGCGAAGATGAATTTCCTCACTTCTTTTACTGTCCATGCGGCTCATTTTGGAAACTGGAAAACTCCATTTTGATTACTTTGTCATGCAAATAAATAAATTAAAGTGATGGAATTGAATAGTTCTTGCGCTTTCGTAAATTTTGGTACATGTTAAATGTACATGGTCATCGGTTTAAGAGATCATATTTTACAACCAATGCACATTTTAGATGGGGCGTTTTCAATGTTAAATTTTAGCTTGACGTCGCCGGCTTTTACGCTGAGCCGGTGTATAGCGTTACAACGTCATGGGAAAAATTAGCATCACATCTAAAACTTGTTTTGCTTGTAATATTTTAATGCGTGCACTGTCTATAAAATGGTGTCATTTTCACTTGAATTTTTGCATGACAAAGACGTCAGAATTGCGTTTAATTACAAATATGGATAATGACCATATCCCTATATACAGCACAAAATAGATAATTCAGAAAATCATAACAGAAGGCATAGAAAATCAGGATAAAACAGGAACAAAAGCAAACAAACAAAACCTCCACCACATGAAAGGAAGCGAACTCCCGAAATAGGAGACCAGGTGCCAAGGAAGAGCCATCATCTCCTGCTTGCATGCAACACTCGTTGCTTCAATTCGGTAGAATTGTCACATCCGGTTACTTCCATTTTGGAAGATATAAAATGTATATAATCTTTGGTTGATTGGTACATGTACAAATGATCTAAGACATTATATCATCCACCATTCTGGAGAGTGGGACATCATTGCGTATGAAGAGTTCCCAATATCGACCGTAGTAACTGGCTCGGTGACGATGTTTTTTTTTCGGTGCTCAGATATAATAGCCATGATCCTACATCAGCTCCAAATGTGTTAACGTTATATATCAGTGATTGTGATTTCTTGAGTTATTAGATTAGTGGTAAAGCTAGAAGTGGTCTGGTTTTAATCGTGCTTCATTAGATGTAACTGGAGCTTCAGATCATTTTCATATGGTCCGTTTGATCATCATCGCACACTTCAATACGTTTATTTTGAATTTGAAATACATTAAATTTATTCTCGTGAATACATTAATCATTTTCATTTGGTAAACTTGCATATATTCGATAAGAAAAGTGGACAAATGGTCATGTATTATGATGAATAATTTAAAAAAGGGTTAAGGTGTAGCTAGGCTATCCTTGCTACTACCGTTATTTGGGAGGTATAGCGAAGAGAAACCCTCACCGACCTCCCGTCGGGCGAGTATTTTTTTTTAATATGAATTAATATATATGCATGTGTATCATCCTTATTATCATAAAAAAATAATATAAAAAACAACAGAGAACATGGAGTCAATGGTCGACATATATATACATGTACAAAGTGCAGTGCATGTTTGTTGATATAGTTATTTTGTTAGAATGTTAGTTTGCGTTGTCAATGTTGTCGATAATGATTTTATCTAGAGCACCAATTAACAAAGGAAAGAGGAAAGTTGTAGAAAGGATTGTGGGATTGTGAAGGAGAAGGGGTGTATAATAAGACCTGATTTAGTTTCACTTGCGTATTATAGTACTTTCTTAATTAGTAAGTAAAGATGTCCAGCCTTGCCACAAATCATTAAATTCATCAAGACTGTTTTGTTTCTTTGCTAAGCATTTTTCAACGTTGATGAAAATTTTAACATCGTTGATTAATTTTCGAATGTTAAGTGTATCTTGTAGACATTTTGACTTGTATATAAACAGTTTAGCTATCATAAAGATTTTATTTTGGACTATAGACTTTTGTTGAAAATTACCGAATAGGAAATGATTCATTCTTATATCCACATTCATATTGTGACTAGCACAAAATTGTTCAAACAGTGATAATAGATGTTTAACTTTTTCACATTCCCAAAAAATATGAATTATCGTTTCTCTGTGAGTTCCACAAAAAGTGCAGTTTGGTGTATCTGATTTACCTATTCTATATAGAAAGGTATTTGTGGTCAAAATAAAGTGATTAATTCTAAATTGTAACCATCTCATTTTTGTGCAAGCAAATTGTTTAAGGGAAGGACAAAAAATATTTGACCAATCGAGATCGTTTATACTCATAATTTCATTCCACTTTGCCTTTGACTTCGGTGCTCGGTGACGATGTTAGTCGGTCACAAACGTATCCCTGACTGAGAAGCTTATCTGAAAGACGCCTAGCTCTCAGAACAAAATCTGTATATCTGGCACTTGCTCTGGCATAGCGTATCACTTGAGATATAAACACGCCATACTCAGGCGATGAAGGGATGTTGCTACTCAGAAAAGGAAAGTTTGTGATGCTGAAATTGAAGTCGTCACGTTTGTCATAGAGTGAGGTGTTCATGTGACAATCAGTGTCGTAGGACAACATTATGTAAAAATAGGATGCTGAATTATTTGTCTCTGTAGTTTCTTTGACTTTAAGCTCCGAAAGATATATTCTGCTGAGGTGATCGGCGAATTTTGGATTATTGATGGACAGCACATCGTCTATGTATCTTTAAGTGAAGTTGAAGTCAGAAGCTCAGTATCTTTTCCCTTCAGAGACCAAAGATTGAATGATTTCAGCTTCGTACGAGTCAAGAAAAATGTCGGCAAGGGGCACAATTGGTCCCCATATCCAGTTTCCAAAGTATTCCGCACGGACAGTAGTTAACTGCTTCTGATTATAAAAAATCTTACTATTCTTTTGCCAGATGATGGATGTCTAACGAAGTCCCATACTCCAGTATCATTAAGGTACTTTACACGGTAAGTTTGTATCCACTGTGAATACTGCTCATGTCCTTGTGTGATTACTGCTACAACCAGTCTACGCTGCATAAATAGCACCTACAAATAGTTGTGTATGAAGATGATACTGGCGTGAAAGCAGTAACTGAACGGAAGCAGTTAGCGAATTATTAGGGGTATTTGAATGAAGGAAATTTGATAAAATTAAGGAACCTAATAAAGGTTAACTAGAAATCAACATTAGTGTCAACATTTATATAAAAAGGGTGACTTGATGAATAGTATTTGGTCATTTATTAAGCAAGGATAGTTTCATATGGGATTCATGTAATATGGTTGCGAGAGGTTGCGAGACCATTATTTTTTCCAAGTTTCATGTTCCTAAACTTAACGAAACAACGAAGTTATCGTGAATAAACCTTCAAAATCGATCGGATATATCTTTGACAACAGTAAAACCTACAATTTTCAGCTTTCAAATACAGTAACTGTACACTGTGATTATTTTCGCTTAGGAAATATTTTGCGATGTTTAAATCCAGACTTTACGCTTGGTGGTAATATTCGCCATGTAAACATCTCTGCCACTGTAGGGGAAGCATCATGGATATTTTCGCGGAATTATTAATTTGTGAAATACGCGAAAATTACCCCCACACATATATTTCCATCTTTACAGTATACGTTAAGGAACATTTGCTGTGTTATTTGCCCCCGTTTCCTTTGCGAGTAACATCGCACAGCGAATGCTTGTCTCAGTGATTTAAATTTGAAATACATATTTCATATTTCAGTCATCCAGTCTCAAAGCCGAGATTGCAAGGCCAAATAATTAGAATTTTTCATTGGAACAGTTGCAAACCCCGGAATATTCCGAAGAAAGACCGGGTGCGTGGGGAGAGTCAGCGTCTCCTTCTTGCATGTAAAACCCGTTGCAACAATTCTTAAGCATCTAATGTATAAAGGAGTTGATATGTGATATGTGGATATGTGAATTATTGCACACTCACAAATAATCCATGAACATCGACGGAAGGTGCGGCTAGCCAAACAGGGGATGCTTATTCCTCCCGGGCACCTGGTCCCACCTCTAGCTTGCTTGGGGTCCGTAGATGTTCAATTTTGTGCCCTATTGTGAGTGCTGTTGCGATTATTGTCAGGATCTTCTTTATATCATGATTCTACTTATACATGTAACGGTGCGCATTCTAGATCCACGAACTTAATTCAATACAACATTTGAAAAAGAATATCAGTTTTTGTAAGACGATTACCCACCGATTCGTGTTTCTCGGATTTTGAAATAAGTTATGACGACGATAAAGATCGATTGTATTTATGAAAAATACTGAAAAGGGAAGTAATGTCATAACATACGAAGAACCTACTTTACTTTGAATGATGCTTCCCATATGGAACAAAAAACTAAAATATTCATATCGTTTTAAACATTTATATGCCGTGTAATGAATGCGAAGCTTTATTATTACATTTTTTTTACATTTGATGTTTGCAAATCTAATGACTTCGCATAAATCGCGAAAATAAAGTAAAACTCTCGCGAAAAAGACAGATAGGATCTATCCCGAGATGTTATCAGGGACAAGGAAATCCAATACGAGTGTCCATGATGTGCTTGTACCACGACAAAGCAAATCATGGACATTCGGGTTATATTTCCGTGTCCCTGATCACATCTGGTGATTTATCATTTTTCTCCCACTGCCTAAAGGAGCTAAAACTGAGATTTTATGTCTTTTTTCATATTTTGCCTAACGCAGCAATCATATATGGCGTCACGATTGACGATACAGTCATACGACACGTGCAAATGTATCTTTCCCAATATGGGTGAGACAAGGATATCTTTTCCAAGCGTATTTAATGGATATCCCAGTCTACATTGTGAGAAAGTTTTTTTCTCCCAATTTGGACCGGGATATCCATGGAAACGCTGGGAAATATATATCTTTTTCTCTCATGCTTTCGTATGTGTTACAGAGAAGGCCCATGTGATAATAGCTATGTGAGCGACGTCTGTATCACTTACATGTATCACGTGACAGCTGTATGTCATATCACGTGACGCTATTGTTTCGATCGTTTACGCTATTGTAACGTCATGGATTCATCCCGCAAAACAAACAAGCTAGCGGCGACGTGACAATAAAGCATTGATTTTAAGATCGTTTTCAATGTATTTTTGCGTTATACGCTGAAAACCCCAATATTCGTAGTTAATTCTTATAGATTAGAATGAACCAATTTTGGATGCGCTGAATTCGAATATCGCAAAATATTTGCGATTAGATCAACTTGATATCTTTCAAATTTTGTCTCTTTTCTTTCAGATTTAAGTTTGGCACTTAGGTAGAAGAGACAAATACTCTTTCATGTTCTTCTATAAAAAATACATCGTTTCCACCCTCGGGGTCTCAAAATTTCGCTAAGCCATCGGCAAGCCTTTATACATTATTTTGAGACCCCTCGGGTGGAACCGATGAATCTTTCATAAAAGACGACGAAAGAGTTTTATAGTCTTGCCCTTATGGGAGTAAGATAGCATTTTCACGTGCTTTTCAACTGTAACGTCAATTGTGACGTCATACATGATTGTTGCGTTAGCCGATCAGTAAATGAAAAAGAATACATAAATATCATTTTGAGCACTTTTATACAATGGGAGAAAAATAATCATTCACCAGATGCTTTTGTAAACGACTTGGTAAGCTTTGTTCTGGTAAAAGCAAATCCTGGACACTCGGATTGGATTTCCTTGTCCCTGATCACATCTGGTGATAGATTCTATTAATCTTTATAGGAAATACCTGTATCCATTGATAGGTGTCCAGTGAAAACGATCTCCATGCTTCAGGACCATTCAGTATGTATGATGTCTCGTAGAGGAGCTCTGACGAGAAGGTAACCCTTTCTCCGCTAACTCCATACACCCCTGTCACCAGATAGTGTGTTTCACAGCACTCTCCCTTTAACGGAGCACACATGTGTTCACCACTGTGAGATTTTACACATGTGCATTGATCTCCGAACGGTGAATCGCCGCAAGATGTACTCTAAGAAGGGACATGTGGCAATTATTAGATACATTATTGTCTCAACGATGTTAACTCAAAAAGGTTATGATTATAACAGTTACTGTATAACAATGCCAACAAAACAGAAGCCTATGAGGACCAAGTTTAACCCACCTCTGACAAGTTTGCCTGGAAATCTCGGATAGCGATTGGCTTATAACGGTCACATGAAGACGTGGTATATCTTATACCAGGTGCCTAGTCTTTATACCAGACCCCTTGTGACTCACAGTGTTATCCTTCATGTTGACGCCGTAGCGTAGACAGACAAAGAGGTCATCGGTGGGGTAAATTCATTACCTAGGCATCTGGTGACCTGGTACGGGCCTCGCCCGGTATTAAACCTATCATCCCATACCAGGTAACCAGATGACTAGGTAACTAATAATACAGGAAGATTTTACAAAGTGAGGAATTGTCAAACTCTTCTAGGAGATTGTCAAACGTCTTCAAATTCAATAGCATCATTTAAGAACAGATAAATTTACAGCATGGACCAGACATGCACGTTTCGGTACTTAACCCTCCACAGTGATCCTCAGCCAAAAAAAGATAATAAGGCCAAAACGTGCGAAAGTTAATATATTCAAGAGATAACCGAACGACTTAGGAGGATGGGTGGCAAACAGCCTTTTGGACAAGGCATGTTAGTTTCGTATCATGAATCCTCATAAGTGGTGCTTGCATGGTGCAGGTTTCGGAGTTGGTGCTGGTGACGTAGTGCTTAGCGCGGCGGACTGCGAATCTATAGGTCACGGGTTCGAATTTGTCCGTTGCCAGTCACTGTAAAACCATTGCAACCTTGGTCAAGATGATTTACACTACGTTGCACTCTAATCACACAGGAGTAAACAGTGTATCTGGAACATAATTGTCATATGAATATGATTGAAAAGTATTTGCGATTAAACGGCAGCTCTGTTTGTATACTCCAAAGCGAGTTGAGAATGAACTGGATTGTACTTGCGAGGGAGGTAAGTTTAGAAGTCGTTTGATGTCCATGCGAACGAGCCTTTAGATTCCTCCCTTTATCTCTATCTTTACCGCTGTGGTATTTTGATTTAGATGGGGTTTTTGTATTTGTTGTTCCCTGTCCCTTTGCTTCATTTTCTTTTTGCTTGTCTACTCTGGGTTTTCTCCTAGGGGTGTTTCGACTTTTTACTGAATACTGCATCTGAGTCTTGTCGGAGATTCCTCCTTTGTTTTAAACCTAAAGTGAAGCCAAGGGAACTCTTTAACGCACCCTTGAATTAATTCAATGTTTCAGATAGCTATTCTTTAAACGTGAACGTCAAATACACTAATGAATTCTAAATCGGCTTATTTAAAGATTTCAATTTCAATGAGGAAATCATTTTGTTCTGTTGTTTTCTTACTGACTGATCTTTGTATTGGCAGCAATCTTAAAGTTAAGCCATTTGAATGCTTGTCTGCTATATGGAATATTGTGCATCGCGGGGACATTTTTATTTTAAGAGGCTTAAAACTTGTTAGCTCTATCATATTCAAATCTAATCAACCATTCTGAAAACAGTATTTTGATGAAAGCGTATTCATTATCTTGGTAATGCTGAATTCACTTAGTACTTTGACATTCCTTATTGAAAGAGGAGCAAATGTGTTTGTATAACGTTTCTTATATCTCTCCCAACATTTCCTTCTTTCACGATGCTGAATTAGTCGGCACCGGTTGCCCATTGGTTGTTGGTTTATGTGTAGTCCTTTGTGTTTGATGTTTCTGTGTTGTGCGTTGACGTTCCTTGTCCCTTATGCGTCTTTTTCTGTGCTTGTCTGCTTTGTGTTTTTGCATTGACTGTTTTGGGGTTTTGCTGTGGGTGCTACAACCTGGTGTTGTTGGAGATCCCCTCCTTTGTTTTAGAATAAAAGATGAAATGCCTTATTCACAACAAAGTGGAATAGAACGTAATTATTACATACTACCATGTCGATTCTGATGAAAGATGCATTATTATCGAATACATATCGGTCATTTGTAAGGGTTTTGATATACCATACAATTCATATTGTTAAGGTCTGCTTATAATAAAAAGGGGAAGAAAATGTGAAATATCAATTAGTATGGAATTTGAAAACGCTTTAACGCTGCCTTCGATTCTGTTGATATTTTTGACTTTTGTTGATATAGCACATATAAGATTGTATATCACAAATACGTTTTGTATGTTGTTTTTCCACGTATATTTTTTATACAGCATGTTAAGTTTAACCAAGGTGGAGATCTATAATTTGTAGGTATACTGATTTTACCTGGATTCAGATTGGCTTTATCAACAAATTCATCTCATATACGATTTTAAATTACCTCTTCGGTCTTCATCATTTGAAAGAATATTCCAGTATCGACTGTGGTGATATTCGTCCAAAATAACACGTCAAAGACATCGGCCGCCATGAGTTCACAGTGGAGACTTCTCCAATCATAGTTAATATACGTACATCCATTCATTCCTTGACAACTATTAACGCACATATTTAAACCGATATTTTTCATACATGTCAATGTTTCTCCATAGGTATTCTTTAATCCTTTAAGCTCTATTCCTCTGGACGTTACTGAGCATGTTCTTATTCTTCCAGATGCCAAGAAATAAAAACATATCAAAATCATGAAAACCACACGTTTCCTCTTCTTGCTCACCATATCAATTTGTTATTCCCTGAATAAAGCTCAAACTTTTTTCAGATGTTTAGTATTTTTCAGTTAGAAATATCAATGCGCCTTTGACTGAACATCATTTCCTACAGACCCGCCGGTCGTCTATATGCTTTCGTAGTAAAGATTAAAAGGGCCTTTTCATCCTATTAATAATATTTGATCAATTCTTGTATTTAAGACTTGCTGTGTTTTAACGAGTAGGTGATTAAAGAAAGGAATGATTGAAACCGTGTTCTTACTTTTTCAAGAAAGTGACGTTAGTTTTGATAACCGCTGTCTGAATTAAGATAATTCATGTTTACCATTTATAACTACAGCGTCATCATTTTATCTTCTATGCTGACAATTACTGTGCGCGTCTTAAAATGAACATTTTTTTATGGTCAAGACCAAAATATAGGGAATCCAAAAAGGTGTTATACAAAGAACAAAGTCTTAACATGATATATTATGTATGCCAAAGAGACAGCTGAGGCTAAATTCTTAACATGTTAAACGTCTTCAAATTCAATAGCATCGTTTAAGAACAGATAAATCTGCAGCGAGGACCAGACATGCACGTTTCGTGTACTTAACCGTGATATAACATGTATGCCAAAGAGACAATTGAGTCTTCAGAGCCATACCACTTTATTTTAAAATAATCTATCAAATTTTGTAACTAAGGATTTACAAAGTAAAACATATATATTTAATCGGCGTACCAAAGGGGGTACCAATCTTAGTCAGGATCCAAACTGTATTACCTGGTGCACACCTGGTACTTGAGATAGGATTATATTCTGTCATAGACCATTTAAACCATCCAACCAAAGATTGTACTCCTTGTCTTCCGAAATGGAAGTAACCAGATGTGACAGTTCTACCGAATTGAAGCGGCGGGTATTGCATGCAAGCAGGAGATGTTTACTCTTCCTGGTTCCTGTTTTATCCTGATTTTGTATGACTTCGGTTTTCTGAATTTTCGATTTTGTGCTGTATTCAGGGATATGGTCGTTATCCATATGTGTCATATTCCCTTAATTCATAAAAATTCTGCAGGAATTTCAAATTTCTGCAGTAATTTTTAATTACCTGGAGAATTTTTTAATTTTCTGCAGGATTTTTTTAATTCACACAGGAAAAATAATTTCCTGCAGGATTTTTTTTATTTTTCTGCAGGATTATTCTGCAGAAAATAATTCTTGTGGGCGAATAAAAAAAACCTCCAGGAAGTTAAGATTTACTGCAAGACCTTTTTTGTAATAAAAAGTGAATAACTCAGGTACCAGGTGCGCACCAGGTAAAAAAAAACTTGATTCTGACTGAGTTGGGTACCCCTTTCCTGATGGCAGTTTTAATTTGGTTCTGTAGTATCTTAAATAGTTGATAGGAGCAAAAATTTACTATCGTGCAAGGTCTTAATTATTTTGCCCACTGTTCATGTTATGTCTATAGTAATACTTTCAGCGGAAAATTTGCGCATTTAAAACCTTTAACTCTTAGAAATTACATCAGTATATACATTTTGTACTTCTATCATACCAAGTGTGGAGAAAGCAATTATAAATTTTTGAAAATATTTGCCGAATATCAAGTCCATTTTGGACTTGACTTGATGACCATGTGTGGAAGCACAAAAGGATAGAAAATAAACACCGGGCGCGTGCCCGGCAATAATTTAAATTATTGCAAAATTGTTGAATTAATTCTTAAGGGTTGACTTAACATCATATTTGCGAGTGGTAAAAATTTTGTAAAATCTAAATTCTTAAATATTTTATTAAGGAAATACCAGTTATTGATAGGATGATACTTATAAATATAATTTGCTATGAATTTGATTTTTTTTTTTTTTATTTTGTGCACACAGGCATGAATATTACTCCACTTTTTAAAACATGACAACACTCCGCAAATGATATGAATTGGCACAATTTTACATACTTTCCTTCTTTAATTCCTTCCCAAGGGCAAGTTGACTTCTAATTTGGGAAAATCTTTGGCAATATTATATTTTTGTCAATTTAAATACATACCCCTGTATCACATGTGTACTTCATTTTCGAACACTCCTGTCGATTAAATACCCGTTGGATCGAATCGTAAAGCGTGCATTGAACAGGTGTACACACAGGTGTACATATTTTCTATAGGGTTGCATACTTCTGACTCAGATTTATCTTTGTGTAACTTATTACCAAAGAATTTGGAAACAACTTGCCCTCGGGAAGGAATTAAAGAAGGTTATTATGTAAAAATTGTGCCAATTCATATTATTTTCGGTGTGCTGTCATTTTTGGAAAAATGGGGTAATATGAATGCCTGTGTACACAAAATAAAATAAGAATAATAATCAAATTTATAGCACAATATATGTAAAAGCAGCATTTTATCAATAACTGATATTTTCGTAATCAAATATTTACGATCTTTTAGATTTTACGAAATTTTCCCACTCGCAAATATGATGTTATTAGAAAACCCTTAACAAAAACACTTCAGACATGAACGGCAAGAGACGCAAAAGGGACACATGAGATAAAGAAGATCATGGCAGCAATCTCAACAGCACATAAAATAGAGCACCAAATTGTGCATCGACGGACCCCTAGCAAGCCAGGGCTGGGACAAGGTGCCCAGGAGGAGTAAGCATCCCCTGTTTGGCTAGCCTCATCCGCCGTCGATGTTCATGCACGAAGATTAACAATATCTACAACACATGTACTGTGCGAGGTCATATCTATATAGAAAGTACTATGGCGACCATGTCAGGGAATAATTCATAATACTTTCCCTGACATGGTCGCCATAGCACCTTCTATATGGAAATGGTCTCTGACAGTTCAGTTCATGCTTTTCATATGTTTTAATCTTCGTGCATGATCATCGACGGCGGGTGCGGCTAGCCAACAGGGGATGCTTACTCCTCCCGGGCACCTGGTCCCACCTCTAGCTTGCTAGGGGTCCGTCGATGCTCAATTTGGTGCTCTATTGTGAGTGCTGTTGAGATTATCGTCAGGATCTTCTTTAACTCATTTGTGTCAACACGTATGCCCTTTGCCGTGTGGAGCTCGTAAAAAAGTTCCCCGCGAGGGGTTTGACAGTAAGTGTTTGAATACTTTCCCTGACATGGTCGCCATAGCACTTTCTATATGGAAATGGCCTCTGACAGTTCAGTTCATGCTTTTCATATGTTTTAATTTTCGTGCATGATCATCGACGGCGGGTGCGGCTAGCCAACAGGGGATGCTTACTCCTCCCGGGCACCTGGTCCCACCTCTAGCTTGCTAGGGGTCCGTCGATGCTCAATTTGGTGCTCTATTGTGAGTGCTGTTGAGATTATCGTCAGGATCTTCTTTAACTCATTACTATCAAACCCCTCGCGGGAAACTCTTTTACCAGCTCCACACGGCAAAGGGCATAAGTGTGACACAAATGAGATAAAGAAGATCCTGACAGCAATCTCAACAGCACATACAATAGAGAAACAAATTGAGCATCGACGGACCCCTAGCAAGCTAAAGGTGGGACCAGGTGCCCGGGAGGAGTTTGCATCCCCTGTTTGGCTAGCCGCACCCGCCGTCGATGTTCACGCACGAAAATGATAACAATCTATAAAACATGTACTATGCGAGGTCATATCTATATAGAAAGTGCTATGGCGACCATGTCAGGGAAAAAATCATATCACTTACTAACAAGGAACACCAAAACACAACATAGAAACATCAAACACAATGATTACACATAAAAAAAACGAGATAAATGGGCTACCAATGTCGACTTAGGACGGTCATCTGCAACACCTGTAGTTAATGGTGTAGTTTCTGGATAACAGGCGCACAACCCTCCCACTTTTAAAAGTGGTGTAAAATAACCTCCTCACTGTAAGATGACCATACAAACTAGAACGAAAACGCAGGGACCCATGAGGCACACAAATGGATATGTAAATGAATATTAACAAACTACACAAGTCTTGATATATCCAGTTAAACCATGGTTTCTCTATGACTGTCGGAAGCTTTGGAAGATGTTTCACAGTCGATGAATCTCTTTGTGACTTGCCTTGATTAATCAATCTCACAATTTTCTCCTATAAATGCAGAGGAATTCGTGCGCGGCCGCAGCCATTGCAAAAACAATATGGCACCAAAGCGTTCAAAAAGCTTACAAAAATGTCGTCAGCGATTTCTTTCAAAATTTCGTCAGCTATTTCTTTTAAAATTTCGTAAACGATGGCTTTCAAAATTTCGTCAGCTATTGCTCTCAAAATTTCGTCAGTGATTGCTTTCAAATATTATGAACACTTTGAGATAACGAAAATTTCAAATCTCATAGCTTCCAAAACTTCGTTGACAAAGATTAGTTAACGAAATTTTCGGATTTTTTTTTTTCGAAAGCTTTCAAAATTTCATCATTTCGGCGTTAAACTTTCGACTGGGCTGTAGGTTTATCTCATGGTTTGGTATTGTTGGGTTTCATAATAATGCGAGATATTTTTAGCATTTTCAGTTGTAACTCACTCATACACATCTCAAATACTGGAAAGATGTTAAACGTCTTCAAATTGAATAGCATCATTTTAACAGATAAATTGGCAGAATGGACAAGACATGCACGTTGCGGGTACTTAACTATACAATTATTGCACAGTGACGAGGTCGATATGATGATCTACGGAGTGATAAAACCAATATCAACCGAGGCTGAAGGCCGAGGTCAACATTTGTTTTATCACTACATAAATCATCATATCGACCGAATCACCTGTGTTTACACTCTTATTTTGTTTTAATATTCTGTTATTATTTTTTTATAGTTTGTGTGTTTGACTTTTATTGTGTTTCATTATTCTGTTATTTTTTGTACTTTATGTGTTTGGCTTTATTCTTTTAACATTTTTTAGTTTGTGTGTTTGACCATTATTCTTTTGGTCTTCCTTGTCTCTCTTGTATCTCTTGTTCCTCAATACGTCTGGGAAACCAAAAAAGTGGGAGTTTACTCAAGTAACTCGGATGATAACAACACAATTTTTTCCTACATGTTATGTGGTAGATGACCATCCTACGTCAGTATCGATTGCCCATTGGTATCTTTTGTTTATGTGCAGTATTTTGTGTGTTGACGTTCCTTGTCCCTTTTACGTCTCTTCTGTGCTTGTCTGATATTTGATTTTGCATTGGGTGTTTTGATGTTTTTTTGTGGGTGCTGCAGCCTGGCCTTGTCGGAGATCCCCTCCTTTGTTTCGCATGGTGGTGTTTCGGTTTTTCGCTGAGTAATGTTGACAATCGGAACACCTCGCCTCTTTTTCCTATGTCAAATAAGCTCGGAATTATATTCAGAAATACACCTATAATTTCACGATTAATGTGAGCCGTCTCTGACGGATTACCGCTTACGCGTAGTCGAATGTAATCTGTTCCAGAAGAAATTGCATAGTCATAATGCTGAAATCGTGAAAAGAAGGTATTCTCACTTTGAAATATGGTTTTGTCAATTAAATCCAGATCGACTTTTTGAAAAATATGGGGTTTCAATAAGTTATTTCAACTTATCAAATATAGTCTCATGATTGGTCAAAATGGCGGTGCTTATAAGTGTATATGACAAAAGGGATGATTTTGGATTCAACATAGTAAATTTCCCCTGGCTTGACGGAGATGTTACAAGATTACCGTCATACGGCATTTACATATCACAGCTCATCCGGTACGCTAGAGCATGTACTGATAATTTGGAATTTCACAGTAGAAATTTACAAATTACCAAAAAACTTTTCGGTCAAGGTTTCCGCTTTCATAAACTAGTTAAGACTTTCTGGAAATTTTACAAAAATTATTGTCAACTTCTTTTAAAATTCGGATCAATACATGCAACAGAGTACATTACTATGGGTATTACACAACCTGTCTTTTATAGTGATACGATAAACAAAATAAAAAGGATCAAAGGTAGGCAGCATAACCATTGAAAATGCGTCAGAATCATCAAACGCCTTTTATACCGTGGATATGATCCTAATATCACCAGACGGACACTAGGCTTGGTACTTGACCAATCTACAGTCTTGTACAAACGCATCATTGAGACTTGCACTCTGACTGACTGTGACGACGTGACTCCATGACGGGCCCTGTCCAAACCTATTTAGAGAAGACAGGGCCCCGACCTCCTGTCCTCTCTGAATGTCAGTCGGACTCCTCGGGTGATGACATACATGAGCTCGCTACAGCCGGCAGAGCACGCATGCCCTCTTTTTATATCCATTTTTACATATTCATCTGTGTCTCTGGGGCCTCTACGTTTCGCGGTCTTGTTTGTGTTATGTCATCTTACAGCGAGGAGATTGTTTTACATCACAATTGTACGTTCTTCGAGACCTCTGGGTAATTGTAGAAGTGAGAGGGTTGTGCGCATGTAATCCAGGATAACCACACCATTTGCTACTTGCGTGACAAATGGCCGTCCAAAGTCGGCACCGGTTGCCCATTGGTCTCGTCGGTTTATGTGTAGTCTTTTGTGTTTGATATTCACATGTCGTGTGTCTTTTTTCCATCTCGTGTTGTACTCGTCTTTTGTGTTTTTGCATCGGTTGTTTTGGTGTTTTGCTGTTGATGCTGCAACGGGGTCTTGTTGCAGATCTCCTCCCTTCTTTTATGTTCGAAGCATGCTCAGATTCCTCAAGGCAAAAATATTTACTTACGATCAGGAATTACAGTTGGACTCTCTCATGGCGATATGTGAGGGAAGGGATGACATCTCTATTTTGCCATCATTTCTGTCATGTGATCAGTAATGGAGACGTTATCAATCTGAATTTTTACGCAGTAAAGGTCGAGGCGTTCCGATTGTCATGTTGGAGATCCCCTCCTTAAAAGGAAATATATCCAACTGGGCTCTTCTCCTTCATTTTGTGCTAATCTAATTTAATGTATACCAAATAAGAAATACCAGTCGTAGTTTGGGAGTACAAGATCAAGGGAAATAAGGCATAATATTGACATGGCAATCGCAAACAGAACCTTCGACTGGAAGCAGGAACGAGAAGCGTCCTGTGATAGCAAACAACATCGACCACGAATACAAAATAGAATCTTGTCAAATTCGGTATTGTCCAAATAGGAAAAAGACGGTCAATTTGGAAGGTCTTACTCAAGAATGCCCTTAATAATCCTGTATATGCAAATGACGAAATGTGAAATATGAAATTCTTACTCCCATCATGTGCTTATAGCCTATGTTGAGATCCACCCCTGATGGGCAATTATATTTGATGATTAATAATTATGAGTAACCGTTTCAATAACCTGGGGTTGTTGATTCTCCCTTTTAAATAAAAGACAAAACATCAAAAGAGACATTTTATTTCATGTGAACCTTTGCAAATTAGAAAACAATATATATACATTTTGTAGAAGCGTTGCTTTTATGTTCATTTCAACTAGATATATAATTTAATATCAATTTCTGGAAATGCAACTACTACAGCCGCCAGAGCACAGGTCGTATCATGCATGCCCTCTTTTTATATCAATTTACATATTCATCTGTGTTGCTTGGGCCCCTGCGTCTTGCGGTCTTGTTTGTGTGTGGTCATCTGACAGTGAGGAGGTTGTTTTACACCACAATTGTACGTTCTTCGAGACCTCTGGGTAATCGGAATAGTGGGAGGGTTGTGCGCACGTAATCCAGGATAACCACACCGTCTGCTACTGACGAGGCAGATGGCCGTCCTAAGTCGGCACCGTTTGCCCATTGGTCTCGTTGGTTTATGTGTAGTCATTTGTGTTTTATGTTTTTCTGTGATTTGACGTTCATTGTACTACTGCGTCTCTTTCTGTGCGTGTCATTTTTGTGTTTTACAGTGGGTGTTTTGGGAGGTTGCTGTTGATGCTGCAACTAGGTGTTGTTGGAGATCCCCTCCTTTCTACTAAAAGGCATAGAAACCGCAACACGATAACGAGGTTTAAAGCAACGCATAGAAGTAGAGAACCAGGTACTCGGGATATGCACACTAGAAATAAAACAAAGTTAAAATACAGATCAATAATTCCTCAGGATTGAAAGTCGTCTTTTACATCAAACTCATTGCGTAGCGCTATGCCACTTGAACAATATGTTGTCATACAAAGACTCCGATCCAAAACTGAAGTACAGGTCCACGTAAGGATCAGGCAGTTGAAAAACCTTAAAATTTTTGCAGAACTTTTTTTCTCTTGAAATGTGTTCAGATCAGCCTCAATATAAATGTTCTGAAGAATTTTTTCCTCATACTTGGATGGTGAAGAATGTTACGGGAGTAGCAAATTGGTTGAATTATATAGAGAAAATTTTCTCACTATTTTTTCCTTCATAATCTTTTATAAATTATGAGGTGAATATCTCACCATCACTACCTTTAGAAATGAATATCATACGTTAGATTTGAACCACATATATGTCTCAAAACAGAAATAAACAATTTTGCAAAACATTTTGATGTATGACCCCAACCTGATTCTTACGTGGACCTATACTTAATACCATGCTTATTATGGTAACTCTTACTCCTCCCGGGCACCTGTGAGTGCTGTTGAGATTGTCGTCAGGATTTTCTTTAACTCTTTAATATTGTTTTCATTTCAGTTTCTATGCCTATAAGTGGTTTCAATTTTCTCAGATTATCCATTGGTTATAAATTTTCTCTCGATTCAATTGATGAAACATTAGATTCTTTCACATCAAGGAATCTGATTTTGAAATATACCTTAACAAACAGAATTATATCAAATTGTCGATATTAGGTATATAGGTTGGAATTTTTAACAATTTTGTATTTACTAGGAAAGGCACACGTAAGCCAAAATATTTGTTCTATCAAACCTTACGTCATAAGTATGTTTCATATATAACTAAGTTAAAGAACAGTCTATTAATACAATATGTTTCATATATATTTTTTTATCAACAACTAAGTTCAAGAAAAGTCTATTAATATAATAAATAATTGAAATCTATTTTCTAGACGCTACATACTCCCCAAGCCATTCTCTAACTTCAGCAGGCCTGAAGTCCTTGGGTCCGGGGCTCCCTGCACATCCAACGTATCTAACCACTCTCTCGTGGATTACATACAGCCTCTCTGGAACGCCAGCATACTTGAAGGCAGCCTCGTTGTCAAATTTATCGACGTAAATCGGACATGGAATATTTTTCTTTTCGAGTACTTTAGCTGCGTCCACTCTTTGTTCAAAGGATTTGTGTTGCTTCATCGTGGAGTACTCCGTTCCCATAATAGACCATTCGTCTATTGGGTGGGCCTCCAAGATGTAGATTATAATAAAATCGGCCACGCTTGAATAGTCACGTACCACTGAACAGAAGTCATCCAGCGCGGCCATGAACGGGGGTCAGGTACAACTCCCGAAGCAAACAACCAATGGGCGATCGGAACGCTGGATACTCAACAGAGGTCGGAACTCTTTTGTTTGAAGATTCATAATTTCAACATTTGGAGCAAGATTGTTCAGAATAGCTTTTCGTCGCCATATTTCATTGACGAAAATGTGAATTTTTCGACGAAACGTACTTAAATTGATAGTCATTTCTCCTTTAAACTTATAAGGGCTATTATTGGCCCTCTCTCGAATCTTTGAAAGAAATGGTACTTTAGAAACAACTTTTATAATACTGAGCATTATTACTCGTTTGAACCATTCTGCCACGAGTCCCAAGATGGTCAGGACTCTATAAGGAAAAGGCGCCGCCTTCCAATCCTTTTTTGGAGGCATAACTGCGTCTACAAAACAAAGTGAATTAATACACTGTAAGAACGCATCATCATAAATTCTTTCTATCTTTAAAACTGAAAAATGTTTCATCCCTATAAGTGAACATGTGTATAAAATTGCTGTACCGCAACATCTGAAACAGACAGGACTAAAATTCATTATTGAGAAATTAATGAAGACAATTACATGGAATGTAATATGCAAACCGTAATTCAAAACATAGTGAAAATTTCTTTTAAAAAATGACATAACTGAATTTAACCCAAAGAAAGGCGAATCGATTAAATGACAAAGCCCCCCTCTCGACTACTTATCAAAGATAAGAGATGTTTAAGGTTAACCGAGACCATATTGATCGCCAGCATTGATAATTTACTTCTCCTGCAAGATACATCTGGCTCAACCGGGGCGATGTCCAACAAGTCACAGTTGTTATGAATCGACCCTACATAAAATTTGGAGCTGTGCACTCTCCGTAAAGTAAATGCACAAATTAAAAAAATAAAACAAACAAAACCGGAGAGCGCTACTGAATTAAGCGGCTTACGAAGGGCACTTTGGCTGGAAGCATCACTGATGAGGATTTAATATCCGAAACACGAGTCTGGTGCATGATAAATTGGTCTGAAACTTTCCACAGCAAAATACCCTATGGAGAAATACAAGTAGACATACACAGCAAAAGGGACACGGAACACCAAGTACTGCACCGAAAACCACGCACAAAACCACTACAAACAAACCAACGAGAGCATTGGGAAATCTGTGCCATCTTCGTACGGCCATCTAGCATGCTAGTTGTTTGTGTGTGGTCATCTGCCAGTGAGGAGGTTGTTTTACACCACAATCGTGCGTTCTTCGAGACATCTGGGTAATCGGAAAGTGGGAGGGTTGTGCCCACGTACTCTAGGATAAGCATACCATCTGTTACTAACGTGACTGATGGCCGCCCTAAGTCGGCACTTGTGTTGTCTTTTATGTTCGATGTTTGATGTCTCGTTTGTTCCTTGTCTCTTGCTGTGTGTGTCTTCTCTGTGTTTTCACTTGGGGTGTTTGGTGTGTTGCTGTTGGTGCTGTGTGTGTCTTCTCTGTGTTTTCACTTGGGGTGTTTGATGTGTTGCTGTTGGTGCTGCAACCGAGTCTTGTTGGAGATCCCCTCCTATCATGCTAATAGTGTACCTATCCCGATTCGCTGCGCACACAATCCTTACACGGTGGTCTCGAAGAATGCTCACTCAAAGCCTCCATAACCTTTCCACATAGAGAATAAGTGTCTTTGTTTGTGTTTTGTTACGGGTATGCAACACACAGCAAGTGCATTTATCGTACATGTAATGCGCGTTAGCGTGTGCTTACCAAAGACAAATTGGTAAAAAGTGCAACAAAGAAATTAATGAGCGGTAAAAAGTAATCGATAAGCAGCCTGTGCCGGTGCGTAGTCACAAAATTTAATAGGAACTTTTTAGAAGTTTCCCTAATTTCCCCCAAATTCTTATTCCGCTTTTCCCGCGAATATATAAAGACAGGCTTTAATTGGTCAAATTAATTTGTGTTATACTGGCATTTTACTATGGCCAAGGCCAAAAAATTTATTTATGACTATGATAAGTAATGCACCTTGAGATGTCTAGTGAAAATGTACCTATTTTCTAGCTTTTCAGAATGATCAACACATAAGTTTCTATGGTGTATCCAGCTTTTTTTATGAATTTCATGCAGGGTTTTAGTAGTACTACTCTTCTAAGAGTCAAATCTTTTAACCTATTTCGACGAAGAAAAGAATTACCGCGAGATTAAGGGAGCAACCATCTAATTTATTTGAATTTTTATGTGGGGACAGGAGGACTTTGCAAAAAAAAAATCCGGCTCGAGATTTTAGGGAAAAAATTTTCCGGAACATGAAATTACCCCATCTTCCGACCCTTCCACATGCCTCAGGTAAACACTTTATTGTTATCTCGACGAAAGTTCACTCCTATCCACCATAACCTTTCCACATAATTATGCCCTCTAATTAACGTATATTAAACGTATTTATACGTTTACTGCTGGTGAAAAGAAATACTATACAGTGCCCACCATAAATAAAAATCCAGGTAGTAAACATTACAAGTATTAGCTTTTACAAAAAGCTTGCCGGCAGTTAGCTGACATTGTAATAAATGTTGTAAAATAGTAGTAAGAAAAATCGGAATATAAACTATTTTTGTTCTTGTTGACCAATTGCACATTTCCGGGCTTTTCCGTTTTCATTTCCGATTCAAACTACGGAAATTTCCGAGGATCTGTGATTGTTGTAGGACGTATCGGTTCGACGCATCTTTCGGATGAAAATGCACTGATACGATATGACTTTCATTTGTCAAGTCATCTAGAATCTTGAGTCGACCTGATGAAAGTATTTTATGCACATATTCAGAATAACCTTGACGAATATTTGCATATTTTGTGATTGTCCACCAATCATATTGCCTAGAGTCATTTTATCCGTGCAAGTATGTCACGATTGATTACAGTATACCGGCAGTCATAAAAAATTAAATGAAAAGTTCATCCCATCATTTTCTTTTTTGAGCTTTTAAATGCATTATAATTTTCAATATATAATTTGCATCATTTATCTTTTTACAAAAATGGAAATTTTTAAAGAATATTTTTAGAAATTTTTCATTTGAAATTTGGACATTTTTATGGGAAAATTACAAAAAGTAATAAAACAAAAGATTAGCCGAAAAATTTACTTAAATTGATAGCAGAATGGTTGATCTTTAGATTTTCAGAACAATGGAACAATAATCTTCACTTTTTGAGAAGATGAGAAATGTTTTAGGTTGGTACTTTTTAAAGATGGGTAGTGTAAATTACCAATAAAAAAATGTTCGTTTCTTTTCATTTATCAAAGAAAAAAATTGTACTTAGATCTCGTTTTATATGACGCTCTAAGTATGAATTTAAAGATCAATTATTTTTCATATAATGAAATTACTGCGAAAATAAGTTAAAAAGAGAAATATTTTGAAAAGAGGTAGAATGTAATGTAAATTTAGCAAAGTGTGACTTACCTGGGAATCGCTTATTTCATGTGCTCGTATCAGATTTTTACCTTGTTTATTTTATAGGGTAATTCCTATGAATGAGACCAATAGGTAGAACGTTACATATTCCTACACTGTGCTATATTTATACATAGCAATTTATGACATGATGAATGTTGTACTGATAAATGCCCTCTATGCAGTTTAATTCGGTACATGGTCGCAATAGCACGTTCTATATAGACACGACCTCAGACAGTGCATGTTTTGCAGATATATTTTCATTTTCGTACGTGAAACATCGACGGCGGGTTCGGCTTGCCAGACAGGGAATGAATGCTTACTCTTCCCGGGCACCTAGTCCCACCTCTAGCTTGCTAGGGGTCCGTTGATGCTCTATTGTGAGTGCTGTTGAGATTGTCGTCAGTATCTTCTTTATCTCATGGAATACCATTCTTAGATTTGCTTGTTCATTCGCTCATTTGAAATCATTGTACATGTAAAATCTCAGAAAAAAGTACATATTACATCATAAAAAAAACAATTGAAATAGCTGGCCTCATTTAGCTTGAAAGACGTGTCATGTCATGTAAAATTAACGAAAAATGAAAAAAATATATACAGACTGTGCTACTTTGATTATACATGATAGGCGCATCAGCAATGAATTATTGGTAATATTCTTGCGATCCATTTGTTTTTAATACTACAGAGAGAGATATTTGAATAAGGTTAAAGTTTCCTTCTTAGAAATCCTTTTTTATTTGATAATGTTGCTTGCATTGTGTATCTGTAGCATAATTAATATGATGTTTGAATATGTTCTAACATAGCACATTTATACAGCACGTTTTTAACAGGGCCACCTACTTTGTTTGATAATGTATGTACAACGAATCAACGAAAATGTGAATTCTGGCAGGAGGTTATTTTAACAATGATAGTGCCAAACATGGCCATAACACCAATTCCATATTAAGGTGGGTCCCTACTCAAAGAATTAACAGATGAAATTTGTATTTTAGGGTTTTTTTTTCTTAATGACTATGGTCCAAATGAGAAATAAAATACAGACATAAATATGTTTGTTTTTTTCCATCAAAGAAGGGAGGAGATCTCGTTGCAGCACCAACGATCATGACAATACAGTACATTATAGAAAGGCACCCTTGCACATTAAGATTGAGGAATATCAAATATCCAACATATGCTTTATTTGAACCCTCCAAATTCATTAATAATAAGTAAATTTGTTTTGTGTTATCTTATGATGACAAGTCATATAGAAGAAAAGTAACAAATAAAATAATATTCAAACATAAATCTGAGTATGATAAGTCTCCAAACATAAGGGTATCTCCTTATAATTTCATCACATTTTTACCAATAATATATACTAAATCCAACTTTTTGCAGAAAACAAAACGGGTGATTTTTCTTTCGTTTTGCAATATGCCATAAGATTATGTATGTAGATGAAGAAAAACACAAACACAGGTACACAATTTTATAAATGACCAAAATATGGCTCCAAACATAAGGGTACCTTCTTATAATCTCATGGCATTTTCAACTAAAAATATTAAGTATATCCCACTTTTGCATAAAATACCAGATGGAAGTTCTTCATTTTGCATTATTTCATATTATAATGTATATAGATGGTGAAAAAATCACATACAGCTTTATAACTGATCAAGATATCGCTCCAAACATAAGGTTACCCTATTATAATTTCATCGTTTTTTCAACTTAGAATATACCGGTATACCATATACATCTTTTTGTGTAAAATACCTAATGGAAGTTCTTTATATTGCATAATTTCATAAGATGACAATGTCCATAGATGAAGAAAAATCACATACAAGTATACAGTTTTATAAATGATCTTATATCGCTCCAAACATACTGCAAAGAAGGAAAACCCTATAACTGAGAAGGGACCCACCTTAACAAAGTTAAGCAGAAGAAGAAGCAGAAGAAGAAATTACAGAAAGAGAAACAGTCGAAAACATAAAATAAATGAAAACACTATAATCATGATAGCATCCGAGTTCTTCGCCTATCAAACAAATTCATCAAATATTATCAGCGGTCAAAAGGTAGGTTAAACAGGAGTTTATATTCAAGAACATTGAAATGATCGTGTAAATGATGATACCTACATATATGTATTCCCTTATAACGCTTATAAAGAGTGAATGTGGTACATGGATTTGGTTTTAATATGTTCATATATTGATGACAAATATGGTAAATGACCATATCCCTGTATACAGCACAAAAGCGACAATTCAGTAAATCAGAAATCGAAGAAAAACAAAATCAGGATAAAACAAGAACCAAAGCAAACAAACAAAAACCTCCACCATATGAAAAGAAGCGAACTCCCGATATGTGAGTGAGACCAGGTGCCACGGAAGAGTAAGCATCTCTTGCTTGCATGCAACACCCGCCGTTTCAACTCGGTCGGGAATTGATCGTTACCGTTATTGGATTAGGCGTGTTATTTTGTGTATTATTTTGCATTGGGTGTGTTGGGGGTTTGCT
This sequence comes from Pinctada imbricata, assembly GCA_033119305.1. Classification (NCBI taxonomy): domain Eukaryota; kingdom Metazoa; phylum Mollusca; class Bivalvia; order Pterioida; family Pteriidae; genus Pinctada; species Pinctada imbricata. The sequence continues at coordinate 1,911,449 of VSWD01000007.1, forward strand.
GTGGATGCTGCAACCTGGTGTTGTTGGAGATCCCCTCCTTTGTTTATTATAGGGAATTGATCATTACCGTCATTGGATTAGGTGTATTACTTTGTGTATAGAGTTTTGATGTCGTGTTCACGGAATTTGAGCGTCTCTTCCTGTGTATGACTACCTTTGTATTTCACTTGAGATTGTTCATGCTTTATTTCGGGTGCTGCAACCGACTCGTACAGGAAATCTCCATTTGTAAGAATCTGATTTAGTTAGAATTGGACGAAGAGGCGTCACACCTAAATCGGGCCTTCAGGTTTCTTCAAAATAAATCTTAATAAGAAATATTGATATATCGCATAAAACTTCATAAATTTGTCCTATTCTTAATGAAAGATATGAGAATATCTCCAACCGAACTTGGCTGCAGCACTCACAGCAAAGTACCAAAACAACACAGAGTTAGCAAGCATAGGATGAGACAAATAGAAAGAAATAGAGAGTAACAAATCACCAAAAAAAAAAACACCAAAGGAAGGGAAGGGACTCCCACCAGATCCTGTTTCAGTACCAACAGCAAAACACAAAAAACACCCGATGCGAAACACACAATGACGAGCACACCAAGAGACGAATAAAATACGCTACACGACATAGAAACATCAAGTACAAAAGACCACACACAAACCAACGAAACAAATTGGTAACAGGTGCCGACTTTGGAAGGCCGTCTGCTACGCAAATAGCAAATGGTGTGATTATCCGAATTACGTGTGCACAATCCTCCCACTTTTTCGGTTACCAACGCACAATTGCGTTTAAAACAACTTTCTTACTGTTCGATGACCACGCAAACAAGACAGCAAAACACAGGGGCCTAAGCAACACAGATGAACATGTAAATGGATATAAACATCAAAGTAGTACCAGTACAAGTATATGTTATTTAGTTTCAAAGTCGGGAAGACAAGGCAAAATCAATAGAACTACCACAGGAACGGTTGCGAACCTCGGAATGAATAACATTCCACAGTGAGACCAAGAGTCCGGGGAGAGTCGGCGTCACCTGATTGCATGCAACACCCGTCGCAACAGCTCCATGGAAACTTAAAACATATGAAAAGGGGGCGTATTATGACGTCTTCAAGTTGCGTATTTTATATAAAAGACAAAAACGGTCAACATTGCTAGAAATCGTGTCTTTCTTGTACGATTTTGATGTGGCCACATGCATTCACAAACATACAATTTTTATGGCAAGATGATATATTTATTATATCTTTTCATATTTATCCTCACTTCTAATCATTGCTAATTTCAACGAAAAATTGATGATTTTGAATTTTTATAGGGCTTAAAGTTACTGTAAACAGGATCAGAAGGATCAATAGCAATAGCAAATGGTCTCCCAAAGTCGGCACCGGTTGCACAATGGTCTCCTGCCTTTTATGTGTTGTCATTGATGTTTGATGTTTCTGTACATCAGTCTAGATTGTTTTGTATGATGTTCTAGTGAATATTGTCGTGTCTTTTTTGTAGTTTATATTTTTGTCTGATGTCATTTACGTATCACTTTCTTGTTCGTTTGTTTTGCTGGCTGAGTGCAGGTAGGTCATGCTGGAGATCATCCCCTTCTTTGTATTGTTTAGATATCCCCTTTCCAGAATTATCAGTCACGTTCTGGATTGCCAGTGTTGTTATAGTGTAAACTCATAATCTTGTAGAGAACATTGCAAAATATTTCCATAGCAGAAGAATCCCCATGTTAAGCACCCGTAAGGCAAAGGGATTTATATCTTATAATTCTCGTTGCCTATTATGACGTCACGTTTCAGTTGTGAACGTGGGGGAATTTACCAACGTTCCGATACTTTCGACGTCATTACATTCGACACGCTCATTACTTGTATCTGATATTTAGTACAAATGGAAATATACTTTGGGTGTTCATGGATTTTGCATGTGACAAACGAGAATTATACTACCGTGAACATCAAAGTAATACAGTCATTTCTTAAGTGTCAGACAACAAATAAAATAGGTTAAATATCGTGACCCAACAACTTTCTGCAGACTTTTTCCCAATCATTTCGATTATTAGTGTTCTCCTAGACGAAACAGAAAGGAAAGGGAGTGATCTCAAACAAAAACCTATGGTAGTTACAACCACGCAAATATCCTGTTGTAAAACGCATATATGGATATACAATACGTCATTAATATACAAAATCGCTTTTGCGAAGATCTAAAAAAAAACCTCTGAAATAGAGATCACAAAACGTTTAATCTATGTCTGGTCCACTATGAAAGTTTATATGTGCTTAAATGATGCTATATTTGAATTTGAAGACTTTAACATTTGTACTACTTGGTGTTTCTGCTGGTGGACCAGCCAATGAGTTAAAGAAGATCCTGATGATAATCTCAACAGCACTCACAATAGAGCAGAAAATTAAACATCGAAGGACCCCTAGCAAGCTAGAGGTGGGACCAGGTACCCGGGAGGAGTAAGCATCCCCTGTTGGCTAGCCGCACCCGCCGTCGAACTTTTTTACGATCTCCACACGGCAAAGGGCATAAGTGTGACACAAATGAGTTAAAGAAGATTCTGACGATAATCTCAACAGCACTCACCATAGAGCAGAAAATTAAACATCGAAGGACCCCTAGCAAGCTAGAGGTGGGACCAGGTGCCCGGGAGGAGTAAGCATCCCCTGTTGGCTAGCCGCACCCGCCCTCGATGTTAATGAAGCATGGAAATGAAAATATATAAAATTCATGCACTGTCTGACGTTATGTCTATATAGAAAGTGCTATGGCGACAATGTCAGGGAAGTACATTCAAAACACTTACTGACAAACCCCTCGCGGGGAACTTTTTTACGAGCTCCATATGGGAAAGGGCATAAGTGTGACACAAATGAGTTAAAGAAGATCCTGACGATAATCTCAACAGCACTCACAATAGAGCAGAAAATTAAACATCGAAGGACCCTTAGCAAGCTAGAGGTGGGACCAGGTGCCCGGGAGGAGTATGAATCCCCTGTTGGCTAGCCGCACCCGCCCGAAGGGACCAGGTGCCCGGGAGGAGTAAGCATCCCCTGTTGGCTAGCCGCACCCGCCCGAAGTTCCATAAACTTCGTTCGGTCGTTTTTTCAACGCATTCGAAAATTTCTATCATCAATATTTCTTAAAATTTCTACAACGTGGGTCCTGTAGCATCATATCCCACCCATCCTGCTACGTCTTTCGATACATTTTTGGACAAAATAAATTTCACACTCTTTGGCAATATTACATTGTTTAGATTGAGGATCACTGACGAGGGTTTATTGATAGGATGAGGGTTTAGTACCCGAAACGTGCATATCTGGTCCATGCTGCAAATGTATATGTTCTTAAATGATGCTTTTGAATTTGAAGACGTTTAACAATTGCATTGTCTATAATTCTATCAACTTTAGTTAGTTATATGGACGCTGAAGTCATCACGCTTGTCATATATTAAGGTGTTCAAGTGGTCGTTTACGTCGAAAGAGTATATCCAAGTACGAAGAGGATCTGTCGCTCTGGGTTGTTTCCTTGATCTCTAGTTCATGAGAATAGTTTCATGTAGATGAAGCATACGTCAGTAATATTAAAAATCGCTTTTTTGACAATCTTAAAGAAAAGAACTTTAAAACAGATAACAAACAACGTAAGCTTTATATTGTGACAAGTACTTCCCCTGATATCAGGTACCAAGGAGGAGTTTGTGTCTCCTGCTCCACCTTAGATAATGTAAATAAGTAGTCAAAATGTCTTAATCTAGAACATCGTTGACAAACATTAAATGAAAAACAAACACCGATGATACGATGGAAGTACATAATTTCATATGTGGCCAAAATCGATATAACCTGCGTGTACCAACATTCATCTGGTTATTTTATTATCTATTTATTCATTTATTTATTTATTTATTTATTTATTTATTTATTTATTTATTTATTTTCTTTATTTCATTATTTTTTTTGGTACTTTGATTTATAATGTTTGTTTATCATCATTTTAAGTTTTAGGAGTAGGGATTCAAATCTATTTCATGTCACGTTATGTCACCGGAACATCTGAATATATCATGTCTGGTCCATGCTGCAAATTTATCTGCCCTTAAATGATGCTATTGAATTTTATGACGTTTAATATTAATAAACAGAGAGGTACAATGAAATAATGCTTTAAAACTCGAAACAGTCATGAGAGTGAATTAACCATGTTTTCATACAAGTATGACTGTACAGCCTCCTCTTTGTGATCCATTACATTACTACAGTTCTGGAAGAGAAAAATGAATATCAGTCACAAAGGGATAATACACAGCTTTGCATAAAAGTTCACATGAAATTTATGTGAAACGAGCACGAACATGAAATTAACATGAAATTTTTTACATGAAATTTATGTGAAACGAGCACGAACATGAAATTAACATGAAATTTTTTACATGAAATTTATGTGAAACGAGCACGAACATGAAATTAACATGAAATTTTTTACATGAAATTTATGTGAAACGAGCACGAACATGAAATTAACATGAATTTTTTTACATGAAATTTATGTGAAACGAGCACGAACATGAAATTAACATGAAATTTTTTACATGAAATTTATGTGAAACGAGCACGAACATAAAATTAACATGAAATTTTTTACATGAAATTTATGTGAAACGAGCACGAACATGAAATTAATATGAAATTTTTCACATGAAATTTTTTGTGTAATTTCTAAAATGAATTTTTTGTAAATTCAATTTTACATGAAGGTCACAACGAAAAAAACTCATGTGAATTCATGTGAAATAATTTTCACATAAATCTCATGTGAAATTTTTATAAATTTCACGTGAATTTTCATGTGAAATTTACATGATGCTAATTTCATATGAATTTCATGTTCGGCACAATAATTGGCTGTGTAAAACGAAGTTTTAAGAATGAAAAAAAGTCTTAAATGATCAAAGGTGAAAATCATCATTAATGGATTAAATCAATCCATATTAAATTATTGGAATCTAAATTAATTTATCACTTTCTTGTTTTATCGGAAATCCCAGGTAACACAAAATATTTTCGAATGATTTCAGACAGGTTTCTGTTGAAACATTTCTGGCAAAACGTACCAAGAACATTTAAAAAAAAATGTGCAGTTTTATAGAATGTTTTTAAAACTTTTTGACAACATTTAAGAGTGCTGCCTCAAATTAAATGTTTTCAAAAATGTTTGATTGATATTTCTGGAACAATACAAAATCACGTTTCTATAACATTTACTGAAATATTTTTGACATGTTTTTTAAAAAATATTTATGTTAACTGGGATATTAACTGTCGACAACTCGTTTTTTTTAATTCGTTAATAAAAGGTTTATCTGAGGTACATGAAGACACCAAACTCAGTTTTAAACAGGAAAATACCTTTTTGACAAATAAACTGATATTTTTCCTGACATTTGTTATCATTCCATCCACTGACCATAACCATACAATGTTCCAAACCACTGAAATATTGATAATTGTCATAGGGAAGTTACTTGATAACTGCATTGTATTTTTTTTTTAAATCATATAAATCAAATTCATTGTTTCCATACTTTTATTTAATTAAATGAATTTTAAAACGGTAAGAATTTTTCCCCACAACAAAAAAATCAAATCTTACAACTTTGTGTGATTTTCTTAAAACCAAAGAGAATTTGTGTTCTTTCAGTTTTCATCTTATTTTGTAAATTTTGTTTATTTATCTTCTTTGTAATCTCATTTTGTGTGTTTTTTTTTAAATTACGGTTATCTGTTTTTCTTCTTTCTCTGTTTATATGCAAACGTCTTCAAATTGAATAGCATCGTTTAAGAACAGATAAATTGGCAACATGGACCAGACATGCACGTTTCGGGTACTTAACCCTCGTCAGTGATCCTCATATATGCTATATATGTTACTTCTAAATGTTAGTGTTTTCTGTGTATTTCCTGTTTTTATGTACTCTTTTTGTGTGTGTTTTCTTTAAATGACGGTACTCTGCTTTTCTTCTTTCTCTGATTATAAGTTACTTCTAAATGTTAGTGTTTTCTGTGTATTTCCTATTTTTGTGTACTCTTTTTAATTTCGTTGCTATTTTATTTTTAATGAAAAAAATGTCGATTCGATACGTATCATACTCATGATTTGACGGGTTATCATCCATCCACCTATTGAAGTCTATCTTATATTTTGAATGGTCCCATATCCAGGTTCCTTCCTCTGCCAAGTCTGTACCGCCAAGCCAGAAACTCTTCGAAGTAGCTGAAATGAGAAATGACAGGATTCAGGACAAATGGTGATTCATTTAGTGAATGTATATGCTTTTCTGCCCATGACAATTGTTTGCAAATTTTGCAATGAGCCAGTTTTCTTATTTGATGTTTTGTGAGACCAAGCAAAATAATAGTGGTGAACAATAGCAATTCAAGGAATGCAGAATGTATGTGTCGCTTTTGAAGCGGCTTATTTTTTTTTCAAATAAATAGGGGATCAAACATATAGGTCAAGGTCACTAGGTCAAAATCATTGAAAAAAATAATCGTAACAATAGAAAGGTCATATCATAAAAAAACGCGTGTGAAATATCAAAGTCCTATTACTTATCAAAAGATAAAACTCTTCTCAATTTGTAAGAAGAAGGTCAAAAATGATATGTTAAGTTATGATAGATACAGTATATGTATAAAAGATAAAAATGACAATACCTTGAATAAGGAGCTCTTGCATGATAAAAAGATGTATTTTGGCGTTTATGACTTCAGCAAGGTGGGAATTCTGTCCTTGACAAAAGTTCTGAAAAATTATTTATCATTTCCATTTTCGTTGTTGTTTCAATTTAATTGCATTTGGCAGCGAAACCTGTCCTTTATCGACCAGCGGACGCCCATATAGGTGTAGATATATATAAAGTCGGTAAACTCAGATAGGAAGATATTTCAAAAAGAGAGAAAAGAAAAAAATTGTTTTATTTGTTTGATACGCATTTTCATCTATCCTTGTTCATGGATACTTTATATTAGAATAAAAGTTATCACAAAATACGTTTAAATCTCTCTCTCTCTCTCCTTTCTTAGGTCTGAAAGAGATTTTAATTCCTTCTCCAATTTTGCTCGTACCCTGTAGGACAGCCTATGGGAGACACATAAGTTGTCTCAAAGGCTATAATTGACCAATGATAAAAGAGAATCTTGTTGTGACGTCACAGTAGCGTCGTCAGAAAACATGGCGTTAGGTGGCATGAGACTTTGTTTGAATTCACTTTTTCCTATGTTTCATGGAAGAAGAAATAGATTCCATCACTTTCTACTGAATGAGACATAGAAATTAAACTTGTGACAGAAAATTTTTCATCTTTTCCATCGTTCCGCTACGCTCCACTCGGGATAAGAAGAAATTTTCGTCACTCGTGTGAATGTTTATGTCTCACTCAGGAGATTGTGATAGAACCCATTATTCTCATAGTTTGGCAGCTCAGATCGATCTGTAAACATTTCCTGTTATAAGCACCATACCTTGGCCTCAAACCATGATAGAACATATATCATCAAATTTTGGCAGTTCAGATCTGTAAACAATTCCTGTTATAAGCACCATACCTTGGCCTCAAACCATGTGAGTGATGTATTAAGTACAAACAGGAAGCACATTCCTTCAAATTTTATCCATCCAGTTTGACAGTTACCTCCAGTGACGTCGGAAGCTTAAAAACAAAATATACATGACGGTTTAGACTATAGTCTGCTTGTCGCTAAATCACTCTGTTAGCTTATTCATTACTTATCTGTTCAGCCTCTCACAAATAAATTTGAAGACGTTTAACATTTTAACACTTGGTGAGTGTCACTGTTGGTGGACCAGGAGTCCCCGATGGCACATGTAGTCAAGTTCGTTCGACTTCGGTCTGTCGTTTCATCAACGTTGCATTCCAAAATTTCAAAATGTCTAAAGCATGGGTCTTGTAGCATCATAACCCATCCATCCTTCCACGTCTTTCGATTCATTTTTGAATATTTCGAAGGCAATTAAGTTGATAAAACAATATAATTTTATTGTTTCGATCCCATGACTTACACCTTAAAATAATACACGGACTCACAGAACGTAAATCCAAGAAAAAAAGAAGGTCTATGACAACATGCTGTACAAGTTTCGACCTCACGTGGTACATTGTATATTGTTACATGTGTTATGATGAAAATATATCATTTTCCTTCTGTTAAACCGCAAATCAAATCCAAAGGATCAAATGCCTACGCAGCATTCTTTTACTTATTTGTAGAATTTTGGTAATGATGTAGAATGCTTCATAAAAGACTTTCCCCTTTAAACTTTCCTCCCCCCCCCTTTTTTTTACATCAATTCACATATTGTTAACACACGTGTCGCTTGGGCCCCAGCGTTGTGCTGTCTTGTTTGTGTGGTCATCTTAGACTGAGTACGTTATTTTAAACTACAATTGAGCGTTCTTCGAGACCTTTGGGTACCCAGAAAAGTGGAAGGATTGTTCGCGCGTATTCCGGATGACCACAAAATTTGCTACTTGCGTGGCAGATGGTTATCCTAACTCGGCACTTCTCGTGAGTAGTCTTTTATATTGCATGCTTCGTATATTTTTATGTATGTGTCTGTTCTGTGTTTCACATCAGGTGTTTTAGTGTATTGCTATTGGTGCTGCAACTTGTTGGGGATCCTCTCCTATCTCTTAAAAAACTCATCTTTGGAAGTATTTTCTTATTTCTTTCAGGAGTTTCTAGTTTTGCGCAGTTTAAGATTATGACCGTGGTAGTGTTCATCGAAACAAAAGAGGTTTATCATGAAATAATTAATTGACTGAACTGATTGTCTCACCTTTTTGACAGACAAGGCTCTCCTTTGAATCACATCGAAGGTCATTCCATCCCAACTCTGACCCCAAACAATCGTAATGTTCTCTGGTCAACATGATAAAAATAATTATCAAGCAATAGTTTCAAATTTGTATAATATTATGCTGCCCTCTCAATTTCAATGTTACTACATTGATATTCCCCTTTGTGTGACCATTATCTATTGATTATAACTAATGAAAATAAATGGAATCATAGCATAACCTTATAGATTTTAATCCGAAGACTTTTCACTCAAACTTTCGGCAGCTTAAGGTCAAGGCTACGTCTCTCTTTTTTTCTTTTTCTTTTTCTTTATCATTTTACCATTCTCAGTATTGATTGGTCGTTCAAAATGGGAAAATATGGAATAATCTTATATCAAAACGATTCCTTAATGTGATTCATTCAAAATATAAAGTTACTTAATCGGTACGATGTTTACAAAATACGATTTAAAATACTTTCTTAGAGGAACAAAAATATCGTTTTGTGCACCAGATTCGCATTTTAACAAAACTTGCAGCATCAGAGATAACTAAGATCGGAAAAGAAGAACTCTATGGAAAGCAACATTCTTTGAATGATCAGTTCCCCCTTTCCAGAATGATAAGTGACATTCTGCATTATGATTGAAGGGCTGACATCATTACCAAACATGACATACTAACCTGATATGTACATCAAAATGAACATCGAGACAATCACCGAATTTGACAGGTTTCTATGGAGCTGTTGTGAAGGGTGCAATCAGGAGACGCTGACTCTCACCGGGCACCTGGTCTCACCTAGGAATGTTGTTCATTCCGGTGTTCTCAACCGCCCGCGATTTGGCATTGCCTTCTCGACTATGAGAATGAATAACTGTTAGGTACTTCTTGGATGTTTATACAAAAATACTTTCTAAAGAACCATCAAAGGAGAGAACTATGCCATAATACCCTTTATTTTCAGAATAAATTATGATAAAATATACAACTATATCTCACGTCAGTGTATAAGCTCATTCAAACTGCAGCAGTGGCTTTGGTCATATTACATTGTTTATATTGAGGATCACTGACGAGGGTTAAGTACCTGAGACGTGAATGTCTGATCCATGCGGCATTAATTTTATCTGTTCTTAAAGTATGCTATTGAATATGAAGACGTTTAACATTCATCCGGTTTGCTAATTGACTCTTACCCCGATGTACGTGGATAGTCCCGTTGCCAATTAGAGTATTGGAATACTTTATTGGTGGTTACCCATTCCCATGTGCCTTCGGCTGATTCATCCGTTCCACCCAGCCAAATTTTACTAGCCACTTCTGGAAGGGAACATAATTTTATTTATGACGACAGATTAAGCATCATGGTAATTGTTTTGTTATTTCATCAATAGTAAGAATACTCCCATATCGGGAGTTCGCTTCTTTTCATGTGGTGGAGGTTTTTGTTTGTTTGCTTTGGTTCCCGTTTTGTCCTTAATTAGTAAACCTTCGTTTTCTGATTTTCTGAATTATCGATTTTGTGCTGTATACAGGGATATGGTCATTATCCATATTTGTCATGAGTAGTTGGTCAAACATACAGTAATGCGGTTTTGTGCGTGTGTTATTTTGTTTCCGTTTTAAATTACTTTGTAATCATTGCTATAAATGATACAATAAAACCTGAGTTCTTTGAGTATTTCTTCTGTTTTATTCTTTCTGATTTGTTATCCTGTACTTTACTTGTGGTGATATTTGTTGGTCATTTTGGAGATTTTCCCTCAAACCTGAACTGACACTTTCGGACTTACTGGTGTGCTCTCTCCGACTAACTGGTGTGCTCTCGCGGACTTACTGTTGTGCTCTCTCGGACCTACTGGTGTGTTCTCTCGGACTTACTGTTGTGCTCTCTCGGACTTACTGGTGTGCTCTCACGGACTTGCTGGTGTGCTCTCACGGACTTACTGGTGTGCTCTTACGGACTTACTGCCGTGATCTCACGGACTTACTGTTGTGCTCTCACGGACTTACTGTTGTGCTCTCTTGGACTTACCGTTGTGCTCTCACGGACTTACTGTTGTGCTCTCTCCGACTTGCTGTTGTTTTCTCACGGACTTACTATGGTGATCTCTTGGAGTTGCTGTTTTGCTCTCTCGGATTTAATGTTGTGCTCTCTCGAACTTACTATTGTGCTCTCGTTGGAGATTAAGAAATGATTCAAAGTCAATATCCGGAGGTTCTACCAGGTACCCTCCCATGTTCTGACAAGCTGTCTGAAAAATAGAAACATAAACGAAGATTAGAAGGAGAAATGCAATAAAAATTATGTATTTGTTTATCTTCTTTTTCAAAGAATTTGCTCAGATCAAAAAGTACCTTCCTCTCCGTCTCTGGTGAATTCTACATGATCTTGCAGACTTCCGATTTTCAATTTCGCTTATGACATCATATATATATGTGCTACTGCAATTTCCTTTCAACCTAAAAATGAAGCTTCTCTCTTATTTTGTGTCTTATTGTCCACTCTATGTTTTCACATTTAAGTGTTTCAGTGTTTGTGTTGTGTGTGCCGCCATTAAGTCCTGTTGGAGATTATTTGCTATTTTCGAAAACCAGAGTTACTTCCCATTTGAGGCGGTATCTGACGTAGACTGACTATGACGTCATCAAATTCTATGGAAACAGTCCTAAAAGTCTGGGAAATGACGGTATAAAATCAACGTTACCATAACGTTCTCATGACGTCACAATGGTTTTACGTCAGATACCGTCTGTAAGGGGAAAAACTCTGTATTTCGATAAGACTCCATATCCTTGCATTTTTGTTTGGCACGATCGGTTGTCTTTCCATGCCTCATACCTGTGCGTCGATCCATGATTCTTGTATTTTTAAGTCAAAGAAGAAACAATATCCTCTGAATTGAATCCATCCTTTTTCACACCTCTTGTCTACAAAATTAAAAATACAAACAAATCTCATTAATTAAAAGCTCCAGTTTTGGCAGAGTTTATGACTTTTAGCTAATTTTTATAATTTCTATGTCACATAGAACGACACTTTTGTATTTAATTTTTCGGATTTCTTATCACTGAGTAGCATCAAGTGACTTAAGTTGGTAAAACCACGAACACAAATATGAAGGCATACCGCTCGTTCGGAGGAAAGAAAACGTTCGTGATGACTGTTGTGATTCAATTTTATCTTTTCATAGCCGATGTCCTTGTTAAAAAAGGATATTTTGCTGATTCTATGTTTGTCAATCAAGAAATCAGTTTAGTTTTACAAACATTCTCACAAAAGGAACGTCATGGTCGAAATATGTTAAACTTAATCTTGTGGTGGTTTCCATGCAAATAATTACAGCTTTTGTCACAATGTTTGTAAAAACAACGGCGTTTTACTTACTAACGAGTCCATGATTGTACAAGTATCAGTTCAGACAAGAATATACGCTATGAAAAGATAAAATTTAATCAAAGCAATTATTGCAGTTCCTGATTTCTTTTCTCCAACTGAACTATTAATTCATTCGTGTTTTCACCAACTTAAGTCACGTGATGGTATCCAGTGAGTATTTGTACTTATTGTAATGCAACCACATTTCTCTTAAGTAATTTTGTTTTGTTTGGTTTTCAATTTCCGGGATTTGTATGCCAGATTACTGTTGCCTTAGGAAATGATCTCCAGCATGACCATCCTGCATTCACCCAGCGAAACAAACCCACAAGAAAGTAAGACATAAATGACATCATACAAACTACAAATCGCAAAAAGACAACAATATTCACTAGAACGTCATACATAAGAATCGTACAGACTTACAGAAACATAAAACATTGATGCCAACACATAAAAGAAAGGAGACCAATGTGACTTTGCGCCGCCTTTGGACGTCATCTGCTATTAGCAAATGGTGTGGTTATCCGGATTACGTGCGCACAACCCTCCCACTTATCCGGATACACAGAGTTCTCTATAAACACACAATTTTTGTATAAACATAAACTTCTCACATTCGGATCCCCTCCCCCTTTATTTGTATCGGCACCAGTACCGTGATTCCGCTGACATATATACCTTAATATGTTCATGACAAATATGGATAATGACCATATCCCTGTCTACAGTACAAAATCGATAATTCAGAAAATCAGAAACCGAAGGCATACAAAATCAGGATAAAACAGGAACCAAAGCAAACAAAAACAAAAACCTCCACCATATGAAAAGAAGCGAACTCCCGATATGAGAGTGAGACCAGGTGCCCAGGAAGAGTAAGCATCTCCTGCTTGCATGCAACACCCGTCGCTTCAATTCGGTATAGAACTGTCACATCCGGTTACTTCCATTTTGGAAGATATAGAGTACAATTTTTGGTTGGATGGTTCAAATGGTCTATGACAGAATATCATCCACCATTCTGGATAGTGGGACATCATAGTGTATGACGAGTTCCCCATATCGACCGTAGAACTTCCTCAGTGACGATGTTAGTCGGTCACAAACATATCCCTGACTGAGAAGCTTATCTGAAAGACGCCTAGCTCTCAGAACAAAATCCGTATATTTGGTACTTGCTCTGGCATAGCGTATCAACTGAGATATGAACAAGCCATAAGCAGGCGATGAAGGGATGTTGCTACTCAGAAAAGGAAAGTTCGTAATGCTGAAATTGAAGTCGTCACGTTTGTCATAGAGTGAGGTGTTCATGTGACCATCAGTGTCGTGGGACAACATTATGTCCAAATAGGATGCTGAATTATTTGTCTCTGTAGTTTCTTTGACTTCAAGCTCCGAAGGATAGATACTGCTCAGGTAATCCGCGAATTTTGGATTATTGATGGACAACACATCGTCTATGTATCTGTAAGTGAAGTTGAAGTCAGAAGCTAAGTATCTTTTCCCTTCAGAGACCCATGATTGAATGAATTCAGCTTCGTACGAGTAAAGGAAAATGTCGGCAAGGAGTGGGGCACAATTGGTCCCCATTGGAATTCCGACAATTTGCTGGAAGACCTTTCCTCCAAACACCACAAAAATGTTGTCGATCAGAAAGTTTAACATCTGAATAATGTCTGTTTCAGTGTACTTATTTTCAGAATCTGACTTTTCTTTAACAAAGTAGGTTTTGTCATAGTTAACATGTTATATATATGAATGTTGTCATAGTTAACATGTTATATATATGATAGTTGTCATGTTATATATATGAAAAAGGTCTTTGTTTGTGTATCGTCTACGGGGGGCGGACAGGGTGGTACCTCTTCCCCCCTCCCCTCCTCTTACCTCTTCCCCCAACTTGTCATCCTTCCCTTACCTCCCCCTACCACCTCTTTCCTCCCTCCTACCACCTTCTTCCTCCCCTTTCTCCCCCTTCCCTCCCTCTCTCTCCCTCCTCCCGCCCCCACCTCATTCCTCACCCTTCTTTTCATCCTTCCCTTACCTCCCGCCCCTTTCCTCCCTCCTCCCGCCCCTTCCTCCTATTTCTCCCCCTTCCCTCTCTCCCTCTCCTCCCGCCCCCTCCCTTTTACCCTATCCACCCCCTCCTATATGAGTGTTTTGTTTACTAGCTTACAATGTCACTTCCTCTCAGTAACCAAATGAAATAAAACAATTTGAATTCAATATACATGTAGGAAAAAGATAATTAATAGATTTTGTAAACAATACAAAACGTCAGTGCGGTATACAAATAATGCATGATACACGATAGACACTCGTGACCTTCCAAAACAACGAAGAAGACAACAACAGTATCAATGAGGACACAAACACTTAAATACATTGTACACAAATTTCGGCCCGTAGGCCAGTGTAAAAAAAACGACAACATACGAGTATATATGATAGTCATTGTCGTTTTATACACTGGTTAAAGGTCAAGGAGCCGAACACTATGTACCTGCATGAGTGTTTGTGTTTTTATTTGTATCATCCCTTCCTTCTGGAATAAATATTTTATTCTAATAGAAGTATATTCAAGCATAGGTACACTATTGTTAAACATCTTCAAATTCAATAGCATCATTTAAGAACAGATAAGTTTGCTAAATTAATTTACTAAAACAGTCTTACAAAAATATTTATTTTTCCATAATGATTTACCTTGTTTTCCCAAATATATCCAGCCTGGAGCCCACTCCGTTGACTTGAGATTGACTCGTGACGTGGAAAAAGATTTCCCGAGCACGCTGTTGTAGTACACTGCATCACAGTTTGTGTCATTATGTATGCACATCAAGGATGTTTCTATCAAACCTTTGTAGTTTACCGCTGACAAAGAACTGGCTGAAATTCTATCATGTAAATGAGATTCAATCACAAAGCGGGAGGCATTGTCTTCACGTACGCAATATGACAAGAAGCTTGAGAAATACAACAGAAAAAATCTCGAAAAATTCTGCCTAGAAAACAGAGACATCAGCCATTCGATGATCAGCATATCGATGTTCTATATCGTATTTATGACAGATAGGTAACTACTCCGATAGACTCAACGAAGTCAGTCTTCCTGACGGGGTCCCCTTCGGCTTCTCTGATTGAGTTGATTACCTACATCAGATACGCCTTTAGAGAACCATGTACATTGCAGGATCTGACGCGATTGCTTTTAAGCTAGGCCATGGCAATGAAATATTTTCTTTTTCGTCCCGAACTTTTTCTGAAAGGTGCCCTCCCGCCGGGCATGAAAACACCCAAGCACATGATCTATATGTCAAGGACTTTGGAAAGAGAGACTGAAAACATAAAAGACAAATATCTTTCTTCGCATGAGATTAAAAATTCTGACTTGATCTTTCGTAAAAACACTATAACCTCTTTATTTTAATGATGGTGTAGACATTTGCAGATATTTTTAACGCAAAAAAAATGCATGTTCGTTGTGTGTGTTTTTTCTGAGTAATTCTCCTAAAAGGTACCCGCTCGCGGAAGTAAACCAAATTATTTAATTACTATCGCCGAATCTTATTTCTACATTTACTATTTTAAAAGTAAGTTTCTTAGACATGTCATATTCCGTTGATTAATTCCGTTACTATATGGCGCATTTACTTGTGTTAAATCATTTAAACTAGCCGAGCATTAATGGCGCTAAAGATTTGCATTGACACCAAAGCAATTACTAGTATTTCTACGCCATCTTTAGATTATCACTGTTGGAAGCTTTATATAAGGCAAAAGCAGTATTGAATCAATATACGAGGGCTGATTGATATGTTGTGAGCCTCGTATTGGAGGATATGAATTTTATCAGACATTTTGCATTATTTTTCTACATAATCCCCTTCAGGCACTTCTGGCAGTGGGTTTATAATTGAATACTGCAATAGTGCTCTTGAAATTCCGTGAAGAAGTTCCGTCCGATTAAATATGCCGGGGAATCAGGCCTGTGGAAGTCCTTTTCAGGATCTCCTAGGAAACCACAAACTTTGATGAGGATATGAATCTTCGGACTCTTCACTGTCAGTCAGGTTGTGGATTCTTCTTAGAAATGCTGCCATTTTTTATTTAAAAAACTCGTTTTCTTTTGCAGTATGTAGAAGTTAAACTCGTTCCCTGTGATTGAATGTTTCAAGTGAAATAATTACTTCTTTCACGTAGTTGAAAAGAAGTCATTTAAACATTACAATTATTGTTAGTTAATGTTTCGGGTATTTTTTGTAAATATGTTCGACTTTTTACGGTCACGGCCCACAATCGTCCAAAGTCCAAAGTATCACACCCTATTTACCCCTCAATAAACGGAACCCGTGTTCATTACGTTACCTTTTGGATTTATTGCTAATAAGATAATTGGATTAACACAGGGGTACACGTCAACTGTTTGGACCTATAATTATTGTTTGTTTGAGGGGAAACAATGATACCTGTGAATACGACATGGTCAGCATAGGTGAAAATATTACGCAAATAAGGTTTATTGTAATTCATTTTGTTTGCTTCACGCATTCTGATTGGTTCACAGGATTTCTACAAGCATGTATAACGATGATATACATGCCGCAAACCGACTCACTTGACATACTTCAAATATATTCCTACGTAAATTTGCACGTTACAAGCTTTAGCGCACTTTTTGCGTATGACGTCATGCTTCCATTTGTTCTTCGCTCCTGTGACGTCATACTGTGACGTAAAACTACAAGGTATGAGCTTGTAAATGGCGTTCTCCGCATGTAAACAACAGAACAAGTAAGTTTATTATTGATAACACTTTGATTTTTCGCCATTGTAATAAATACGAAGCAGTTGTATTTCATATTTTGCAGCGCAATAATTTCTGTTGGTCGTTATTAATCCTCCGTAGTGCTCATTGTCACCCCTAAAGCGATGCGTGAGACCCTCTGAGGGGTAAAAAAAGGTTAAAATATATCACATGATCATGAATTAGAAAAGGGATAAAAGTACTGTGTTTTGTGGTTCAGACAGGTATATGTTGGATATATTGTTGGAAACATACGTTATACCGTCGGGGACAAGCCCCGACGGTATAACTGCGTTTCCAACAGTATATCCAACATATACCAGTCGGAACCACAAAACACAGTACGTGTATCCTCTAATTACCCATGTAGTAGAAAACGGGTCTCTGGCTGAGTAAATTCTGTCTTTTATGGATGCAAAATTTGGAGCTTTTAAATTTGGCGATTTTATTGCATCCGCCAACAAAGCCAAAATTTCCATCGCGCCAAAATTACCGATATACGGTATGTTTTATTTTCTTTTTATTTTGAAATCTATTCAAGAAGGTATAAACTTCCGTTATTACTGTCCAGAAATAGTTGAGAAAATGCCATCGTCGCAGCCACCGACGGTCTGGATGATAAAACTCTGTGTATCTTGCGCCGTTGTCTAGTGGTAATTATGGTTGTTCGCTCGAGCCTCACGGGTACCACGTTTCTTACATATACATACGATCATGTAATGTGTTATACAAAAAATGACCTTGTCTGTAATATTTACGTGTCCTATGGATTTTTTAATCTTTCCAGACGATCATTTCGTAGAATGTCCTCGCGAAAGCGAGACAGTTTGCGTGATTACCTACTGACGGACGTCTAGGCGGAGGCGCAAAAAAGAGAACCTACCCTTTTGCTAGAAAAGAGCTATCAAAAACTATTGACAAATAAACTACATTGTATGTGTGCGCAAGTTTGATCTTTAAAACATCGAGTAGCGGCAAGAGTTATATAGTTATAACAATTCATAAAGCTAGCACAAATATGTTAACTATGCTACTTCATTTTACTTCAATATCAAAGCCGTAAGCAGACGACATATGACACGATAATTTTTCAATTATTTTGGCTTAAACATGGCAAATTTTCCTTGGCATAACGGCAATGATCCAGATTGTCATTATACCGTATTTACATAACTTTACTCATCGGATAAGCAAGAAAATGCTCTTCGGTCTCGGAGAAAGAAGTAAAGAATGACTCTTGACGCATCAATAATTTTACCAGCAACTTTACCAGAATTGCACAATGACCAACCATGGATATAGGTTTCCATGACTGGCTCTTTGATCAAGAGGTCTGGTCCATGCTGCAAATTCATCTGTTCTTAAATGATACTATTTACTTTGAATACGTTTAATCAACATTTGTACCACTTGGGGAGTGCCATTGCAGGTGGACCACGAGTCCCCGGGTGCACATGTAGCCAAGTTCGATAAACTTCGGTTGAATTTGAAGACGTGTATTAATTGTGTTTCTTATTACCTCTCGAGGTTAGAGCGAACCTTAAAAAAAGAAATATGACAAATACTCGTTGAAACTTAATGCTGTTCATTGGGATATTTACTTTGTACAATCTGAATTAAAATAAAACCAGAGGGCGCTACTGAAAAGAATTTTGGCGGCTCCTCAAAATAACTGTGGTTGGAAGCATCACTGATGAGGATTTAATATCCGTAACACGTGTCTGGTGCATAATAAATTGGTTTGAAATTTTCTTCAAGAAGTTATACAGTTGGATCACTTCCATATTATTAATATAAACGCTTACTTCATGTTGCAGTGTGGAGCAGTTAAAATCGTTCCCCGTGACTTGATGTTTCGAAGTGAATTACAATACTTCTTTCCAGCTCTGTCGCTTAAAAGATGCTTAAAGTTTTGTTTTGGCCCTTCATCAGTTTGCCATCATTATCATTTTATTGCTATTTCGGAAACTTGTCATTTCATTCAAAAACATCATGGAAATCAAAAGAGGTTAACATCTTAGCACCATCCCTCCAATGCTTTGTTTAAATGCCACTGAATCGACCTTCCAGGAAATGTGGAGCCGCTCACTCTTTGTAATGTAAATGCACATTTAAGTTAATAGAATAAAACCAGAGGGCGCTACTGAAAAGAATTTTGGCGGCTCCTCAAAATAACTTTGGCTGGAAGCATCACAGATGAGGATTTAATATACGAAACACGGGTCTGGTGCATAATAAATTGGTTTTTAATTATCTTCAAGAAGGTATAGAGTTAGAGCACTTCAGTACTCTTAAAGCTTTATAAGTAACTGTTATATATGTAAATAGGGAAAAATAAGGAATTATGGAAATTTCCAGAACGGGGTTCTAATACCCAATCCCCATCCCCTTAGATCAACCCATGTTTCCTATTTTTATTATATTTGTAAAATTTGTTTTTAAATATGTACTTAAATGAAAAGACATGAGTTGATCTTTAAGACTAAATTCATTTTGCATTATATACTAGTAAGTTTAATACCCTGTAAAAAGTCACGTATACCTGTATATGATGCCTTCGTCCGGTGCACTCATTCGAAAACTTTGATGTATTCAGGTAATCTTTGTAATGTTAATACAAATTCAAAGGAGGTTTAATAAAAGCAATGTTCTTTCACAGATTTTCCATTAGCGCGATTTAGAAAATCCCTTAAGATTTAACCTCTATCCTAAAAATGATATCAGAAGAGCAAATTAATTCAGGAAACAAAAAAATCTTAACCATAATGATGATTATGGATGCTGAGATTTTGTTTCAACTAGAAACCGTTACAAAGCGTCGCCTAGGAGACATACGAGGGCTGATTGATATGTTGTGAGCCTTGTATTTTAGGATTTGATTTTTATCAGACAGTTTGAATTGATTTTCTACATGATCCCCTTCAATATCTAGACACTTTTGTCACAGGTGTTTAAGAGCCTCGATACAACTTTTAAAGAACTCCTTATCTTGACTGGTCAGGAAGCGATCAACTGTAAGTATGACGTCATTATTGGACTGAAAGTGGGTGCCTTAAATATCTGCTTTCAGTTTTGGGAATAGATGAAAGTCTGATGGAGCTAGATCGGATGAATAAGGCAGATGTTCAATCAAATTAAAATCACAATCATGAAAAATGTTATGATCGCTGAGTGATATAGTCCCCTACCGGTGGCATATATCTATGTCCTGCAACTCTGCCAATTAATCATTCTTCAATTAAACATATATGAGTTTTATTTGTTGCAGAAAAAAGTCAGGAAAACTAACAAAAACTGAATTGTGCAAGTCATCAAGGGGTATAACTTCTGGAAAAATAGGTCAAGCGTGACAAATGTCAGACTTGCTCTGTAACTATCCAAGTCTAAACTGAGTATCAAGTTTTACTTGCATATCTCTATTTGTTGCAGTAAAAAGTCTGGAAAACTGACAAAAACTAAATTTTGCAAATCATCAAGGGGCATACCTCCTCGAAAAATGGGTCAAGCGTGACGAAAGTCAAACCTGCTCTGCAACTATCCAAGACCAAGCTGGGTATGAAATTTCACTTGAATATCTCTATTTGTTGCAGAAGAAAGTCCAGAAAACCGACCAAAACTGAATTTTCCAAGTCATCAAGGGGCATAACTCCTCGAAAAATAGGTCAAGCGTGACGAAAGTCAAACTTGCTCTGTAACTATTCAAGACCAAGCTGTGTATCAATTTTCATCTGAATATCTTTATCCGTTGCAGAAAAAAGTCCGGAAAACTGACAAAAACTGAATTTTCCAAGTCATCAAGGGGCATAACTCCTTGAAAAATAGGTCAAGCGTGACGAAAGTTAAACTTGCTCTGTAACTATCCAAGACCAAGCTGTGTATCAAATTTCATCTTAATATCTCCATCCGTTGCAGAAAAAAGTCCGGAAAACTGATATTCGGACAGATGGACAGACGGACAGACGGACAGACAGACCGAGAGGAAACTAAGAGTCCCCTTCGGCGTTGCCGGTAGGGGACTAATGACAGCCATGGCACTGCCAGCATCAAGGGGCATAACTCCTCGAAAAATAGGTCAAGCATGACGAAAGTTAAACTTGCTCTGTAACTATCCAAGACCAAGCTGTTTATCAAATTTCATCTTAATATCTCCATCCGTTGCAGAAAAAAGTCCGGAAAACTGACAAAAACTGAATTTTCCAAGTCATCAAGGGGCATAACTCCTCGAAAAATAGGTCAAGCATGACAAAAGTTAAACTTGCTCTGTAACTATCCAAGACCAAGCTGTGTATCAAATTTCATCTTAATATCTCCATCCGTTGCAGAAAAAAGTCCGGAAAACTGACAAAAACTGAATTTTCCAAGTCATCAAGGGGCATAACTCCTCGAAAAATAGGTCAAGTGTGACGAAAGTTACACTTGCTCTGTAACTATCCAAGTCCAAGCTGTGTATCAAATTATATCTTAATATCTCCATCCGTTGCAGAAAAAAGTCCGGAAAACTGACAAAAACTGAATTTTCCAAGTCATCAAGGGGCATAACTCCTCGAAAAATATGTCAAGCGTGACGAAAGTTAAACTTGCTCTGTAACTATCCAAGACCAAGCTGTGTATCAATTTTCATCTGAATATCTCCATCTGTTGCAGAAAAAAGTCCGGAAAACTGACAAAAACTGAATTTTCCAAGTCATCAAGGGGCATAACTCCTCGAAAAATAGGTCAAGCGTGACGAAAGTTAAACTTGCTCTGTAACTATCCAAGACCAAGCTGTGTATCAAATTTTATCTTAATATCTCCATCCGTTGCAGAAAAAAGTCCGGAAAAATGATATTCGGACAGACGGACAGACGGACAGACAGACCGAGAGGAAACTAAGAGTCCCCTTCGGCGTTGCCGGTAGGGGACTAATGACAGCCATGGCACTGCCAGCATCAAGGGGCATAACTCCTCGAAAAATAGGTCAAGCATGACGAAAGTTAAACTTGCTCTGTAACTATCCAAGACCAAGCTGTGTATCAAATTTCATCTTAATATCTCCATCCGTTGCAGAAAAAAGTCCGGAAAACTGACAAAAACTGAATTTTCCAAGTCATCAAGGGGCATAACTCCTCGAAAAATAGGTCAAGCGTGACGAAAGTTAAACTTGCTCTGTAACTATCCAAGACCAAGCTGTGTATCAAATTTCATCTTAATATCTCCATCCGTTGCAGAAAAAAGTCCGGAAAACTGACAAAAACTGAATTTTCCAAGTCATCAAGGGGCATAACTCCTCGAAAAATAGGTCAAGTGTGACGAAAGTTACACTTGCTCTGTAACTATCCAAGTCCAAGCTGTGTATCAAATTTCATCTTAATATCTCCATCCGTTGCAGAAAAAAGTCCGGAAAACTGACAAAAACTGAATTTTCCAAGTCATCAAGGGGCATAACTCCTCGAAAAATATGTCAAGCGTGACGAAAGTTAAACTTGCTCTGTAACTATCCAAGACCAAGCTGTGTATCAATTTTCATCTGAATATCTCCATCTGTTGCAGAAAAAAGTCCGGAAAACTGACAAAAACTGAATTTTCCAAGTCATCAAGGGGCATAACTCCTCGAAAAATAGGTCAAGCGTGACGAAAGTTAAACTTGCTCTGTAACTATCCAAGACCAAGCTGTGTATCAAATTTTATCTTAATATCTCCATCCGTTGCAGAAAAAAGTCCGGAAAAATGATATTCGGACAGACGGACAGACGGACAGACAGACCGAGAGGAAACTAAGAGTCCCCTTCGGCGTTGCCGGTAGGGGACTAATGACAGCCATGGCACTGCCAGCATCAAGGGGCATAACTCCTCGAAAAATAGGTCAAGCATGACGAAAGTTAAACTTGCTCTGTAACTATCCAAGACCAAGCTGTGTATCAAATTTCATCTTAATATCTCCATCCGTTGCAGAAAAAAGTCCGGAAAACTGACAAAAACTGAATTTTCCAAGTCATCAAGGGGCATAACTCCTCGAAAAATAGGTCAAGCGTGACGAAAGTTAAACTTGCTCTGTAACTATCCAAGACCAAGCTGTTTATCAAATTTCATCTTAATATCTCCATCCGTTGCAGAAAAAAGTCCGGAAAACTGACAAAAACTGAATTTTCCAAATCATCAAGGGGCATAACTCCTCGAAAAATATGTCAAGCGTGACGAAAGTTAAACTTGCTCTGTAACTATCCAAGACCAAGCTGTGTATCAAATTTCATCTTAATATCTCCATCCATTGCAGAAAAGTCCGGAAAACTGATATTCGGACAGACGGACAGACTGACAGACAGACCGAGAGGAAACTAAGAGTCCCCTTCGGCGTTGCCGGTAGGGGACTTATGACAGCCATGGCACTGCCAGACTTGAGCATTGTCCTGATTTAACTAGTTAGCTTGCTTAAGTTTAATATTTTCCCGTAACTGTGTCAGAAGTAAAACATAGTATGTGCCATTGATTGTTTGTCCTTTTTGGAGATAATCTATCAGCCGAATACCTTCTGCAACCCAGAAAACCGAGGATCACAACATGTCAATCAGCCCTCGTATCAACAAAAGGGCACATTTAATCTTGTAAAAAAGGTGGGTTGAGGAATATTTTACGGAGATTGACAAAAGTTTGACTGAAAATTATTCTATCACCTTCGTTAAAGAGTTTTATCAAATCAATATGTCATAGTCAGCGAGAAAGATACCTATTCAATTACCCCCTTTATCCAAAATATGATTGATTTCAAAGTCAAAATGTCATTTTCATAAAATTCTGCGAGGAATATTGCAATCTTGAATGTAAGATAAAATCTGTATATCATTAGCTAGTTAACTGGAGCGAAATCATTTACATAAGTTTTTGAAATGTATTCCACGTTGCAGTGTTGTGTTCAATCTGCCTTGGTATTTTCTGGTAACAAGTAAAAGGATATGATAATGACAAAACTCGAGGGTGATTATCAAACGCCATGCTCTCTTTATGTTCTTCTCCTTTTAAATGTAATGAAATTCACTTTGGAATTCACCGAACAATTCAATCAAAGAATCAAAGGATTTCAGGAAATAATTATGTAGGATATGGTGAACTGATGGATTAATCAAGACGTGATACAATGTTAGCTTAGCTTTCTAGTTTCATGTAATCTTAGAGCAATGCGACAAAATCCCGAACTTGCCAAATACTCATTCTTCCCTACCATTTTTCTATGAAAACATTTGACCAGCACCTTTGCCTGTATGTAGTAGATTCTCCATTCCAAGCTTTCTTCCGATTGGAAGCAAAGAACTTTTCCCTGCAAAACTTTGTCTGTGAAGAAGAAATGAGGGGGGGGGGCACAGGAATTTATTTGGAGAAATAAGGCGCGGTTGATGTTCAATATAAGAATGGAGAGAGGTCTGAAGTCGTTGGTTCGAGGGTCAAGACACAGCATTTGCAAAGTTTTTCTTATACTTAAAACCCATGTTAGCAGCAAGATGAAATGATTAGGACAAGTTTTAAAGGTCATAACACTCTTGGATTCCGAGCAACATTTTTGTGAAATATTATGGACTTGCGTGAGGAGGGCACGAACTAAGTACACTGACCTTGATTTTGGTATGAGGGTCAAGGCACAGCATTTGCAAACAGTTGTATCTTATACTTAAAATCCATGTAAGCACTAAGATGAAATGATCAGGATAAGTTCTACATATCAAGTGCATTGTAGCCTTTGATCTTTGACCTAGGTTCAAGGTCATAACACACTCTTGGATTCTGAGCAACATTTTTGTGAAATATTATGGACATGCATGAAGAGGGCAAGAACTAAGGACTCTGAACGGGCAAGCAAAAGATTGCTATCAGTTCTGGAAGACATCTTTGTTCAAGGTTATGGCATACCAATTGGTCCAAGCAACAATTCTATGCAACATCATTAAATGAATGTACTTGTTAAATTTCTGGCCATGAAAATACCAATTTGCTTTAAAATTTCTTTCAGAAAATAATTACAAACACAATAAAGCAAACACGTGTAAAATGCACTCATTTTATTTGAGATAAAAAAATTCATCTTTTTTTCACAATGTTGTTACAATATTTCTCATAATAACCATGGTAACGGTGTAAAAGTATAGTTCATAGTAATAAAGTTATAACAAAACAATAGAGATATCTGGACACTCGTACAAAGGGAAATCGTTCTCTCATAACAAAACACAACACATACACATATAATTCATCAACACACACTCGTAAAAATTTCAACAAATGTGTAGAACTCGTAACATTTCTCAAACACTTTTCATGTATGCATCAATCAATGAATAATTATCAAAAGATCATCATATACAAAACATAGGCTCCAACCTCATTATATTCAAAATGAGTGCGCAAATTCAACATGCAGTAAAAATGACTTAATATAAAGACTGTGTAAAAATTCTCTTTTTAATAAATATATCTTTCAAAACACAAGCACTAGTCTTACATGCTTAAATACAGTTACACCTAATGGTATATAATCAAATAATTCAGGAAATTTCAATTGCAGAGTTTTTTTTCCATATAACCTTAAAACCTTAAGATCTATCAAAATTAAAGAACCTGTCAGGTCTCAAAATTTCCTAATCTCCATTTATTAAAGAATTCTGATTATGTTTTAATACTACTGTAAATCAAGAGAGATAAATCTTAAATTCAAACAATATGTACTAGTCAAATGGAACGTGTGGGGTGTGTCCTTAAATGTAATAATAAATAAGCTCTAACGCCTCTATGTTGCTTTGTGTCTATACATAGAAATTTTTTGTGAAATAGCAATCTAGAACAAATGTATTCTGAAATATATTATTTTCATTATTATTGGCCTACGGCATTGTCTTAAACACACTTTTAATAAAGTTGAGTAATAATTCATGTGGAACTCAAGATATGCCTTGAAACAAATATTTCAAAAGGATTATGCTGTTTTAATCACATGTGGATATTTGCATAATGTTGTTAGCTATACGTGACCATGACCAACACTAACGTCATAACATGGCAAAATTGATCTGTTATCTCGTTTTGAATGTTATTTAATGGGTATACAATAGACTAGTTAGTTTTATTTATGTAAATTTAACCAGATAAGGTGAAATACTAAAGTTTGAATAAAAGAAGCAACAATGACTTTATCTAGAATGTACAAGAACATATTAATTGCCCCTCATTTGTTTGACCAAAGACATGTGACATGTGACCTTGACTTTGAAGGTGACCTTGACCTGTTTTGATTACTGAACATTTTAATGCTTAACCATCCATGCAATTCTGATGGAAATATATGTACATGTATATATCAAGTAAGTTACAGTCAGAATGTACATACAAAACAGTACCTTACAGTCATATATGAGAGGACAGACAGACAGACAGACAGACTAACAGACAGATGTCCCATTAAGTGACCCCTTCTTGTTAACAATATGTTGCAGGAGACTTGATAAATGTTACATTCTCAGCTGACCAGAAGCATAAAATTACAAAAAAAGAAATTATAAACTTCAAGATACATCAAATTTCGGATTTTTCATTTAGTCATCCTAATAAGCAAAGTCCTATGCATTACCGGAATTCAATTTTAGTTATTACACATGTATTTTACGTTATTTTACGTAAAAAGACACAAAGAACATTCCAAATGAATGATATGTAAACAAAAACATAGAAATCAGAACCTAATTACCAGCACCATACACATGTTCAACATCTAAATACAAGGTATGTAACATTTACCTAAATCGTGGCAAGCCAAAAATGACATTGGTGTCAAAGATAATAGTTAAATCATAAGTGTGACATGAGACAAGAATTATGACACCTGTATGATGTGACATGCGTCATCTAATAAGACACATGTCATCTTATACAAGGTGATTACCCTCTAATATGACGTGACAAAAAGATACGTATCTCATTCATTGATATCAGCCTTGCTGATTTTCTTTCAAAGATAGAAAAAAATCTCAAATGGTTCCATTTTTCCAAAGTGTTTGTTTTTCATATTTTTGTATCTGATACACTATAGCAAATGATAGTTGGCCACTTGCAAAAAGGGATTGTAACAAAATAAAGAAGAAATTCGGAATAATTTGATAAAGACACAAACTTTTACATTTTGTCTATGTAGAGCCCATTTTTAACAAAAATTTGAAGAAATTACCCCCCCCCCTCCTTAGCTTTTTCATGGTGGTAGAGAATAAAGACTATTTAGAGAAGAATGAGCGTCATAACAAGACAAAGCGTCAATAATCATAATAACGACTAGATACATGTCGTACGACACCGTGTTAAAATTAGTCTGCTAAAATGCCGTAATACGGAGATTCAACACAACCATTTTTGATACAATAAGAAAATATTTTTACAAGTGCCGCAGTGGCAAAAACTTATTCTAACATTTGCTTTGTGGTACCAAAGTCTAATGAGAGGAAACGGAGGCCAAGAAGAGTAAAAAGACTTTGATACCCATACGGTATAGACCATTTCATGATAAGGGTCACTTTCGTCTTTTTCTATGTGTTTTTTTTTCTAATCAAAACAATGAAATGACATCATTGTGCAGCGGTTTAGAGCAGTATGACATCATTACATTGTTTTGACTGGATAAAAGATAAAAGTGATCCAGGTGAACCTAATCATGATGGGGTATATTAAAATAAATTAGAGCGTTATTTTTTACAGGTACAATTACATGTGACCTTGAACTTTGACCTTTAAAAAAGATTTATTAACCTAAAGTTTAAATGTCAGAATTTCATCATAATTACAACTTTCCTAAATAGATTTTTTTCTCAATAATATAAGAACATGCTGAGCTAGAAAATACTTTCAATACGTATGACAGACAGACAGACAAAGAGTTAAAATTTACACTAATTCCTTACAATTACAACATACATCTCCAAACATTTGATGTACACTTTATCATATATCATATACTTTTAAAGCTTTCTACCTCCAAACCAATTCAAATTAAAACATTAAAGGGTCAAGAACAAAGCACACATAAATACCTTGAGTAAAGCCAAAATAAAGTACTTAATAATTCAACTTTAAAGTTGTCAGTAAATAGACAATATTTGTTTTTAATATAATTAAGACAACTCTTCTAACAATAACCAAAAAATCCTTTTCCATTGATACATCTTATACGCTAATTTTAACCCAAATTTTCAGATACTTTTCACTCTGAGAACTTGACTCTAGGTTTCTTCACAATACATAATTAAATACCTATAACCAAATACAGAAAAAAAATTAAGACATATGACAGACTGACAGCAAAGCACGGACAACAGTCTTAAGTTTCTCTAAGCTTGAAAACATTCATTCACGGTTGCATATCACTTAATATGCAAATGATATGTTCCACGGGAATCCACTTTGATTAAGTGAAAACTGTCTAAATCTACTTTTATTGAGTTTATTTTAGGCCTATCATATACTGTATAACCATCATTATCAATTATATGATGGTTATCTTTTCTGATCAAGAATATTTGCATTTAGAGAACACTTCAGCAGAAAAAATATTGATGTTCACCACATGTTGTGATATGGTACACGGACAGATACAAAATTTTCTGTTTTAAGTGTTCTCTTAGTTCAAATAAAGTAGATTTAGACAGTATTTACCTAATTAATCAAAGGGAATTCCTGTGGAACATAACATTTGCGTATCACGTGATATGCAACCGTGTCATTTATCAAAGTAAAAATATGCTAGACACCTTATGTTCTGAAGAAGTCACACACCAACCTCATTCATTGCAGTTTTACATCATACTATAACATAATAAATGTATTCATATCACAGATAAATCTAGGCAACATGTAACAAGTTGTCTTTCCTTTTCCGAGAATTTATTGATTTTAAGATTTAGCGTTGATTTCATAGATAGGAAAAGAAAGACAACTCATGTAAACACACATTGCCCTTTAAGTTAATAAAGAATTACATTAAAGTAACATGTTGAATAGAAAATTAATGCGACATCTACATCACAACAATTACGTACATCAAGATATTTTGATCTTTAAATAACAGACCTGCCATATAGAAACATAGGTAATCACAGATTACGAAGCTCACCTCGTGACAGCAAAATTCAATTCAAACATATTTCTTAGTACATGTATATTGGCTTTTAAAGGCAAAACCACTCAAGCAGAAAAAGTAGGTCAAGGTCATTTTATGAAAGTTTGATCAAAGATACATCCAATATGCAAGTTTGGTACATGTAGCAGTTATACTTTGCTCAATATTGGCTTTATAGAGCAAAATCACTCAAGCGGAAAAAGTAGGTCAAGGTCATTTTATGAAAGATTGATCAAAGATACATCTAATATGCAAGTTTGGTACATGTATCACTTATACTTTGCTCAATATTGGCTTTTAAAGGCAAAATCATTCAAGCGGAAAAAGTAGGTCGAGG
This sequence comes from Pinctada imbricata, assembly GCA_033119305.1. Lineage (NCBI taxonomy): Eukaryota > Metazoa > Mollusca > Bivalvia > Pterioida > Pteriidae > Pinctada > Pinctada imbricata. The sequence continues at coordinate 1,940,989 of VSWD01000007.1, forward strand.
TCATTTTATGAAAGTTTGATCAAAGATACATCCAATATGCAAGTTTGGTACATGTAGCAGTTATACTTTGCTCAATATTGGCTTTATACAGCAAAATCACTCAAGTGGAAAAAGTAGGTCAAGGTCATTTTATGAAAGATTGATCAAAGATACATCCAATATGCAAGTTTGGTACATGTATCACTTATACTTTGCTCAATATTGGCTTTTAAAGGCAAAATCACTCAAGCGGAAAAAGTAGGTCAAGGTCATTTAATGAAAGTTTGATCAAAGATACATCCAATATGCAAGTTTGGTACATGTAGCACTAATACTTTGCTCAATATTGGCTTTTAAAGGCAAAATCACTCGAGCGGAAAAAGTAGGTCAAGGTCATTTTATGAAAGTTTGATCAAAGATACATCCAATATGCAAGTTTGGTACATGTAGCACTTATACTTTGCTCAATATTGGCTTTTAAAAGCGAAATCACTCAAGTGGAAAAAGTAGGTCAGATGCTGCATCCGATGCATAGGTCCATCTCGGCATCCAAAGATGAATCACTTGTGCAAGTTTGGTTACTGTAGCATTAGTACTTTGTCAGATACTGAGCTACCCCAAACTTCTTATCCAAATCACTCAAGCGGAAAATGTAGGTCAGATGCTGCATCCGATGCATGGGTTCACCTCAGCATCCAAAAATGAATCACTTGTGCAAGTTTGGTTACTGTAGCATCAGTACTTTGTCAGATACTGAGCTACCCCAAACTTCTTAACCAAGTCACTCAAGCGGAAAATGTAGGTAAGATGCTGCATACAATGCATGGGTTCACCTCAGCATCCAAAGATGAATCACTTGTGCCAGTTTGGTAACTGTAGCATTAGCACTTTGTCAGATACTGAGCTACCCCAAACTTCTTAACCAAGTCACTCAAGCGGAAAATGTAGGTCAGATGCTGTATACAATGCATGGGTTCACCTCAGCATCCAAAGATGAATCACTTGTGCAAGTTTGGTTACTGTAGCATCAGTACTTTGTCAGATACTGAGCTACCCCAAACTTCTTAACCAAGTCACTCAAGCGGAAAATGTAGGTCAGATGCTGCATACGATGCATGGGTTCACCTCAGCATCCAAAGATGAATCACTTGTGCCAGTTTTGTAACTGTAGCATTAGTTCTTTGTCAGACACTGAGCTACCCCAAACTTCTTAACCAAGTCACTCAAGCGGAAAATGTAGGTCAGATGCTGCATCCGATGCATGGGTTCACCTCAGCATCCAAAGATGAATCACTTGTGCAAGTTTGGTTACTGTAGCATTAGTACTTTGTCAGATACTGAGCTACCCCAAACTTCTTAACCGGACGCGGACACGGACGCGGACGCGGACGCGGACGCGTGGGGTTATAGCATAAGCTCACTCAACTTCGTCGAGGTGAGCTAAAAATGCCTAATTCTTTATAAGCTTTGACGGAAAAAAAAAAAAAAAATGTATACAGCAAAATGATAATTACCAAGTTAAAACTGCACGGCATAAAGAATGCTGGAAATTATTTCAATCTCTTGTTAAAACTATAACAATAGAACATTTTCATATTACAATTAGACTTGCATTTTAGACACTCCAAGAAACGACATTAAAACTTTTGACGTTATTTTCTGTTGTGATGTCATAGATCAGTTTTGATGTCACACTTAAAAGTTAGGTCAAATGTTTTGATGTGGGGTCTTGTCCTGTATAAAATTCAGGTCTAATATGGTAATGTGATATCATAGAAATTAAGCAATCAAATTAAAGCAATTTAATTTTTTTTTTTTTTCATTTAGGTCAAGAATTAATTTTTTGCAGTATTATGTCATAGAAAATGTTCAACATTGACTGAAAATACAAGTATAACGGTATGATATGTTCAAACCTCTACTTTTCCATTGTTCTAAAGTTACATATTTACTGAGTTAAAGGAAAGCACCTTGTCCTTTGACCTTGTGATCTAAAAATCGATATGTTGCATGGTAGACTGACTGACAATTCATCTTTAAAATTCAAGATCTTTCAAGTGAACTGAAGAGAAATTTTAAGGACATGCTCTGTACGGCCTCCATGCAGATTTAGTGCATGCAGAACTTTTGCTGGGTCCTGCCTGCGTTCGGTCTACAGAGATTGATCAAGAAGTACAATACGCATGTTGTGAGTACGTTGAAAGTCTTGCAACACACTTTTCGCTTAAGGGAGTGAGGAACCAGTACGTTTGCATTATGCTCAAGTACAACACCCACACAATAACGCAAAAGACGTATAGAGATTGTACGTTGTAAACAAGTTGCACGCATGCTGTCTGCAAGTGCGACATACTTGCCACGTGTGCAGCATAGGATGCATATTATAACTCCATATAACATATGAGGTTCGTTAACACACTCCTTTCGTACTCTTGCCACTTGCTTCCTTGCGTCTTCAGAAAAACGTAGTGCACGTAGCCTCTCCAAACCCGCACGTCCAAAAAACTCTCACTGCGGGTTGTAACCAGGGCTTAAGGCTGGTTTAACTGTAGTTAATATTAAATTTTACTTTTTTACTGATGAAATCATTTCCAGGGTTCTATGCCATGCAAATAGAGATAGGATTATCCACATTATTGTCACCAAGAGTGACATTCAAGAGAAAGTGTAAATACCGAAAAATAGCCTTAACAACATTATTGTCATCGAATGACATTCACGAGAAAGAGTGAATACTAAAGAGTAGCATTACTGTCCCTTACCTAAAATATTAATAGATCAATGAATGGCAGTCATACTCGAAAACAAATGTAAGGAATGAAGAAAATTATCATAATAATAAATGCCTATGTAATCATAGATAAAGCCGACGTAATGTATTAATAGTAACATCACAGATTTATTCCCGCCAGTAATTCCTGGCAGAGCAATCTATAGTGACCTTTGTCACCCGAGATTCTTCGCACCTGTAACCCGTTATAGCTCTCGCCTTGGCACACTTCCAACTCCATTTGCACATCAGAATTTTCGAGTCGAAATAATCTGTCCGAAAACTGTGTCACTTTTTCCTCGTTGCGCACCTGTAAAATTCGCTTATCTCGCAAAGTATATCGTCCACTGTCCGTGTAGAGGCCAGGTTTATACTAGAATTGACTTTGTGAATGTCAAGGTCAGGAGAACTGTAGTGACCTTGACCTAGGAATGTAGGTGAAGACGTGTCTTGTCTACTCTTGATGCTCAAGTCTATTGCTTGTGAAGATTTTCCGGAATTAGAGTTTCTATTGATCGTTTCGACGGAACCTGTATGCATCATACCAATATTGGCCTGACAAGTCTGCACAGAGGAAAGGTCAATATTGTCAAAATGCCGTAAACCGTACGAACGTGCTTGGCTTGGCCTCTGGGGACGATATAAAGTAGAGTTTGACCACGGTACCGTATATGGTACCTCTCCCTGGGTGGCATCCCAGAATGCACTATTTGGCACCGTCTTTTCTGATATTTGTGTAGGTAATCCGGTGAAATGCGAGTTATATAAGTTGCTTTGCACAGATGATTGATGATTAATGCCATGTGAATACTGCGGTAAACTAGACGATGAGTGATACATGTGTGATGAGTGCGTGTTGCTATGAATGGCAGACCCGTTGCTATGGAATGTCATGTGACCTGACGTGACTAAGTCACTAGCATGAGAATTTTGTCCCTCCATCGTCACCTGATCGTCTCCGTCGGCCGTGACTGACGTTACATGCCCATGAGTATCCGTGATACTGATCTGGGGCTTCAATGCGAAGTGCTGATGCTGCAGATCTTGCTGCGATGCCGTGGACAGTTTTTGACGACGGATTCTCTTGGACTTGCATCGCGTCTTCATCACTGTTTGAATTCTCTACCATGTCTTGGGAGTCCTCTCTGATCATGTGTAGATTCTGAAAGTTTGCTCCGCTTGACGGAGGCGGTGGGGAACTGCGCTGGACAGGCTGTGAGAAATTCTGGAACAAAAGCGACTGAGGCGGGGAATCTGTCGACCTCTGCACACAGATCGGTGGCGACCCTCGCTGATACGGTGGCGCCATCTGCTGTGCAGCTGTCGTCTGCTGAAAATGTTGCTGAAGTTGCAGACGCTGTAGTTGCTGATACAAGTTAGCACTTTGACTGTCGATGCTGGCTTGGTACAGAGAGGGCGCCACTGTGGATTCCAAACTCGTTTGATATAACGACGTTATACCGGCAGAATCCAGGCTAGATTGGGATGAGTGTGATGGTGCTGACTGGAGAGGTGGTGACGGTATGGGGGAATGTTGTAGAGAGGAATTCTGAAATGAACAAAATATAACAATCAATATATAGGCGTACATAACTACATCACATAGAAATAACAATTATATAATGCTTGTTACTGAGCTAAATATGTCCAAGACAACATCTTTATGCTTTTTTTTCATTTTGACTGCAATTCCGGTAACGAACAAGTGTGCAAAGAGCTCCTTTCTTGGACTTATCCTCTCTTGTAAGTTAAATTTCAAGACAGTGGTATATTCTGCCATTGTTTTTTCTTTTTTTTTGTTTTGGAATTATTTCACATCTAAGAAGAGCATTTGTGCCGTCATTAACCAAAGCTTTTTTGAATGCTTACACAAAATGAATTGTATGACACCAGCAGTGGTCTACATGTACGTTTAAGTTAGATAAATAAATAATCTAGTTTTCGAAACTACCAAATATAATGAATAATGAACTAAACCTGGACAAAGTAATCTTCTAGAGACAAGTGTACGTAATACCTTACTTCCCCTTGTCGGATGTCATACACAAACTGTGACTCCGGTGAGTGTCGTAGTGGAGAGTATATACAACAAGATCAGAGTCCATATTATATTATACTTTCATATAGAAGCAATTTGGGGAGTAAAATCATTCAAACACATTAACAAGCAATTGCTAGTAATTTATACAAACTTTTGGCCTGAGAAGTCTCCACTACAACACTCGCTGGAGACACAGTTTTGTGTATGACATCTGACAAGGGGGAGTAAGGTATTACGTACACTTGTCTCGTAGCGATGGGACAAAGTGAACATCTGACTATAAACTGCAGATGTATACCTTGGTTATTGTACTACATGGAAATTCTCTCTCGGCACTTGATTAATTCAATCACCATTTAGGTATTTAAGATGTTCAGAATGAATACGATTAAGAAATATAATAATTATTGTACAGAGAAAATATCAATCCTAATTAAAATTCAGCTCTCTATTTCGTAAACTACATAGAGCATGTAGAGATCTAACATTGACTGATTGGAGGTTGTGTTCTTTGAACTTTCTCATTTGCATAGATAAGTAAATATATCAACCAATCACAGTAAATTAGGTTGTTGTTTATTAGCCAACTACATGTATGTCATGATCAAATTTCGTTCGAAAATATTATAATTCACTAAGTGTTTCTGCAGTTCATTTCAGTTTTTTTTATCGAAATATTTGTCAAACGAAGTCAGCCGTGATCTCCAATCAGTTGTTGTTAGATCTCCACATAATTTACGAAATAGAGAGAGCTGAATATTTATTAGATGGAGAAAATATAAGAATATCTGTGATATACAATCGAATAAGAAACAGAAGTTATTACACGGTTACTATGGTAACAGTAAAATTATGAATAATGACTGTTATTATGTTCAAGAGCAGGAAAAGGGAAATATAATATGATAATCTACTTAATGGGCGTGATATTTCTTGATACAATCATGATAATTTATATGAGATATATAACTTCCTGTAATACATACATTAACTGTCCGCGCGGCTCACTTCGGAAACTGGATAAACGAGATTTTGATAACTTTGTCATGCAACATTTAAAATAAAATCTATATCATTGAATAGATCTCGCTTAGTCGTAAATTTTGGTATATGTTACATGGTTTGAGGGTTTATGCAATCATATTATACAGACAAAATAAGTTTTAGATAGCAGGTTTTCAATGTTAAATTCTAGCATGACGTTGCAGAGTTTAACATTGAGCCTATGGAGAGTGTCACGACGAAAAATTAGCATGGGAAATGGCCCATCTAAAACTTGTTTTCTCTATATAGTTTGAGTGGGTGTACTCACTATCATATAACATATACCAAAATTTACGACTAAGCGAGATCTTTTGAATTGGTATCAAGTTCATTTAAATTTTTGCGTAATAAAGTAGTTAAAATCATGTTTATTCAGTTTCCAAAGTGAGCCGCGCGGACAGTAATTTATACTATTTGATCAACCTGATGTACAAGTATGATGTCCAGACCTGCCTAACTGTTTCTCACCGTAAGTGTCATATTTTCTTCATGAAAGTGTAATTTTAGGGGTTAAAAGCTTAATATAAACCGCTCATGCAATTTTGAGAAAAGAAAAAGTCTTTTGTTTGCTTCGACAATTGTTATAAATTTTAAGAATTTATGCACTTGTCTATAAGACGTGAAGAAATTTTTTCATTCAAGTGCTCAAAAAAATCGAAAACGTCAATATGCTCAAAAGCAAGTTTAAGGCATAAAATGGAATAACAAAAGCGTAGTGCGTAATTTAATGTAGGAAATTATAAAAATTACACCAAAACGTAGGCAGGTCGACATGTCATGCAGAATCCATTCCTATATGGGGACGTTAGAGACAATGGTGCAGACAATACAGTAGGATAGAGAATGTGTAGGAATTGTAACAAACAGAGGAAAGGGTACAAATTCTCATGCAAAAGTTTACAGTCAATCTGTGTTCCTTAGTACTTAGACTAGTATTCTAGTTAGAAAGAAAGTAGTTATTGTATAAAATAGTATCTAAGAAGAGGTACAACCCAAGTTTGGTTTCTGGTTTTTATAAGACTCATTTCCCCCCCACTTTTTTTTTTTTTTTTACATTATTTCAAAAACATATGCTGGACTCTCCCTGGAGGGCTGGAACCATCCCCTCCCTCCTGGATAAAAATTTCTACATCCACCCATAGTGATTCAGATTGAGGGTCTTCAGAATATTTTTCTGCTTAAATAGCTAAGGAATACAATGAGATCACTTTATATGGAGGCGTTCCTATAGTAAATTCCAAAACTTGGTTTAGGCACTTCAGATTTATGAAATTCAGTGCATTAATTGTAAAGTTTCATGAAATTCTGTGCAGTTAATTAGGGTGAAGTTAATTACTATGCAGACAAGATAAAAGGAGTGTTACATTTGAAAGTAAATAAAAATAGTTTTTATGAGAAAGTTTGAAATTGCAAAGAGCAATATGAGATATCTCGGAGTCAAGAAGTACAAAGAATTAAAACATGATGCATACTGTACATGTAAGTCTTAATACCACAGTTTAATTTTTTTTCTTGCTCAAAAAAAGCTTTGATCTCATCATTAATTTTAAAGTCTTCCCCAGAATACTTTCTAATCGTCCCTGGACCTATATCTGGTTCTTCAATGTCTATTAAGTTGGGCCGATATTCAATGACTGATTTTCATTTTTTTTCTTTTGGTGTTACTGTAAACTGTCTTGATTTGCGAGCATTTTATTTTCGCGATATTCTCGAGGTCCTTCGATTTGTGAATATAAAACACCGTGAATATGTCCTAACACTTGTGTAGTAAGTTACGTGTATACGATGTTGTGAAAATAAAACATCCCAAACCAGTCGCTTCACTCGTATTTGTGAACTCCATCAATAAAAGATGGTTTACAGTGATACTTTTGAAATTTTCATATGAAAGAGGCAAGTTAAAATCTTAAAAAAAAAACCAGGTAATTTGTGAAAAAGTCTAATATTAGAAGTTTTAATTCATTGTAATTAGTAAATATGTATAACAATTGAATATATACTGACAAAATACTGAATTACTTTAACAGACTAAATAATTCTTGAGTTCTAAGAACTAGGTTAAAAAAAGAATCCTAATATTTGTACAAACTACCATGGACTCAATACTTGAATGGAAGCCACCACCAAAACAATGACAGGAGATGGTTAGGGGAAGGAACACAGATTTGTTTCCTAGCAACAAGAATGCTACCATGGCAACCATCAATTTTCATGATTTCAAATTTTTAGGATCGATCAACAACTTAGTGAAGTTCCATTGCGCTGCGGTAATCTGATTTTTCTTCGAATTAAAAAGAAATATTTCCTTGCTTATTCTTACCCTATCATAACAATTTGAAAAAAATCCAAGTCTTCACGAAAACTCACTTGCCCAGAGCTACCAGAAATTCTGCAGGGCTGGTAGAACTTGTCTCACAATCAACACAATCAGTAAGGTATCATTTTTCTTCAGGTTTTAATAAGTGTCTCTTGAAGACTGGACTCAAATTATAAATGTATCAATTATTTTTTTAATTGAGTTTTTTTAAAAAAAAAATTAAATTAAAAAGTTAAAATTAAACTTAAATCGAAAGTTAAAATTAAACTTAAATCATAAGTTAGAATAAAAAATAACAAAAACAAAACCCCAATTACATGAAGACTGATGCCAACCAACGCGGACTTTTACATAGACATAAATTAATAAAGAACATAAACAAACCTTGTCATAAAAACTTGGGATAAAACTTTTGCATGGAATAATCCTAAATAAAGGAGAAAACAACATCAAACTGGTGCCACAACATCGTAAGTACTATACAGGAAAACCAAAATTTTTTGCGCGTATCAAATTTTGCAACTTTATGGTAAAATGGAACATCTTAAATTTATTTTTGTGAGTACTGTAAATTGCTTTATTTTCGTCAGTACCAATTTTTGTCAATTTGTTCAAAATGACCATTTCGTCAGTAGGTAAATTCGTCATCCTAGGGTTCCTAAAATATAAATTCGTCTGTTCAAATTCCAACTTAACTTTCAGGTATAGGCCGTATCTGTTTGTTTTCATTGTTTGTTTAACAATTATTGGTAAAGAAACAACTAGAGACATGTACATGTATACCACCTAGCTTGTTGTGAAAACATATCATTTGGTAACTAGAAGTACATTATATGCGACTTTGTGTGCGTATTCAGTTTTCAATGATTTATCATTTGCCTGTCGTATTAACTCTTTTAAAAGATTCAATTTTTCCTTTCTACATGTTCTACACTATATTTTGTCAGGAGTATTTATATTCGTCGATACGTAATTTCATCTAGGAAGGCACTGACGAAAATGATGAAAATTGGTACCTGACAAATAAAAACCAATTTACAGTATATTAATTCACATCGATATGGTCTTTTTTTTCCAGTCTACATTTGACTCACTGTTACTTGTCCAATATTTTATGGAAGGATATTACCACTTTCTGTCCCCCCTCCCCAGGTCTATAATCTTATATCTGATAATTCCTTTTTAAGTTTACATTCATGAAATATTATACTGAAATTTCTGTATCTTAAAATTCAATTCTAGCATAAACTGACACATCTGATCGCATAAAAATATTGAGAAAATAAATGACGTCATAATGCATGTTATAGTTTGACCAATGTTCAAAATTTGTCTGTCCGAGTTGCATATAGACTATTGTGACTCCAGGAAATTAAGCAATTTATTTTCTCTCGAACAAACAGAAGGGTCAATTTTGCAATTCGGATGCAATAAGTGTGAACACAAGACATAAAATCACACATAACTGACACAAGGAAGGGAAAGTCTATATATAACGTATCTACACATAAAGGTGCACACCACAAAAAAACAAAAACAAAGGGCAGATAACTGCTGTCATGTTGACAAGGGGCAGATAACTCACTTGAAATGATTGATGAAGTCTGTGTAACGTGTGTTGCTGTTGAAGCTCCGCCTCTTACTTGGATCACGTGTGCTGACCTGCTTCTGTAAATATAAACAAAACACAGGTAAATATAAACAAAACACAGGTAAATATAAACAAAACACAGGTAAATATAAACAAAACACAGGTAAATATACTCAAAACAAAACACAGGTAAATATAAACAAAACACAGGTAAATATAAACAAAACACAGGTAAATATACTCAAAACAAAACACATGTAAATATAAACAAAACACATGTAAATATAAACAAAACACAAGTAAATATAATAAAAAAACAAGTAAATATAAACAAAAGACATGTAAATATAAACAAAAGACATGTAAATATTAAAAACTCATGTAAATATAAACAAAGCACATGTAAACATAAAAAACACATGTAAATATAAACAAAACACATGTAAATAAAAAAAAAACACAAGTAAATATAGACAAAACACATGTAAATATAAACAAAACACAGGTAAATATAAAAAACACATGTAAATATAAACAAAACACATGTAAATATAAACAAAATACATATAAATATAAACAAAATACATGTAAATATAAACAAAATACATGTAAATATAAAAAAAATACATGTAAATATAAACAAAATACATGTTAATATGCTGTTGAAGCTCTGCCTCTTTAATTGGATCATGTGTGCTAACCTGCTTCTGTAAATGACGGTAGTAGCTCATAGTCACAGCTTTAAGAATTTATTATGGTCACACGTCTTTGTTTGTACCGAAAGTATTTGGGTGCTTAATAATTTTACTCCAAATGAAAGTCTTCACCAGTATTAAAAACATTTATCATTAAAAGTGTTTGCCTATACAATTTGGAAGGAATTCATTTAACGATCATGTGACAAATTTTTATGTAAACGAGTCTATTTGTTAGTAAAATAATGTTTAAGTTGATTTGCATGGAAATATGTTTTGAATGTAAAATAAGCAGCAAAAGTGTAAAGCATGGTTGTAGGTTAAAAATCATAAAAAACATAGTGTAATCAAAGATTACCAGGCTCACCTCGCGGCAGCAAAGTTCAATTTAAACATATCTCTAAGTACATGTATATTAAGAAAATCACTCAAGTGGAAAAAAGTAGGTCAAGGTCATTTTATGAAAGTTTGATCAAAGATACATCCAACATGCAAGTTTGGTACATGTAGCACTTATACTTTGCTCAATATTGGCCTTTAAAGGCAAAATCACTCAAGCAGAAAAAGTAGGTCAAGGTCATTTTATGAAAATTTGATTAAAGATACATCCAATATGCAAGTTTGGTACATGTAGCACTTATACTTTGCTCAATATTGGCCTTTAAAGGCAAAATCACTCAAGCAGAAAAAGTAGGTCAAGGTCATTTTATGAAAATTTGATCAAAGATACATCTAATATGCAAGTTTGGTACATGTAGCACTTATACTTTGCTCAATATTAGCCTTTAAAGGCAAAATCACTCAAGTGGAAAAAGTAGGTCAAGGTCATTTTATGAAAGTTTGATCAAAGATACATCTAATATGCAAGTTTGGTACATGTAGCATTTAAACTTTGCTCAATATTGGCCTTAAATGGCAAAATCACTCAAGCGGAAAAAGTAGGTCAAGGTCATTTTATGAAAATTTGATTAAAGATACATCCAATATGCAAGTTTGGTACATGTAGCACTTATACTTTGCTCAATATTGGCTTTTAAAGGCAAAATCACTCAAGCAGAAAAAGTAGGTCAAGGTCATTTTATGAAAATTTGATCAAAGATACATCTAATATGCAAGTTTGGTACATGCAGCACTTAAACTTTGCTCACAATTACCCTTTAAAGGCAAAATCACTCAAGTGGAAAAACTAGGTCAAGGTCATTTTATGAAAGTTTGATCAAAGATACATCTAATATGCAAGTTTGGTACATGTAGCACTTATACTTTGCTCAATATTGGCCTTTAAAGGCAAAATCACTCAAGCAGAAAAAGTAGGTCAAGGTCATTTTATGAAAGTTTAATCAAAGATACATCCAATATGCAAGTTTGGTACATGTAGCACTTATACTTTGCTCAATATTGGTCTTTAAAGGCAAATTCACTCAAGTGGAAAAAGTAGGTCAAGGTCATTTTATGAAAGTTTGATCAAAGATACATCCAATATGCAAGTTTGGTACATGTAGCACTTATACTTTGCTCAATATTGGCCTTATAAGGCAAAATCACTCAAGTCGAAAAAGTAGGTCAGATGCTGCATCCGATGCATGGGTTCACCTCAGCATCCCAAGATGAATCACTTGTGCAAGTTTGGTTACTGTAGCATCAGTACTTTGTCAGATACTGAACTACCCCAAAAACTTTAACCAGATAAGACAATGTCATTCAACCGGAAAATGTAGGTCAGATGCTGCATCTGATGCATGGGTTCAACTCAGCATCCCAAGATGAATCACTGGTGCAAGTTTGGTTACTGTACCATCAGTACTTTGTCAGATACTGAGTTACCCCAAAAACTTTAACCGGACGCGGACGCGGACGGGGACGCGGACGCGGACGGGGACGCGGACGCCGGGGTTATAGCATAAGCTCATCTCAACTTCGTCGAGGTGAGCTAATAACACCAAAATTGTTAACGTAGGCAGGTCTGCAAATTCAAGGATATTTTTTGTTTCATCTTTGACATTTTTCCTTTAAAACATAATATCAGAACATTTTTTTAACATTTAGTGAAACCTTATAGCACCCTTAAAATGAATACAATATTAACCTGTTACTCGTGTTGTAGCTGTTTTAGACTTGACTGACTACGTAGCGACCCTGATTGTTGTGATGTGTTATATATACTGACCTGTAATTCCTGACACTCGTGTTGTAGCTGTTTTAGACTTGACTGACTACTATGTCGTGACCCTGATTGTTGTGATGTGTTATACATGTATATACTGACCTGTAATTCCTGACATTCGTGTTGTAGCTGTTTTAGACTTGACTGACTACGTAGCGATCCTGATTATTGTGATGTGTTATACATGTATATACTGACCTGTAATTCCTGACACTCGTGTTGTAGCCGTTTTAGACTTGACTAACTACTATGTCGTGACCCTGATTGTTGTGACGTGTTATATATACTGACCTGTAATTCCTGACACTCATGCTGTAACTGTTTTAGACTTGACTGACTACTATGCCGTGACCCTGATTGTTGTGATGTGTTATATATACTGACCTGTAATTCCTGACACTCATGCTGTAACTGTTTTAGACTTGACTGACTGCTACGTCGTGACCCTGATTGTTGTGATGTGTTATATATATTGACCTGTAATTCCTGACACTCGTGTTGTAACTGTTTTAGACTTGACTGACTACTATGTCGTGACCCTGATTGTTGTGATGTGTTATATATACTGACCTGTAATTCCTGAAACTCCTGCTGTAACTGTTTTAGACTTGACTGACTACTATGTCATGACCCTGATTGTTGTGATGTGTTATATATACTGACCTGTAATTCCTGACACTCGTGTTGTAACTGTTTTAGACTTGACTGACTACTATGTCGTGACCCTGATTGTTGTGATGTGTTATATATACTGACCTGTAATTCCTGACACTCGTGTTGTAACTGTTTTAGACTTGACTGACTACTATGTTGTGACCATGATTGTTGTGATGTGTTATATATACTGACCTGTAATTCCTGACACTCGTGCTGTAGCTGTTTTAGACTTGACTGACTACTATGTCGTGACCCTGATTGTTGTGATGTGTTATATATACTGACCTGTAATTCCTGACACTCGTGTTGTAACTGTTTTAGACTTGACTGACTACTATGTCGTGACCCTGATTGTTGTGATGTGTTATATATACTGACCTGTAATTCCTGACACTCGTGTTGTAACTGTTTTAGACTTGACTGACTACTATGTCGTGACCCTGATTGTTGAGACGTGAGCGTTTGGTTATATATTTTTTCCAGGTGAACCTGATACTTGTGGAGATTGGCCACTCCGTCACTCGCACGACGAACGGGAGAAAATCTCTCTGGTAATTGGAGTTGATTGCTGAAGGAATTGGGAGCTAAAACGACAAAGAAAAGTTATCGTTATTTCTTCACTTACTGTTCGTGAAGCTGACTTCAGAAATTGCAAAATTAAAGACTTGTCAAATTTGTCGGAATATTTTCTGTTTAAAAATTCATATTGAGGATATATCTCAAACTCTCATAACTAACTATGTAAGTTATTTACTGTATACATATATGTTGAATCATTTGTAGCATATCAACCTACGCTACATTTGTGGTCAGCTTCTTTCCGTGAAAGTTTGTCTTAGTTAAACCAAAGGTATAACTCAATACTAGCTGGGACGGATCCACAAATCATTGTCAATGCAAAATGCTTTACCTTTATAAAGCCATGAAAGAAAGTACCAGCGAATGATTCTACTTTATACAGTTTATATCTGTAGAACCAATATTACGTTCACAGTGAATGAAAATAGTATAAAATGGGGATTTTTTCTTGCTCATTTTTTTTTGCTAATTTTGTACACCTAATGTACCTGAGTTTCCTCTCTCGGGTAGTAAGTGGGCCCCGCCCCTACGCTGAGATCTGATTGGTTGTAATGACAACTTCTTCTGTAGCTCCTCTGGAATCTCATGTATTGGATTTGACATCGCTAATGTATGACGCTTAGAGCGCCCCCTACTGGCAAGATATCTGAAAATAAATTTACATACATGTACATGTATATTTGTACATAGGATGCACTCATTTTTATCCAGCCTTTATTTTTTTCATGAAAACTTAGCAACTTAAACCTTCTTGTGAAAGCGATAGATGTACTTGTATACCAGACACAACATTTTTTTCGCAATTTCTATTGTAATACTTCTATCATGTCTATTCCTCGTGAAAAAAATCCTTCAGTAGATGAGAAAATTTCTGTAAAAATCAAAATCCTGAAGGACCTAGGCAACGGTTTTGTGAAATAATAAATTTGAAAATTCCGTTTCTATGACAACTGACCTTTGAACTGCGTCAGGATCTGGTTCCTGATCTGATCCCCCATCCTCGTTTTCCTCCACCGTCACTGATCCCTGTAAGGGGGGTGTCGGGAGGGGCAGACCCTGGGGGGACATAGGTGACTGGAAAGAGAAATAAAATCTATTATTATACAAAATTTAATGTACTTCATAGAATTTAACATAAAGAAATCTGATTGGTCTAGAGAGGTCAAGTGGGCGGGAGACAAATCTTCATGTCTCCTTCAAGAGATGTCATGTCTCATGGCATCACCACACCTAATCTTATTTAATATTGACAGCTAGAGTTTCCTCCGATTAGGAAGTAATACATGATGCCAGAATTTTCTTTGATTGGTGAGGTTTGCAAGAGTTTCCTCCAACGATATCACAGCCTCATTTTAATTTCAAATGAAAGTTCATGTTAAATACATATAAATTTCATACAAGATTTATGCAAAAAAATATTTCATATGAATTTTGCATAAATTTACTTCATATGAATTTCACATGAATTTTTCTTTGTGACCTTCATGCAAAGTTGAATTTACATGAAAATCATTTAAAAAGCTTCACATGAATGTAAAGAATTCCTTTCATATAAACTTCATGTGAACTGTAAATTCCATACAAATTTCACAAGAGTCACAATTGGCTGTGAAATATACTGGCGTTAATATAAAATCTTTAAATAACTCACGTTTGCCAGTGTTTCCTGACTTCCTGGAGATCCTGGCAAGCTATTTCCCCCTTGGCACATCTGGCGAGCGTATAATAATATATTGGCCCCTCCATCCGAGGCACGTCTGTTCCAGTGACCCATACCTACATAAACAGGGACATCATGGGATTGGAAGATAATATAATGCAAATGAACATGTAGAACATGAAATTCATTCTATGTTAACTTTCAGCTACTGCCTGTCTAAATTTTCTCACCCCTGTCACTATTACATGCAAAGGAAGACAAAAATTAAATCTTTACATTTTTATTATGTTTTCTTTTGTGAAAATATCCAAGGGTTCATACACATGTACATGTATTTTCCTTACTGCCAGGATGTACATGTATATTTGAAATGTCGCTCTTATGCAGAATTTGGCAGAATTTCATCCCTATTCCAAATAACCCAGGTCTGGAATTACCTTTATTACGTCACTTACCGGGTCCAAACATGGAGGGAAGTTGTAATAGGTTCTGGTCCTTCACTTCCTGCTCGTATACAAAGTTCATCTCATTTGGCACGTAAGGTAGAGTCTGTGGTACATTAACATGTGGAAAGCCCAACGGTCTGAATAAGTTAGCCTGAGGTGACGCTATAAGGGGTTGATTATTGGCCAGTTTGACTCGTGCATCTTCCGGTACCTCATGGCGACTGTCACCGACGCCTACAGTATGTCGCCGCATGGCTAGGTACCGGGCGAGGGCCTCAGGAGACGGTTCTTCACTGTCAGAGTCCGAGTGCTGGCTGCTGGTCTCCTCCCCTTGATCTGAGTGATCAGGCTGTGGAATGTAATAATAATGTAACATACATGTAAATCAAAAATGAATTTTCTTTAACTTCATATTTTCAATTTCATTAATAATATGAATTTGTGTTTTGCAGATGATTTTTTTTCCAGTTGTTTCTATGTACATGGCATATTCAAGTTTCCAAGTCTATAACTATAGTCACCTAGAGTCCCACCTTATCCTGACTGAACTTTTTCCATGACACAGAGATTAAGTATTTTCAACAAAGAATGGCAGATGGTAAACATCTGAGAAAAAAACTGATTGAAATATGAAGAAAAGATCATGTGATTACCTCAGTGAGTTGATTATTCTCATCGTAGAACTGTACATGAGGAATGACAGGTGCCCCAAGGGATGATGGGATAGCCGGCTTGGTCTCAACTTCTTTTCTCTCCACTGTAAACATTTATATATATATTAAGCTCGGCACCAACATAAAAATCTTTAATCATTAAGGAGAAAAAATGTCAATCTTTCTCAAAAAAGAGGAGACTAAATATCAAGTAGAGGGTGATAAATAACAAAGACAAGATACAAATACTGTAAATATACTTGTTTAGGGAGATTCTTATTTGGTTGGTTAGAGCTAGAGTTACTCTCTATCATTTATCATTTATAATGAAAAGCAAGGCTTCTTCCTTAACACATAATTATGCTTTAATCTGAATTTGCACCCAATTTGAAAAGCCCTGGCCTCATTCCCAAAATATCCTAAAACAGTCCTGTTCACATGTACTTACCCACGCCTGTCGTGATACTAGACCTCCTCTCTGTTTTCATGGCTATAGGAATATTTGGTATACACATGCTTTGAACTTTTCCTACACTTGTTTTTACTGAGTGTTTACGGAGTTTGTCTAATAATAGATGATAAACTGCACTATGGTGATCGTATGCTTGATTCCGTACTGACTGAAAAAGGTGATAAGAAATATTTGAATAAGAACAAACAAGACGCATTTATAAAACAAATAGAATGCATGAATATAACGTTTTCATGTAAAAAAATTAAGTCTCACAGAAAAGTACACATTGCGTACATTGTTAGAGCTTTCCCTACCAAAGGAATCATTATTTTATAAAGAATGCAAAGATCTGATTTGCAAAACAATACTCAATCAAATCAATTTAACCGATTCTGTGGGTTTTACCACAGGAGTTCGATATTTTTGGGTTAATTGCACTGGGATGTTGCAAACTGCCCCCACTCAGAAGTACACATTTAATACAAACTGCAAACATCTGAGTAGAGGGCAGTTTGCAACGTCGCAGTGCAATTCACCCAAAAATATTTATTTCCTGTGGCATGTGTGGTTTTACCCAGAGCTGAAAAAATTCTTAATTTGAAAACTGAAAATTCCACAACTTATTAAATTTGCATCTAACCACACGACCAAACCAACAATTGCTATGACACGAGCTCTGTGAAACATTCATCCTTGCTCGATTAAGATTCCTAAACTTTGACAACTAAAACGGCTGCTCACCTCCTCGGCTTTATCCCTGTCCAGTCGTAACGACTCGATATGTGACAGTATTAACTCGTTGAGATTCTCTACGTCTGGATCCACGTCGCTCGGACGGTTATATTCGTACAACATCTCCTCAAATTCTGGATCCTCCTCGCCCTGCTTCATCCACCGATGATTCAGGATCTGATCGATCGTTATTCGTTTAGCAGGATCCACCGTTAACATCTGCTTTATGAGGTTCTCACACTCTGAAACATTTTTTTTGAAAAACGTTATAAAATAAAGTTTAAATTTAAATTTAGACTGAAAAACAAAATTATGAAACTTTTCTGTAGAATACAGAATGCAGTAAATATACATGCATTTACATATGCCCACTCATTTGTATAGAACTGACATTGTGATTATAGGAGTATAAACCGCTTGATTTGAACTATGACGTTATAGTAACTTGGTTTGATTTGAACTGGACGGAATGTGGTAACAGAGCCTTAGCAACAGAGTTTTAAACATATTCTAACATCATTTAAACATGAAAAATCAGAATGTAAATATATATAATTATTACTGTCTTATTGGAATGTGATTATCCTGTGATAACCTACAAGGGATCTAGGAATTATGTTCTCAGTGCTAACATGCATTATGGAACATAATTTCTGGCTCCATTGTAGGTTATAACAGTATAATCACACACCAAAGGACAGTTGTTATAAAAAAAATATGGCAGACGATAATACACTGCGAGATCTTATTATGTAACTTATACCAAAAGTTATGACTAAGTATGATCCACTGAATGGTTAAGATTTTATTAAAATCCCTTTAAAACAAAATACATGTAGGCAGAATCTTGTTTATCCAGCTCCTGAAGTGAGCCTCACAGACAGTTACTGTAAATTTTTCTTTTAAAAATTTCTATCTTTTCCACTAACCTGTAGACATGTAGAACGGAACTCTAAATTTCCCGCCTAGAACTCGTCCTCTCAAACTCATTAACGTACTTCCGTCAAACGGCAGAGCACCACAAACTAATACATATAGGACTACACCAAGACTCTGTAATAAAGAGCGTTTTTATAAATCAGACAATCTTTGTTCCTGCATTGTGATAAATAAAATCTATGAATACTTTTTACTGGAACTAATAGAATTGTATCACCCCTCTGTACAGAGACAGGGAAATTCCACCCGAATATTAAGCATTTGCAGTCCATGAAGACGCTTGCTGAGTGAGCCATTGACAAATATTTGATACAAAGGTGTGAATCCCCTGTCTCTGATCAAAGACGTGTTTATTTTTTCTCTCATTTATAAATTTAACATATATAGGATCTCAAATGAATTTTCATTTCATACGATGTATTATGAAACGAGTTGTGTGTTTTATATCCCCATGCCTTGGTGAGGGAATATATAACGCACAGCGAGTTTCATAATACATCGTATGAAATGAAAATTAATTTGAGATTCTTTTTATCACATGAATCTGCCAAAACAATTTGTATTTCCAACGTGATATCAAAGTTTCTGAGAACTAGAGGCGAACTACACCTTGATCTAGAAGCACGGTGCTGCTACGCCATGAGAAGTAGTTCCACATCGTCAAATTTTGTTAATTATTACAACAACAAAAATATTAATCATTGATATTGAATTTGTGTCTGAATTTAACATATGAATGATATTTGCAAGGTCACACAGTGTAGGTGATGAGGCTCCAATCTTGACCAATCGCATTCAAGCAGAGCAATAAGTAAAGTGTTATCATAACATTTTACTTCAAAATGGCTTTATGAAACTGCATAATGGGTGTATCATGTGATAAAAAATGAATATACTTAATAAATAAAATATAGCATCTTACTACACTAAGGAAATCACCGTTTTTGATTAACTATTTATTTCTTTTAGAGGAATAAAGATATTAAGGATGATTTTTCAAGCATATGTATTGTAGTCCGTGTACACGTTTAGGAATTATGTAAACATTTACAGCCACAAAATGAAAAGTCTCCGTGTACATGTGTAAAGGTATGACCCTTATTCAAGGTTGGGATCTTTTATGTCCCTGTTCAAATAGGGATATTTACTGCTTGAATAGTATGAAAAACAGTCATGTACCAATAATATCATCATAATATGTATTACAGACAATAAACGTAACCTTTCGGAAAATGACGGGAACGTTAAACAAAATGTTTCGTGGCTATGGTCTAATGTATATAATGTCAGGTACAAGCGCTTACCCATATATCGACACCAGGAGCTGCATATTCTTTACCCTCATGTATACAATATCATATACATGCCCTTACCCATATATCCACACCTGGAGCTGCGTATTCTTTACCCTAATGTATACAATATCATATACATGCCCTTACCCATATATCAACACCAGGAGCTGCGTACTCTTTACCCTAATGTATACAATATCATATACATGCCCTTACCCATCTATCCACACCTGGAGCTGCATACTCTTTACCCTAATGTATACAATATCATATACATGCCCTTACCCATATATCAACACCTGGAGCTGTGTACTCTTTACCCTAATGTATATAATGTCAGGTACATGCCCTTACCCATATATAGACACCAGGAGCTGTGTATTCTTTACCCTAATGTATATAATGTCAGGTACATGCCCTTACCCATATATCGACACCTGGAGCTGCATATTCTTAACCCTAATGTATACAATATCATGTACATGCCCTTACCCATCTATCCACACCTGGAGCTGCGTATTCTTTACCCTAATGTATACAATGTCATATACATGCCCTTACCCATATATCAACACCTGGAGCTGCGTACTCTTTACCCTAATGTATACAATGTCATATACATGCCCTTACCCATATATCGACACCTGGAGCTGTGTATTCTTTACCCTAATGTATATAATGTCAGGTACATGCCCTTACCCATATATCGACACCTGGAGCTGCATATTCTTAACCCTAATGTATACAATATCATGTACATGCCCTTACCCATATATCAACACCTGGAGCTGCGTACTCTTTACTCTAATGTATACAATGTCATATACATGCCCTTACCCATATATCGACACCTGGAGCTGTGTATTCTTTACCCTAATGTATACAATATCATATACATGCCCTTACCCATATATCAACACCAGGAGCTGCGTATTCTTTACCCTAATGTATATAATGTCAGGTACATGCCCTTACCCATATATAGACACCAGGAGCTGCGTATTCTTTACCCTAATGTATATAATGTCAGGTACATGCCCTTACCCATATATCGACACCAGGAGCTGCGTATTCTTTACCCTAATGTATATAATGTCAGGTACATGCCCTTACCCATATATCGACACCAGGAGCTGCATATTCTTAACCCTAATGTATATAATATCATATACATGCCCTTACCCATATATCGACACCAGGAGCTGCTATTCTTTACCCTAATGTATATAATGTCAGGTACATGCCCTTACCCATATATCAACACCTGGAGCTGCGTATTCTTTACCCTAATGTATACAATATCATGTACATGCCCTTACCCATATATCCACACCTGGAGCTGCGTTTTCTTTACCCTAATGTATACAATATCATGTACATGGCCTTACCCATATATCCACACCTGGAGCTGCGTATTCTTTACCCTAATGTATACAATGTCATATACATGCCCTTACCCATATATCCACACCTGGAGCTGCGTATTCTTTACCCTAATGTATACAATGTCATATACATGCCCTTACCCATATATCCACACCTGGAGCTGCGTATTCTTTACCCTAATGTATACAATGTCATATACATGCCCTTACCCATATATCCACACCTGGAGCTGCGTATTCTTTACCCTAATGTATACAATATCATATACATGCCCTTACCCATATATCCACACCTGGAGCTGCGTATTCTTTACCCTAATGTATACAATATCATGTACATGCCCTTACCCATCTATCCACACCTGGAGCTGCATATTCTTTACCCTAATGTATACAATATCATATACATGCCCTTACCCATATATCCACACCAGGAGCTGCGTATTCTTTACCCTCGAACAGTTCCGGGGCAGCGTAGGGAGGTGATCCACACCAAGTCTTTAACATATTATTACTGGAGAAAAAATTACTGAAGCCAAAGTCTGAAAATATAAAAAATTGTATAGTTTAAAATAAGGGTCAAGGTTATTGAAGCCCTTATCATGCATTTAAAATTCAACAAATCGGCACTATCAATTCCATCTTTTCAATTTACAGTCCTACATTCGATTTGTGCAGGTATCTGACGTAAAAGCATTGTGACGTCATGAAATTCCTTTGAAAACGTCATATATCTAAGCCTATTTCCCTGAATTTCATGCTTGTTTCGATAGAATTTGATGACATCACAATGCGTTGACGTCAGATACCTGCACAAATAGGATCCGAAGTAACTTTCTATTTCGAAAAGACTGAATTTCCAACAACCCCTGAGAAATTACCAAGTCATACATACAAGTAGATCAATAATTCCTCATAAACATATGTGAAGTAGTGTTCTAGGATTCCATTACCCGTTACCTGAGGTAAGTGAAAAGTGAGGTCTGGTAACTGGAAAACTTAAGGTATCCGATATAACATGATATAAAGTACTATAAATTATATGTTTTCTGAAAGGTAATAATGCCCACAGCTCAGAAATACATGTAATAATTTTGGGGCTGGAAAAACAAAGGGGAATAACATATGAAGCACAGAATGTCTATTTTTTCTATGTAACATATGCAAAATACCTAAAGTTGTACAAGGGTTTTCCCTTTGATTTTCTAAGCCCCGGGAGTCTTATATCTGTACTCAGGACCTTTACCTCAGTACCTTTCAGAAAAAATATAGTTTATAGTACCTTACCAGGCATAAACATAGGGTAATCAAAGATTACATAGCTCGCTGTAGCAGGTTTTTGTCAAAAATCAAATAACTTCCAAAATACAAAAAGTATTGTCATGAGGATTCTATGCATCTAATGTAAGTCTCATCCCTTAGAGAGGTAAAGATACAGCCAAAGTATGAGTAATCAAATAAAAATTTAATGGTTAAGGTCAAAGTCCAAGGTCAACATCACTTGGTCAAAGGTCATGATCTCAAATGAAACATCCCATCACAAGGAATCTACATGTGAAATATCACAGCCCTACCCCTTACAGTTCAAGAGATATAATCCCAGGTCTAATTTTTTTGAAAAGTAGGTAAAAGTCCAAGGTCAAGGTCAAAGGTCATGGTCTCAAATGAAAGGTCTTGTCACAAGGGAACTACATGTGAATTATGAAAGCCCTACCCCTTATGGTTAAAGAGGTATAGTCCAGGTTAAAGTTTTTGAAAAGTAGATCAAAGTCCAAGATCAAGGTCACTAGGTCAAAGGTCATGGTTTCAAATGAAAGGTCTTATCACAAGTTATCCACATGTAAAATATGAAAGCCCTACCCTTTATGATTGAAAAGATATAGCCTAGGTTAAAGTTTTGTCTACGAAAGACAACAACGCCGATGGTATGACATTAGCTCTTTGGACTTTCGTCCCTGCGAGCTAAAAATGACCGTACCTTACAATTGAGACGAATACATAATGCTACATGTATGTAGCATTATTCTATTGTACATCAGATACCTTAAAGCTACTTACACGTTGGTAAGTGAATTTTGAGGCCCAGTGCCTCTTACAATCTTCTGTATATAAATAAACAAAAGTAAATAGTTGCCCCAAAGTACACAGTGATACTTAAGCAGTGCAATATTTCTTGCGATAAAGTTTATTTTCATGGTAATGTCCAAGATGTGCGATAGAATATTAACATGCCCTCTTTATTCTGGCTAACATTTTTGTTTGGGTAAGTGAGTTTCATTGCTGGATAAGCACGTTTTTGGTGGGCACTTACCCGTTGGTAAGTGGTTTTTGAATAAAATCCTAGAACACTGAAAAGTAGGTCAAAATTCTAGGTCAAGGGATCACAATTTTCATTTGTGTAGAAGAGATATTAATTCATTTCTGTGATACAACAACTCTCTGTACTCTCTACATGTACCAGTTCAGAATTTTTTCACTTTTAGGGGGGGGGGGGGGTCAGTGCCGATATGTGGGGAAAAATATGCATGTGAACTACTCAAAGTCAAAAGGTGAATTTTTAATAAATTAAAATTCTTGCAAAACCTAGTATATTACCTTGTATTAGATAGCATAAAGGAACCATATTCTACTATTTGGATTCTGATTTTGTTTTACACATTACTTTAAAACAATTTTTTGCCAAAGAAAAAATCATATATATGGGGGAAATTTCTGTGACGGGAGGGGAAAAATGTTAACTCCAGAGAGGGGAGATTGGGGCCGAATATCGCTTAATTTTTTGGGAAAGAAAAACACTGCAATAATGGTAAGTTATGGGGTATAATACTGTAACAGACAGATGGACTGACGGACAAAAGACAGTGTTCTCTTAATCTTAATGATATCTTAGGCTACACAATTAGTATTACAACATGTAATACATGTAATCCTAGTACATCATAATTCATTCGTGACTAAGTGCCAACCATTCAGTAATCTGAATTTCATCCATTCCAGAACTCGTGTTATAATTTTTTTTTCGACTTGAAGTTTATAATCTAATTCATTCGTGACTAAGTGCCAACCATTCAGTAATCTGAATTTCATCAATTCCAGAACTCGTGTTATAATTTTTTTTTTCAATTTGAAGTATATAATTATCTTACAGTACATGACACCATATCTGTTATGCAAGAGAATTCATCATCTTAAGAATAATATTTCTCTCTAAGAAGAAATATAACTTCTCAATCTAATAATCCAAATTGCCTGTTTTCATGACGTTATCAACATTACGTATATCAGAATTTTTTTTTCCATGGCTGACAATTTTATAAAACTTAACAAAGAGACTTCTCTTTTGAAAAATTATTACTTCTCATTCTAATCAAGCTAATAATCCAAATTGTTTGATCTCAGCCGATAGAATCAGGATTTTTTTTCATCATAATGGCTGACGATAATATAAAAACTTAACGTAATCTTACAAGTCTAGACTTTCTCATTACAATCAAATAAACAATCTACAAAAAAAAAATCTGATTATCAATAGCTACCGAGATGTTATCGAGCCTGCATCTAGAGGTAGGGTCAGAGGGGGTCCCCCTGGAATTTGTTAAAAATGCAAATTTTTTTTTAATTTTCATACATAATCCTTTTCAAAATTTTATACTGCACTACCCCATCCCTGACTACCTGGAGCCCTCCCCCTTCCTCCCCCCCCCTTGAAAATTTACTAGATACGCTTCTGGTAATTATTCAGGCAGTATCGTTAATACATAAGGTAGCGTTAGAAGTGCAGGTGGGGATAAATAACAGAACAAGTAATGAGTGACGTAAAATCTGTACTTCATTAATTCCCTTCATTTACATATAGACGAACAACAAGTAGTGAAGTGGGAGTCATTAAGTACAAAAAAACAAATCCAAGAAATGTCAAGTGGTGTTTCATACGAAAGCAAACATCAGCTTTTATTTCAGATTTGAAATTGAGTACAGCTTAATATGTTAATTATCATATCAAACCTGTGCAGCCACATGGAGTTTTAAATTCAAGGACAGTAAACTAAAAACTTCTTATTGATAATTCTTTGGTACGTTTTACGCATTGGAAAATTTGAGGTACATAAAAAAAAAAATCAGTATATTTCAGATTGTAAAATATTTTATTAATCTGTGCATTGACATCGATTTTTTTCCTAAACATCCTAAAGCAAGAAATCAACATGTTCAAAGACAGTAAACTTAAAAATGTTTTATTCTTAATTCGATTGACCCTTCCGAACGTGGGAAAAATTTAAGAAATTTCATGACGTCACAATGCAATTTCGATGTCTGACCAAGGTTCGGAGCTTGTTTGTCCAAGGTAAACACATGGTAAAAGCATGGTGACGTCACAAAATTTTGCATTTTTTTCCCGCAATCGGAAGGGTAAATTTCTATGGAATGTTTAAATCATTGGAAAATTCAGTTTAAATTATTGGAAAATTCAGTTTAAATCATTGGAAAGTTTAAGTTATTGGAAAATTCAGTTTAAATCATTGGAAAATTCAAGTAACAGACAATAAAACTCCTACACGTAAACAGACAATTCATTACATAATATCTTTCTTCATGTCACTAATTGCACTAATTACAAACCTAAACAATAGTATAACATGACATTGTATAATAAGCTCAAAATGCATCGAAGATGCATAATGCCGAGTTGCAAAACTGGAATGTAAGTATGAATATGCAGACTAACATGAAATGTGTATGGTTTGTAACAACATTTTGTGGTCCTAAATGAAAATTTCTGGATCAAGAAATGGTCTTCTCTTTATTCTATATCAGCGTGTAATATATTTTCAAGGATACAGATTTTCAGGCTCAAATATGGTTGGGAAAACATTTTCAATCATCTGAGTCCTGTGACCTTGATCTTTGACCTTTTGACCCAAAACTTAATGGCAAGTTTCATGATTATAGGTGCAATACATGCTCAAAAATGGTCTGGAAACCATTTTCAATTACCTAAGTCCTGTGACCTTGATCTTTGACCCTTTGACCCCTAAATCAAAAGTGGTCATTTTCTATTCACTGGAAACATTTCTGGCAAGTTACATGATTATAGGTGCAATACAGGCTCAAATTCAGTCGGGAAACCATTTTTAATCATCTTAGTCCTGTGACCTTGACCTTTGACCTTTTAACCCCAAAATTGATAGTGGTCATCCTTGATCCATGGGAAACATTTCTGGCAAGCTTCATGATTATAATTGCAATACAGGCTGAAATATGGTCCGGAAACCACTTTCAATCATCGGAGTCCTGTGACCTTGACCTTTGACCTTTTGACCCCAAAATCAATAGGGGTCATTCTTGATTCATGGGAATCATTATTGGCAAGTTTCATGATTATGGGTGCAATACAGGCTGAAATATGGTCCGAAAACCAATTTCAATCAACAGAGTCCTGTGACCTTGACCTTTGACCTTTTGACCCCAAAATCAATAGGCCTCATCCTTGATTCAAGGGAAACATTTCTGGCAAGTTTCATGATTATAGGTGCAAAACAGGCTGAAATATGGTCCGGAAACCATTTTCAATCATCTGAGTCCTGTGACCTTGACCTTTGACCTTTTGACCCCAATATCAATAGGGCTCATCCTTGACTAATGGTGAGTAAGTGTATGAAGTTTCATTGTTATAGCCTCTTTCGTAGTTGACTTATAGTCCGGAAACCAATTATTGACGCCCTTCCGCCCGCCCAGACGCCCGCCCAACCGCCCGCCCAGACGCCCGCCCGCCCGTCTCACATCAAATTAAGAGCCGAGTTTTGCAACTCGGCTAATAAAGTAATGAGTTTAATAAACTCATGTTTTCTTCATCTTGGATAAAGGTATAAAATTAACACTGACATTTTATGTTTCACATTTACTTTAAAAGGTTTTCCCTGAAATGGGAAGTAACTTTATAGTCACTATTATTATTATAATTTTTTTTGCCGATATTCGGGATTTTCATTATATGCAGAGTTACTTCCCATTTGGGACAGTTTATGACGTAAACCTTTTGTGACATCATCAAATTCTATGGAAACCAACGTTAAATTCAGGGAAAGTACGCTACAAAACCGATGTTTCTATAGAAATTTTATAACGTCATTATGCTTTTACGTCAGATACCGTCCCAAATCGAACACACGCATACACCAACAAAAAGACAGTATAATTCCTATTGTTTCAATTTACCATGTTCACCCTGAGTCTTTCATTTTTCAAGTACAGATCTAGTGGAGGGTCAGAGCCCCCTCCTAGAATTTGCCAAAAAATACCGATTTTTTTTTTATTTTTCATGCAATTTAGATCAAAATCATAAACTGAATTCCCCTTGGAAAATTTCTAGATCCCCCCCAAGAGCTAAGGACAGAAAGGGTTTTATCCCTGTGTCACTCAGTCATATAGGAATTCAATTAAGAAATGACTGTCTTACATTTTGTGTTCATGGTTGTATAATTCTGGTTGGTCACATGCAAATTTCGCGATTCTCGGAAAATTAGCATTTTTGTTATGTACCAGTATTTCACATCCTATTTTGCGCTAACTTCACTTATCCAGCGAATCACAGCATCAGAAGTATTCTAATGTACTAGTATGTAAATTTTTCTCTACATTCAAAACTTGGACATGATGTCACAATAGGCAACCTGATTTATTGGGCGTTGAACATGAGAAATCTACTAGTAATGTAAATCAGTGATTTTTTTCAGTAATTTGGGAATGTGGTCGGGGCCCGTGCAATTGGGAAAATTAACGACATTTGGGAATATTTGGGAAATATTTAATACTGAATATGAAAGTAAAATGACAGTTTATATAATCAAAAGTTCAGAATTGAATGTTTAATCATATAATTTTCTTTTAAATATGATTTAATTTCTTATGCTTACAACAATATGGCAAAAAATTAGTAAATTTGCTACTTTTGAACCAGTAAATTTCACTATTTTCGCTGATAATTCCATCTGAATGAAATTGGGAAAATTTAGAACCACAATTGGGAAAAAAAGATACTATTTTTCATTGGGAATGGGGCCGAATAACGGCCCCAAAAAGGGGCAAAAAAAATCCCTGTAAATATTAATATTACTTACCAGCAATCTTAATATTGAGATTTGCGTCCAACAAGAGATTCTCCGCTTTGAGATCACGATGTACAATATGGCGGCTATGACAATATGACACGGCAGCTACGATCTGCTTAAACTTTTTCCTGGCTTCTTTCTCGTTCATTCTGCCGTGAGCTACTAGATGATCTGAAAGAAGAAAATAATATATACATTGTCAAGTACTTATAGGAATATATGTCTGTATGCAGGAAAAAACTTGAGAGATACGAAACAGAATGGAACCCCTCCCCCATCCCCCGGCCCACCCCTTCTCCTACTTTCCAAATTCATCCACCCCTTCCTTTTCATCCATCTCACAATGCCCAAAATTGCAAAATTCAGATTCAAACGACCTTTCAATGAACCTAGATCTTCAACTCTAGAATCATAAAGGCTGTCAGTTCTTGTTTAGCTCAAAAAAAAAAAAATACTTTGTTCTTACGTTGATAACTCTTGTTTAAATTGGTAATGGTTTGTCTACTTTTTTTTATTTGACCTAATATAGATGTGAACTATGATCAAGATGATATTAGAACAAAAGAAAACTTTGTCAATCATAATCATTCTTGTGAAATATGCTTCTATAAGATCATAATACAGCAATCCAGGGAATGCTTGTGTCGCCAGAAAAGCGGCTTATTTCTAAAAAGTGGATCAAATATGTAGGTCAAGGTCACCTGGTTCAAAATTATTCGTATCAGTAGGAAAGTCTTGTCAAATGAGATTCATATGAACTATCAGACCTCTTACTTACCAATTGAAAGATATGGTCAATCTCAAATTTTCAGAAAAGAAGGTAGATAATCAAGGTCAAGGTCACTAGGTCAAAACTTTTGGTGACAAAAGAAAGTTCTCATCATGAAGGTATCAACATACACAGGTGAAATATTAAAGTCCTATCAATTACCCAGACCTGCCTACCTGTTTCTATATAAACATGACAAAAGTGTAAAATTTTGCTCAAGAAAGTGAAATTTAGGGACGTAAAGTGTAATATAAACAATTGATTGTAATTATGAGAGTTTTTCCCTACTTTGACCATGTTTTCAACATTTGTACAAGTCTTTTAAAATCATTTACACAGTTGCTTTTACAATATCAAACCCTCAGCTTACAGTAAATTTATATCATTGAGTCTATGCGTTTGTAAAAATAAATATTTTGAAAGTCAATTCTAACTGAAAATATGTTTTGGCATAAAAATGAGCAGCAAAAGCATAGAGCGTATTTGAAGATCAAAAATGATAAAAATTATGCAAAAATCGTAAAAGTAGGCAGGTCTGCTTACCAATCAAAAGATTAAGTCATGTCAAATATCTAGGTAAAGGTCACTAGGTCAAAAATAATTGTATGTGTGGAAAGGTGAAGTCACAAGGAATACAATGTACATGTGTGAAATATTAAAGCCCTATCACTTACCAATCAAAAGTTATTTCAAATTTCGTATGAAGATTCAGTATGAATTAATCTATTGAAATATACGACAGAAAATAGGTTTTGATGTTGATTAGCCTATTTCTGAAGACTTAAGGATGACTTGTCGATTTTTCGTTAAACGCCGAGTTAGATCCCTTTAACACATATAGTAAATAGAGAAACTGGTATTAGCGTGATAAATCTCTGTGGTGTGACACCCAAGATGTGACAGACAGACGGACGAACAACAGACAAAGTGATCCAAAAGTTTCGCTATGCCTCACAGGCTACATAACTAGGCTGGTACGTGAACTGGTCTGAATCGAGATCAAAACAATTTGACCTTTTAAACTGGCCTTTGGACAAGAACATGGGGAAGGAGAAGATTCAACTATTTAGTTGTGGTCCTCAGACACTATAATGTTTATGAGATGAGTAAGTGACGAGCAATAAAATGTCAAATGACTCGTCAAGTTACAGGGCAGTCGCTGGAATGACCGCAATAAAATAAAAGTCAGGGTCACAATGTTTGTAAACACAGTGTGTCATCATCGATTCTTATGAAGTTATTGATGTTCAGCAAGTTCAGATAAGACAAAATTTACTATTGGTATGAGCAATGAAATTATCAGGCAAAAGTAGTCACAAAGAATGCAATAAGTTGAATGAAAATGAAAAATAAAAAAAAAAAAAAACATGTCACATGTACATTAATAATAGTAAGGTAGCCTTTTTTCAATTAAGGAATGATAATTTAAAATAATTCAGAAAGATTTTAAATACTGGTAATATTTGACAGTTTCGGACTTTCAGGGGTGTAACAATACATCAGACTATCGAAATATTGCAATAGTGATGCTCCCAATAGCAATGCATCGAAAGCAAATTCGAAAAGCGATAACTATTGCCAATAGTAGGCCTAACCATCGATTGTTTTGATAGTCAGAAAATACACAACTTATTAGGGATTTATCAGAAAAAATTTCATCAATTGTGTTTCCAAAAATAACACATAGTTAGCATGGTTAGGGATCTGCTATATACATGTATGTTTAACAGGGGTTTCTATTTTGTTGTTTACAAATGGATGCATTTTTGCAACAAAAAATCATTCCAAGGAATGCATGTTTTGCCTGCGAAACATAGCAACACTCAGGAATCACTTTTATGGGGAGTGACATCCAAGTGTGACAGGCAGACAGACGAACAGACAGACAGACAGACAATGGACAAAGTGATCCCTAAGTGTTGCTATTCTTTGCAGGCGACACAAAAAGTGTCTCATCTGGGATATTTATTCATTTTATGCGCGTTTATATACATTTCACTATGTATAGTGTAGTATACTATCACAAAGTATCGCAATAATTATGTCTTCATAGTCATGCCATTGCAATACATGTTTTTTGTAGTGATTTTCTTCTCCAATAGTCACCCCTTATATAATTGTGATTGGAAAATTTCTAAAAGCAGATTTTACATCTATATTTATCTTTGACCCTAAATATGTGACCTTCACCATCTAGGTGAACTTGACCCTAATTTAGTATTGAGTTTCACCATGGTAGACCTGCAAGTCTGATGCTACTACAAGGGCCTTTCCAAAAGTTTGTGGACAACAAAATTTGAGCATGTTGAGGAGAGATATTGAAAACTGGATTAAAACTAAACTGATTTCTATATTCTTCAGATAATTTTGAATACGTAGGCCGATTTATATAACAAGTGGTCAATAGCAATCTTTCCAATCCCTCTTTAAACTATGTAAGGTAACAGGTCACAGAGCAGCTAACAAAAAGTAATGTCAAATGTGTCATTAAAACCAGAAGTCTCTGATGAGACTAAAGCTCTCCTGGTTGTTTGCTTAAATTAATCTAAGTGCCACACACATTTTCCAAGACCCTGAGATCAGGGGCTCAAACAAAATACAAGACCAGAGAATGATTAATATAAATGAAAAAGAATTAACTCTCTATTAATTTTACTTTCAGAAAATTGGTGTTCACAAGATTACATGATAGAGTTATACATGCATAGACGAAAATTACCACACACATTTTCCATGAACCTGGGGTCAGGGGTTCAAACAATAAAAGGTGCACATCTAGACCACAGACTGAGAATAATGCAAAAAAAATTATCATTCTATCAATTATACTTTCTGAGAATTGATGCTAACAAGATTACAAAGAGTTATATAGGAGAAAATGACTACACCCATTTTCTAAGATCCTGGGGGTCAGGCCCTCAAAAAAATGTCAGGTGCACATCTAGATCACAGCCTAAGAATAATGCTAAAAGAATTATATTTGTGTCAATTATACTTTCTGAGAATTGGACAAGATTACAGAGTTGTACAGGAGAAATGACCACACCCATTTTCCAAGACCCTGGGGGTCAAGGGCTAAAACAAAATATCAGGCGCACATCTAGACCACAGACTGAGAATAAAGCAAAAACAATTATCTTTGTATCAATTATACTTTTTGAGAATTGGTGCTAACAAGATTACATACATGTAGAGTTATGTAGAAGAAAATGACCACACCAATTTTCCAAGACCCTGGGGGTCAGGGGCTTAAACAAAATATCAGGTGCACATCTAGACCATAGACTGAGAATAATGCAAAAACAATTATCTTTCCATCAGTTATACTTTCTGAGAATTGGTGCTCACAAGATTACATAGTTCTATAGGAGAAAATGACCACACCCATTTTCCAAGACCCTGGGGGTCAGGGACTTAAACAAAATATCAGGTGTACAACTAGACTACAGACTCATCATATTGCATAAAGAATTTAGTTTCCATCATTTATAGTGTCAGAGCTGTAATCACAAGATTATATGGAATAATATAAAAGAAAATGGCCACACCCTTTTCTAAGACCCTGGGGGTCATTGGCTCAAACAAAATATCAGGTGCACAACTAGACTACAAACCCATCATTGCAAAAAAAATTATGTCTCTATCATTTACAGTGACAGAAGAGTTGTCCGGACAAGATTACATAGAATTTTAATGACCACGCCCATTTTCTAAGACCCTGGGGGTCAGGGACTGAAACTAAATGTCAGGTGCACAACTAGACCATGGACCAAGTAAAATGCAAAAAGAATTAACTTTCTATCTCTAACAGTTTCAGAGGAGTTATTCGGACAAGAATTGTTTACGGACAGACAGACAGACGGACGCCGGACGAAGGGTGATCGCATAAGCTCGACTGGCCTAAGACCAGTAGAGCTAAAATGATTTTTGAAGAAACATACACCATTTATCTGCACAAAATTTTAATGTCTCTAGTCTAAGTGTTTTTTTAAAGACAGAAACTTTCTATTCTTATGTGCAGTTGCAACCTTTTCATCATAATCAAGATAATGTTCCAGGGCTCTAATTCTGGGGACTGGGGCCAGGGTCTTTGAATTTGGGAAAAACAGTGACATTTTCTCAAACATAGTGTCATTGGCGACACAGCTCACCTCGATGCAACATTATGGCAACATTATCACATGACCAGAATCTGTACCTACATTGCACAAAGTATCTCCAGACGCATCACCCACACAAGTTTGATTGATAAAGAATTTAAAGAAGGCTGGAAATAAAGGTTCTAATTTTACCTTACCTAGCCTCTGAAGCGGAAATACGGGTCAGATGCAGCATCCATACCATGCATTGCAGTAATCATCCTCCGATAAATAATCCATGTTAGTTTGGCTCATGTAGAACTTATAAGTTATGACAGACTTAAGATGGACCTGTCCAGTGTTTTTTTTTCCTTGTTTTGGGGCCGAATGGGGAATTGGGGATTTGAAAAATACTGTGATACGTAACCTAGCTGTACCATGTACTGAACTGTGACCTTTATCATGTTTATACAAAGATATTGAGTGTTTACGGAATACAGAGTTATTTCCCATTTGAGACGGTATCTGACGTAAAACCATTATGACGTCATGAAAATGGTATGGTAACGATTTTATACCGTCATTTCCCACAGTTTAGGGACTGTTTCCATAGAATTTGATGATGTCACAATTAGTCTACGTCAGAATCAGATACCGTCCCAAATGGGAAGTAACTTTAGTCTTCGAAATTACCAAATACAGAACCACGGTATATCGTTACACTCCGAGCATTTGCTAAGGTACGTGAGTGAAAAAGAGTTCAGAAGTGAAGGTCAAGGTCGTGGAGTCAATAAAAATTAAACTACATAGACGTGTCATAGACAGACACATGTTAAACACGAACATCCTATCCATAAATCATATAAATACAAAAGACACAGACCGGAAAAAAACACATGTACAATAAGCCTCCCCCTCCATCATCCAATCATGAAAAATTTGAAACTTTTGTATGTTAATGTTACAGGTGGAAATAAGTACTAGATAAAGTGTTTCTTACCAAAGATTTCCCCTCCACTAGCGTACTCTGTGACTAGATACAGCATCCTCTCTGTCTCCATCACCTGCAAACAATACAGTCAAATTACACTATACATCTGAATTCTTAAAAATTTAAAAGTTTCAAAAATCTGAGTTTTTTTGTTCAAATATTTCTTATTTTCCAGTTATGATTCTATGAAAATGATTACATACTTTGGTTTACAATAAACAAATACATAAAATAGCCCTACTTGAAATCTTTCAAACACAGTTTGTCTGGTACAATAGACAGCTACGCAAAGGTCAAGGTCATTTGGGACAAAAGTCAAGCTATTAAGAAAAATCTCAGATTTATTATAAATGCACAAGTGAAATATATAATGGGAGTATAAGGAGGTCAAATCACAGTGACAAGAATGAAAGATCAAATGAAAGGTCATGTCACAAGTAACAAGGTCACAAAATACAATTTTAAGGTGACAAATGAAAGGTCATGTCACAAGTAACAAGGTCACAGGTTACAATGTTAAGGTGTCTAATGAAAGGTCTTGACTCTTGTCACAAGCAGTACTCATTTGAAATCTATATCTAAGCTGTATTTGATATCAATCAAAAGTTATGACCAAGGTTGAAGTTATGGACAATATTGACAGCTGGGGTACCGTAAACGAGGTAATTTTCGCTGGGGGAAATTTCGCGATTATAAAATCAAGATGTTACTCATGGGGAAAATTTTTGCGATAAAAATGTCTTTCCCTATAGTAAGACTAAGAATAAAGCGGGGATTTGTTTGCTTTGGGGAAATTTTCGCAAACTCCCTAGATCTGTAGATTCGCAAAAAATGCGAAAATTACCCCTAGGCAAACAAATCCCCGCTACATTCTTACTATGGGAAAGACACTTCTATCGCAATAATTTCCCCCAAGCGTAATGTCTTGTTGTAATTTATATCGCAAAATTTTCCCCCAGCGAAAATAAGCATGTTTACAGTGTTACAGTAAATATATCCCCGTCCAGATGGTGTTTTTTCTCACTTTTGGGGTAAGGGGTCAGGGCTGTTACATGGGGGGAAAATATGTGTGTGAACAACTCAAAAGGGCAATTCTTGAATAAGTCAAGATTCTTTCAAAAACTGTATTACAGAGCATCAATGGAATGACTTTAAATAAAAAAAAAGGAACTACTATTATGATTCTGATTTTGTTGAATTTTACACACCATTTTAGACACTTTTTAGCCAAAGAAAAAATCTTTCATATAGGGGGATTTCTCTGACAGGATGGAAAAAATGAGAGAACATGGAGAATGGGGCCGAATATCGACTATTTTTGTTTCTTGGGGAAAAAAACCACTGCCAGATAACCCCTGTGACACCATTTCTGGTCAGCTCTGGATGCTGCACGTGGTTTTCCCTTGTTTTGACACTTCAATTTCTAAAACCATGAAGTGTCGGGCATTCCAAGATTATTATTACTTATCATGCTTCAATACATGTATATCTACCAAATAGGTTTGTTAGTTAATCTGCTATGGCCAATACTTTTCAAGCACTCTGCATCATTTCATTATACGAGGGCTGATTGATATGTTATGAGCCTCATAATCGTATTGAAGAATTTGAATGTTATCAGACATTTTGCATTATTTTTCTACATAATCCCCTTTAGTATCTATACACTTTTGCCACCGGTGTTTAAAGGCCTCAATATCACTTTTAAAGAACTCTTTATCTTGACTGGTCAGAAAGCCATCAACTGCAAGTATGACGTCAAGATAAAAGTCTGATGGAGCGAGGTCAGGCGAATAAGCATGATAAGGCTCAATCAAATCAAAGCCATAATCATAAATGGCAGCCTTGGCAGTGACAGACTTGTGAACAGGAGCATTGTCCTGAATCTGATGGAACAACACACCATCAACTACATGTAGTGAGCTTTCCGCGGCGCTTAAGTTTACTGTTTAATATTTTCATAAGTAACTGTGTCAGAAGTGACCATCATAGTATGTGCCATTGATTGTCCATATGGTCTTGTTTCTACTGTGGTTTTGACATGTTTGATGGAGATCGTATCTGCATTACTACAAGCTGTCCCATTGTAATATACATCAGTCATCAGTTACTTCCCTTTACGTACCTGATAAAGTCGTATGATATGAGGATGTTTCAGTAACTTCATGATTTTTATCTCTCTGAAAATTTTGGTCAGGTTGTCGTCATCTAACTGAGTTTTATCTATTATCTTTATGGCAACCTGGAAAAAAGGCAAAGATGTTCAAATTACAAATACAGTGTACAGTGGCAGATCCAACGCCCCCTTTGCCAGGGGGTCAAGGGGCGAATTTTGCCGATTTTTACTGTAAATGGGCCAAAATATACCTGTTTTTGGAAATTTTTGGGTCAGTGCCAGGGAAGGGGGGGGCGGACGCCCCCTCTGCACCCCACTGAATCCACCACTGTTGTAGGTTTTAATATATCAAAACGCCTGTATCACCAAAATTGTGAAAAACTAAGTTCAAGTAACCGAACTAGAGAATCGTTCGCAAGTATCTTCAGTTCGGAAATATCTGCTTGACCCCAGTAGGGAACTGGCAATTTATTTGAATATTGGTGTTACCTGATTACAGAATATTTAGTCTTTGGTGAAACTGATTAAACAATGAGCATGTTGTCAAATCATGATTATTGATCAACATGATCAAACGGGGTTTCTGCTTTTCGTAAACAATAAAACATCACATTGGAATAATAACCACTCTCATCTAAACAGTCAAATTCATTTTCAGTTTTATTTGACATCGAAGTTGTTGTAGACGTCGTGGTACATCTTCGTGTACGTGAAAAGATTGAAGCATGAACATGATGAAGTGTGAGAAACAAATTTGTCAACAAACACGTCTTGATTGACGGATATTCATTCCGATCAAATACTTCCTTACCTTTGTTTTTGTGGCGATATGGGTTGCTAACTTTACAACTGCGAAGTTTCCCTTGCCAATCGTCCTTTCAATCTCATAATAACCCACTCTAACGATCCCAGAGTGGTGCAAGGCCTTTTGGCCTGGTTTTAACGCCGCCATTTTCTCTTACACTGGCATCTGTGCGCATGTGCAATGAATAGGACTTTCCGATCACCTCCAGACTCTTCGCTGTTCGATAAGAAAAATCTTATGTGCGTTGAAATGACCTCATTTACGGATATATAGGTCAACTATCGCGCACCTGCACTTCGTTGCACTTAAGCGGTCATGACCTCGGTGTCTGCTTATTGTTTTGTTCTCACGTTATTTGATCAATAAAATATAAGCCAAGGTAACGCTGGATAGCTTTTTCCCTTTGGATTAGAAAAAGAAAGAACATTTCCAAGACTGCTGACATGTATAGCTAGAGCCTCTAGCACTCTGGGATCATGCACTTAGACAATTCTATAAAATACTTTTTGTGTATTATAGATAAATTAATTTTTTTTTTTATCATATTTATTTAACTAAAATTTAGACAACCTTGAAAGTTTATACTTCTTCCCTGGAGTCCAAGATAGACTTTGGGAGTGCGCCCGGGGGCAGGGGGGGGGGGGGGTCATATTCTGCCAAGGTACAAAATATATAAGGAGTCTTGAGAAAAGTTTACAGGAAGTCAGCATTTTTAAGCAGGATTTAAAATTCCTGTTCTGACCATCTTTTTCAGGGAGAAGAGGCTCGAATTTTTCGGTTTTGAGGGGGAATTATGTGGGTCTTGATCGAGAGCGCAGTTGGTCAGCGCCCCTCCACTCCGGCTATATCCGCCACGGTTTTAGGCCTTATACGTATGTATGCCTTAAAGGCCGGGTTTTTTTTTTAACCGGGTGGTCATTAACTTGATGGGCGTGATATACCTGTTTTGATGATAGCGGCGTCTACTTCGATGATGTTCCTAGAATCACGAGCGGTGTGTTACATCCAAGACACACCGGCATGTAAACTTGATCATGCTAATGATCGATATACCCCAATATTAACTGTTTTAAGGCTGTCAATCCAAAATTGAGAGGAGAACTCAGGCGCGGATCCAGAACTCTAACGGGGAGGGGGGGGGGGCTCTTCAATTAATTACAGAGCTCTATAAAAGAATTGAAGAGCTCTCTAATTCAATTATAGAGCTCTTAATTCAATTGTAGAGCTCTTTAATTCATATATTGCCGATTATTATAATTAGAGAGCTCTTCAATTCTTTTACAGAGCTCTTATAGAGCTCTTTAATTGAATAAATGAGCTCTGTAAAACAATTGAAGAGCTCTTTTATCAAATTAAAGAGCTCTCTAAATACAAAAATCGGTTTTGTATGAATTAAAGAGCTCTATAATTGTATTAGAGAGCTCTTCAATTCTTTTATAGAGCTCTGTAATTAATTGAAGAGCTCTGTAATTAATTGAAGAACTCTTTTATTCTTTTACAGAGCTCTTTAAATCTTCTAAAGAGCTCTTAAATTCTTTTAAAGAGCTCTTTAATTCACATATTTATTGCGCTTATTAAAAGAATTAAAGAGCTCTCTAATCGTATTATTGAGCGCAATAAAACAATTTAATTGCCCTCTTTAATTCATTTATTGCGCTCAATAATAAAATTAGAGAGCTCTTTAATTCATTTATTGCGCTCAATAAATGATGCGAATTAAAGAGCTCTTTTAAAGAATGAGAGAGCTCTTTAGTTGTATTTATGAGCGCAATAAATGAATTAAAGAGCGCATTAATAGAATTAAAGAGCTCTCTAATTGAATTATAGAGCTCTCTAATTCTTTTTAAGAGCTCTTTAAATAATAATTTGAAGAGCTCTCTAATTATTTGAGTTTCTGCAAATATGGCGTTCCATAGCCCGAAGGGAGGAGTGGGGGAGGATATAGGAAGGGGTTTCCCCCTCCCATTGGTGGGGGTTCAGCCCCCCCCCCCGAGAAAATTTCGAAAAAAATGAAGCAATCTGGTGGCATCTGAAGCGTATTTGAACTGGATTTAGAAGGCATTAGTTGCGCATGATTCAGTCAGTGTCACTAACGATAATTAGTAGTATATTTCCTTGACAAACAAGAGATCACGGGGCACCCATGCCCTGCATCATCCAGATAGAAAGGTATAATTATTAATTGGCAAATCGATTCTAAAAATAAAGAAAAACATGCATTTTTTATTCTTTGCAAAATTCTTGGAGGTAGCCAGTCCAAATCAGGCCAATTTTTTTTTAAAGATGGATCATGACCTCAAAATTAAAACGATCTTTAAAAAGTAAAAAAATTGTCAATCGGTCATATCGAAGATTTGGTAAAGAAATATTTGTGTTTCATGACTTGCATAGGACTGTTATTCCCGATCCATCCCTCAGATGAAGAAAATCCTATATGCTTCAATGTAGGTTGTTTCCGAAACGTTTATGTCCACGTACAGACGATCGATGGACATGGCAGCAATGCATCCTTCCCGACTTTGTAATCTATCCCCGAGAAAATTTTGGAAAAATTATTCAAATCAGTGGTTTCTGGGGTGTTTTGGGCTACTTCTGACTTTATTTCATAGATTTTTTTTAGGAAACAGTAGTTTAATGCTTCCAGAAGCATGTCATAAGTGCCCCTTCGTTGGGCACTGCCGGGGGCACGTGCCCCCCCCCCCCCCCCCCCGGCTGAATCCGCCACTGAGAATAAGGGATAGAGATTGCGTTTAGAGATGTTAATCCTACAGCAGTCCGTGAGGAAATGACAGAAAATTTACCTGTCTTAGTCCCCACCCGGCCTTTAAGCAACGCGCCGAGCAATGGAAACCTATCTTCCTACCCATAAAAAAAACCCAAAAAAAACCAAACGTTAGAAATATCCAAGATAGCAGCATCTCATAGTAACTTAGCCCCGGAAGCATGTAGAAAGTGGCCGCACAAATTAAATTACCCTTCTCTGTGTCATAAATTGTTGGAACTACACTTCTATCTTGAAAAATGTAGTGATCGCTGAGCGATTTAAGTCCCCTACCGGCATGAATTTATGTCTTGCATCTCTTTTCATCATTTCATTATCTGCAATAACAGCCAAGAAAAGTCTGAAGATCTAAACATTTCACGAAATTTGCTCAGTTCAAGGGTCATAACTATTAAACTCGAACTTGATCTGTATCACACTATAATGTATTCACATACTAAAAATCAGTTCATCATCTGCAATAACAACCACGAAATGTCCGGAAAACTGAAAAATTAATTAACCTTCCTAAGTTCAAGGGCCATACCCAAGTAGCACAAAAATATTTTTAAAACGTTTAAAAACATTTTAATTTCGTTTCGAAAACATTTCGAAAAAATGTTTCAAAAATATTTCGATGTATGGTTTTAAAAACGTTTTCAAAACGTTTCATGAAACATTTTAATGAAACATTCTAAAAATGTTTTTTCCAGAATGTTTCTATGAAATGTTTTAGAAATATTTCAACAACATTTCAACCAGACTTGTCAGAATGACAACATAGCTCGCCGGTGGCAACCATATGTAAATTGCAACAACAACAATAAAAAAGGTCTTATCACAAGGAATGCACATGTGAAATATCAAAGCCCTATCACTAACCATTCAAAAAATATGGCCAAGGTTAAAGTTTTTCAAAAGTAGGTCAATCATCTCCAAGGTCAAGGTCACAAGGTCAAAAATTTTGGTATCCATGGAAAGGTCTTGTCACAAGGAATACACATGTGAAATATCAAAGCCCTATCACTTACCATTCCAAAAATATGGCCAAGGTTTAAGTTTTTCAAAAGTAGGTCAATCATCTCCAAGGTCAAGGTCACAAGGTCAAAAATTTTGGTATCCATGGAAACGTCTTGTCACAAGGAATACGCATGTGAAATATCAAAGCCCTATCACTTACCATTCCAAAAATATGACCAAGGTTAAAGTTTTTCAAAAGTAGGTCAATCTCCAAGGTCGAGGTCACAAGGTCAAAAATTTTGGTATCCATGGAAAGGTCTTGTCACAAGGAATACACATGTGAAATATCAAAGCCCTATCACTTACCATTCCAAAAATATGGCCAAGGTTAAAGTTTTTCAAAAGTAGGTCAATCTCCAAGGTCAAGGTCACAAGGTCAAAAATTTTGGTATCCATGGAAAGGTCTTGTCACAAGGAATACACATGTGAAATATCAAAGCCCTATCACTTACCATTCCAAAAATATGGCCAAGGTTAAAGTTTTTCAAAAGTAGGTCAATCTCCAAGGTCAAGGTCACAAGGTCAAAAATTTTGGTATCCATGGAAAGATCTTGTCACAAGGAATACACATGTGAAATATCAAAGCCCTATCACTTACCATTCCAAAAATATGGCCAAGGTTAAAGTTTTTCAAAAGAAGGTCAATCTCCAAGGTCAAGGTCACAAGGTCAAAAATTTTGGTATCCATGGAAAGGTCTTGTCACAAGGAATGCACATGTGAAATATGAAAGCCCAATCTGTATTGGTTTAAAAGTTATAAGCAAGGTTAAAGTTTTTGTGCACGCGCACGCAGACGCAGACGCAGACGCCGACGCCGGGGGTACGACAATAGCTCTCCGGACATTCGTCCCGGCGAGCTAAAAAATGTTTCATTAATGTTACGATGTATGGTTTTAAAAACGTTTTAAGAACATTTTGTGAAATATTTCAATGAAATATTTTTCAACGTTCTACAAAACATTTCTATAAAACATTTCAAAACCTTTTTTTTAATTCATAACTTACAAATATAAAATATATGACAGTACAAAGATAAATTCCATTTCATGTCAGTCTTCATTTAAAGTTCAATCTTCTTGTTTTAATAAAAGTTCAATCTTCACTGTCTGAGTAAATCTCTAGCTGTCCGAGTTGTTTCTTCAGCTACTGCTAAATATTTTACTTTCCTCGCATTCTTCTTCTAAAAATCAAATGAAACATAAAGATTAGAGTACGCTCCTTATAATTTCTGCCTCAAAGGTTATCATAATTGTGTGTGATTTTAAAACTATTATTATCATTGTAATGGTGCATTACTATGAAGAATTAAAATACCAAGTAAAAAAATCAATGCCGAGTACGTCGAATATTATACATGTATACATTTTGATAAACACTTACAAAATTTAAGCTGCATGTACAGGAACATATATAATTCCACTCTCATGAAAAAGTCTTTGTCCATCAGTATGTGCTGCGATAAAAAATGTATTATATTTCACAAATTATATGTAATACAGTATGCTGGCATTATAAATGATAAACATGTACTTTGATAATCGAAAATACATAACTTTATGAGGAATAATACGTATTAAACAATTACAAAGCTTTTTACTATGTGTAAATTTATTAACATACACATTTACAGTACACAGAACTTTTTATTCCTGAAATATTAGTATGTCTACTTACCATTGTCCCGAACTCCGATGATTATGATGATAAATACTATGATGAGTATATCACAATTACTATAAAGCAGATTTTTCCAATATACATAGAATCCATGACTTTAGGAATGAACAGTATATGTAGGAAATCATAAGTGACCCACTCCTTGTCTTCCCTTTCAAATCCAAGTTACCATGGTTAACTGGCCAGTATCCTGCTGTGTGTGATGCTGACCTATATCCTAGATCAACAATTTACTCTCTTATCTCAATCTCTGCACGCTAAAACCGCCTCGCTAGAAGCGTTATGCAACATCCCTTACAGCTTACTATAAAATTCTGTACAATATTATTTGATTACACAGAGTTACAAGTATTGAAGAAGACTATTTTAATGAATACCGATTTATCATATCATCATAATGAATATGGTGTTTTCTTTCTGTGAAAAAAAAATTTAAAAAATGACCCTCGGAAATGTTTCTAAAACATCATAGCAACATTTTAACAGTATCTTACAGTTTTACATCATAAAAGCATTTTTAGAAAGCTAAAAAATTAGCCTTTTTTCGTAATTTGTAAAAAATCATTCAAATAACGATTTACAAATTTTTTATCAATATTTTATAACATGAAAACAATGTAAAATGTTTCAAAAACATTTTTAAAATATATTTTTAAAAACATAATTTTCGACAACGTTCCATTATTATGCGACATTTTATAAACATTTAAACAATGTTTTAATGATACTTTAAATCAATGTTTAGTAAACATTTTTACAATGTTTTGACAACATTTTAGAAACAAATGTTTCAAAAACATTTCTACAATGTTTCAACAATTATTACTACTCATGCAACATGTACCCAAAAAAATAAAACATATAAAATTTAAAATATACTTTAAAACGTTTTTTTCAAATGCTTTTGATATAATTTGAAAAATAATTTCAATAAAAATCAAAATGTTCTGAAAACGTCTTGAAAACATTTTCCTATTTTGTTACATAAATGCATTCTCAATACATTTAACAGAAATGTTTCAACAATGTTTTAAAAACGTTTTGAAAATATCTTAAAATATTTCGATTTTTCCATCGCTCATAAATGTTTTATAAACGTTTTAAAAACATTTCGCTATCCCTGAAAAACGTTTTGAAAATGTTTTTAGAACATTTTGCCAGAAATGTTTCAGAAGAACCTTCTTGAAACCTTTTGAAAATGTTTCGAAAATGTTTTGTGTTACCTGGGATAACTCATGTAAAAATAGGTCAATGGAAACCAAACTCAAAGTTGGTCTGTATGACACTAAGATGTAATCATATATCAAAAACTCGGTTCATTATCTGCAATGAAACTGAGGAAAAAAAACTGATTTTTTTTAAAGATATTTGCTAAAATCAAGGGCCATAACTCTTGTGAAAATAGGGCAATCGAAATTAAACTCGGATTTGATCTGTATCACACTATAATGTATTCACATACTAAAAATCTTTTCATAATCTGCAATTACAATCAAGAAAAGTCCGGAAAACTGAAAAGTTCAAGAAATTTGGTAAGTCCGAGGGCCATAACAAAGTCCAAGGGCCATAATTCTTGTAAAAAATGGTCAATCAAAACCAAACTCAAACTTAATCTGTATCACATTAAGATATATCCACATACCAAAAACTAGTTCAATATCTGCAACAACAGCGAAAAAAAGTCCGGAAAACTTAAATTTCCATAAAATTGGCTAAGTCCAAGGGCTATAGCTCTTGTAAAAATAGGTCAATCAAAACCAAACTCAAACTTGATCTGTATCACGTTGAGATATATCCACATACCAAAAACTAGTTCAATATATGCAACAACAGCGAAAAAAGCCCGGAAAACCAAAGAATGGGACAGACAGACCGAAAGGAAACTAAGAGTCCCCTTCGGCGTTGCGAATGGTGGTGGAAAATTGTGGAAAAGACGGGGGGGGGGGGTTGCAAACAATACCCTTAAAAGAAAAAAAAAAAAAAACTAGCCGTCAGCTAACGCTTAACACAACAAAAACCTTAC
Source organism: Pinctada imbricata (assembly GCA_033119305.1). NCBI lineage: Eukaryota > Metazoa > Mollusca > Bivalvia > Pterioida > Pteriidae > Pinctada > Pinctada imbricata. Next base: position 1,985,740 of record VSWD01000007.1, read on the forward strand.
GCAATAGGTCCGCATAAGGTCTTGGATGACTGTTCCAAGAATTTCATTTGATGTTGTCATAATTATATAGAGAGTTTAAGATGATGCATGGAGTCGGAATTAAAGGTGTTTACATATATCAATACAATTCAAAAAACGTTTTAAAAAATTAATTAACAACGTACATTATATAGATCTGTGTGAGAACTCATTACTATTGATTAGAAAACCAATTAGTATCAGGGCGGCAACCTCTTTGAAGCTGTACCTTAATTAGGACAAACAACAGAGAACTGGGCTAATCAACACAATAAATAAGTAAACAAACTCCTCATGTCCCGTAGAGTACAAAGTGATAAGTACAACTACTCCATGATAAACAAATTCTTGATATTGAGAAACGATATAAAATTTCCGACATATTTCAGAAAATAATGCAGTTAAAATCAGGACCTTCTAATGTCACCTACGCACTATGGATTTTATAGACGTTCCACTATCTGGCTCCGTTGACAGACTTTCCAGCGTTGACTCGTACGGGACTAGGACGGTGCAGTTTGCTAAACATCTTCAGCGGCTTTTAATGGAACATGACCGAGTTGTTACCCAAATTCAACAGATAGGTATGGATGCACTTATTTATTTATTTATTTATTTATTTATTTATTTATTTATTTATTTATTTATTTATTTATTTATTTATTTATTTATTTATTTATTTATTTATTTATTCCTCTGACACATTTTATCCATGATAATTCACAGTACGGTTCCCTAAGTTTGATATTACGCTTTTTAAAATTGAAAAAATATATACATATTCGGCATATCTAGATTTTTTTTCCAAGGAGGAGGGGGGTTCAGTACACCAGGGGTTCGGCCTCTCATTTTTTGAAAACAATTATACTTGAAAACGGTAAAATCTTGACTTATAGCAAATTACTTAATTTTCAACAAAGTAAAGCGAAATAAGAGAAAGATACAAAATTTATTTTACTATTACATGTATATGTTCGTAGTTTTTGAAATAAATACATGTTGTTGTTTTTTCTTGTTTTAGATTCTTTTATAAACCGCACCAAAAACACCGCCCGGCGGGCAATGACATTTGGTCACAAAGGTCGAGCTCTCCACTACTTGGGGATTTCAACTATAGCAGCCGAGGTCAAGGCCATGTATCAGCAGCACCGCGCCTTTAGATGGTATAAAGTCCAGAGACTCGTGACCCACATCATGAGAGAACTGGAGCCCACAGGAACACGCCCAGCTGACGTCACATTCCAGTGGGAGGGACCGGGCGAGGAGGGCGAGCAGGTGATGAAGTACTCCAATACAATGATGGTGTCACAATGTAACTTCACGAGATTTAGCTGATTTTCATTATGTGGAATCCAAAGGTACAAACCCAACTGATGACGTCACATTTCAGTGGGCGGGGCCGGGCGACGCGAGGACTTGATTGTGAGAAAGTACTCCAATTATGAAATGATGGTGTCACAGAGTAACTTTGCAAGATTTAGCAGATCTTGATAATCTGCATGGAGGGACACACCCAGCTGATGACGTCACATTGCGATGGGCGGGCCCGGGCGATGAAGACGAGCAAGAAAGGAAGTACTCCAATTCAACGATGGTGTCACAAATGATGTCACTTCATGAGATTTGCATATATGGAGTTCTAGATTAAGGACAAACTTTACGAGGCTCGTTGACCACCACTTGACCGTGATACCTTTTAATTTTTAAATGGACCTAAATTAAGTTGTAAACGCTTATAAATACCACCGTGTCTCCTTTTAGCCCACATCGAGCCAGGGATCGAGGTGAGGGGTCAGATTATCCGACTCCGCTCCCCAGGGATTTGCTACAAATATGATTTTTTTTCATTCTTTTACGTATATTTTTATTTTTCATAATTGTAGACTGGATCCCTCCCTTTAATGGGGTAGACCAACTCCTCCTTAGTGAAAAAATTGTATCCGCTCTTGAGAGTCGCCATCTAGCGATAATATGAATTCTTTGTAATTTAATATATATCGATTTTTATTTTCGAACAAAAAATGATATTACTAAGTAAAATGTTTACAAATATATAAATGCACCTCATATATACTAATTATATTCCTCTTGTATGACAGTCACGAAATAGTGCAGATTATTCTGTTTTGAATAACAATTTTTTTTTCACCATTAATGTCAAATATGGGACGAGGAAAAATTGTTTATATACAACGTATATGCGATTTCTAACCACTGATCAGGGCGTGATGATTCATCTGTACAATAAATCGTGGGCGGGTCAAGATTTTTTCGGGGAGGGGAGGGGGGTTATTCCAACCCACTGGCACAACAGGGTTCATCCTCTGTTTGTAGAAAAAATACGTAAAAACCGAGAAAAATTAGCAATTTTGGCAAATTCATGGTGCGTGAGTGAGTCCTGACTCCTCTAACACCCCCTCTAGATCTACTCTTGTCCATGACTTAACTTATTTATAAGCAATTCATCTCACACATGATGGTTCATTATGCATTCGTCAAAACAATGTTTACGATAATTAGCTGATAATTAATTTATTCCAGTTGACGTCATCAAAAGATATTGGCGAAGGTGGCTTCAGGAAATCAATTTTATGTACATACGTCATGTAGGTTGTTTACTCTTTGTTAAATTATGCTGTAATTTGTGTGTACGTAGATGGTAAGGGGATTGAGAGAAGAGAGGATGAAGGGAGGAGTGAGTGAATGGATGAATTGTTAAGAGTTTGAAGAGAAAAAAAGACAATGTGCTTGATTTGTGCTTACTAGTTTTATACGTTAATGATGTTGTTGAATAAAGAATTTAATTTATGAACTGAAATAAAGTTTTTGAATTATATGTTTAGTTTTGTATTATCATTTAGTCATACCTAGGTGAATGGATGGTTCTCTGCTTTCTGACACCCTTTTCTTCTTAATAAAATTATGGAATTAACGCAAAGAATTAACGAAAAGAAAGTGAAGAGGAGAGGACTGAGTAAAATGAAGCATGATACTTGATGTATGGTTTTGTCGCACTCCCCATGGGGGGGGGGGGGGGGGGGCAGGGGGGTATCTCTTTCCCACTTACCTCCCCTCCTTTTCACCCTCCCCTTCCTCCCGCCCCCTTCCCTCCCTTTCACCCTGTTCACCCCTTCCACATTGAAACATTTGCCTACATGCAGATTGTTCGGTAAATCACATTCCTTTTGAACAGGGGAAGGTTTTGTTAAATTGTTACATTTGACTTGGAGAAAATTTTAGGAATCCACAACTGAATATCACATGACTTCTAGAATGACCTTCTTGGTAAGACCTGCATTACTCCCTCGCCTCGAATTTGCCAAAATGACATTCCAGAGGCCAAATTCAAGGTTACTGGTAATTTGGGAAGAGGAATTCCTCTTTGAATAGAAATAAATAAACATAGTGTACTGTGACCTTAACCTTTGGCCTAAGCAATGACCTTGGTTCAAGTTCATGACACAATTTTCTACGAAATATCATTGTAATTCATGCAGAAAGGAAGAAGTTATGGTCCAGACAAGGTTTTAACAATGCAATATACTGTGACCTTGACCTTGGTTCAAGGTCATGACATATCCTTGGATACTATACAATTCTGTGAAATATTATTACATTCCATGCAGAGTGGTAGAAGTTATGACTCAGACAAGGCTTGTATTCTGTGACCTTGATCTTTGACCTTGGTTCAAGGTCATGGCATGCCATTGGGTAAAACAAAACAATTCTGTGAAATATTATTGAAATCTATGCAGAGTGGAAGAATTTATTACTCGGACAAGGTTTTACCAAATTGAATGTTGTATTCTGTGACCTAGATCTTTGACCTTGGTTCAAGGTCATGGCTTACCATTGGGTTAAAAGAAAATTCTGCGCATTATTATTGAAATCCATGCAAAGGGAAAGAAGTGACACTAGCAATAATATATTGTGTAGTTTCTTGTGACCTTTGACAAATGACATTCTTTCAAGGTAAGGACACACCCTTAGGCTCTAAGGAACACTTCTGTGAAATAGAATCCATGCAGAGGGTAAGAAGATATGTCCTGGACATGATAAACCAGATGGACACCGGGCACCAGATGGACAACGCTTCAACATTAGGGGTGTAACAATATATCGATATCTTGCGATGTATAGTTTCCCGATATGAAATACGTATCTCGATATATCACACCCGTATGGATTAGATGAATAAATCATTAAATCACTTTGATTATAATCAGTTAAATTGAAAACAGGAGACTCATAGTTCAATTCACTCACACCCAATTGATATGAGTAATGACGAAAGCAATCAAAAATATTCAATAACTTGTGTTTGTTTCTTTCGAGCAAATGCCATTAACATGAGCAGAATGGACAAACATACAAAGAGGAACCCGACTGTACATAAAACTTGATGAAAATGAAACAATATATCGCATAATGAAATATCGCAATATACCGTGATACACTTTTGGCGTATCGTTTCATCCCTATTAAACATAACATATCCTGTCTGCAGACGGGCAAATAAAAATCAAAGTGATAGTCCGTGATACTGTATACACCATCAAACTGAGGCTCCTTAGCAAGTTTAATACATGTAACAATATCTGGAAAGGTTGAAAACAAACTATTGTAAAACCCTTAGAGGCTAGAATCAAATTTTTAAGCCAGGACGAAAGGAAGGCCAACAGACCCAGACGAATGGATAGACAGATGGATGGACAAAAGATAGGCAGTGTAGAAACAGAAATTCTGCACAGTTTCAGTTGAATGGAACTTAAAATAACGGCAGATTAAAAAAAAAATATATATTAAAACAATCTTTTTCACAACCTTCATTTATTGAAAATTTAAATGTAATTTGTCAATGAGTCATAATCATGATAATGTAATCAATATCTTAAAATAAAATTGTGTGAGTATATACCTTAAATAATTGCAAAGCTGTAGTTTACGATACAAATATTTCAATAAATCAACTGGATCAAAAAGAGAAGAATTCATTCTTTCAAACGACAAATTTAAGAGAAACTTTATAAATAGAAGATGATTATAATCTAAAGCTATATTTATTTCATGAGGCTGAACAGATATGCAAAAGATGTAACAAGTACTGGACAGACAAAAGACTGTTTATGTTTTATATGTCATAATGAAACCAGCTATCCATTTATAATACATGTACATGTATATATCAAGTACATGTATAAATACCACATTTTTAAGAAATGAACAATAACATACTACATGTTCATTAGACTGACCTTGAGTGTTTGACCTTGACCTGTAAGGATTTACTTGTAGGTTCGGGGGTGGATTCTATATTTAGTGAGAAGTTTGATAATAAAAATGGGAAAAACTAAAGAAATGAGAGGCAGTGACAAAAGAGATCCTTTAAAGTTATCTGTTGTAAACATGTGTGTTTTTACATGCCTGCAGCCTTTTTCACAAAAATACTTATGAACAATTTTAGGAATTTTCGTAGCTTTTGATCGCCTAGTACTTTTTATAAACAAAAAATAGCGATGTCTTGTTTCTGAATTTGTATTAAGTACATGTATGTAGAAATGATAATAGAAAGCATAATATAATCTAAATTGAAAAACATTTGAGGCTTTTATTTGACGATTAAAGTGACTAAAAATTCCTGAATTTTTTTGTAAGAGTTTTTGTGAAATGGGGCACTTGTGTGTAAGGTAATATACAAAAATATAATTCTCTTATGGGTAATAATGTCTACATCACAAATTTAAGACTAAAGAAAAAAGAGGGGGAATAACTTATTACCAGGCGTAAAATGGCATGTTTTCCTCTACAAGATATGGTACAAAATCCCTATCAAGTAATAGCATTTGGTTTAGGTTAGCTAAGAAGAAATAAGCAGTACTTTCGTATTAAAATATGTAATTTCTTAGTAGGGAGTCAAAAGTGTGAAGCATGCAATCTACACATTAAATACATGTCTCACAATGATCTAATTTTACTTTAACTTTAACCAGTGTACAGAACTGCTATACTTTCTTAGCCTAAGGCTTTTGAGCAGAACATTTCATTCAAAACTAAGCAAGTTCAAGATTAGAAATAATGCAATACAAAATTAGAATATAATACAATTCAAAATTAGGAAATAAATACGATGAAATAAAAAATTGGAAACTAAAATGGAATTCGATTGGACATGAAAATTATTGTAAATAATCATAACAATTAATGAACAATAAAGACAAATGCACATGTATTTTCTGCATACACTTCCATACAAATTTCTCAGACATGATTATCATAAAGAAAAGTTTCACATAGACATATATGACACAATAAACACCATATACTAGTACATGTATATAAGTAAAAACTTGCGATTATATTACGGTACCGTAAAAGCTGTGACCTTAATTTTTGACCTTCAAAGTAAATTAATCTTTTCTCTCTTGTTCCGAATTTTCGCAAATCAAAGGACCTCGCGAATATCGCAAAAATAAAATGCTCGTGAATAAAAGATGATTTACCGTTACTGTATATGATTGTACCTACACATAAATTGACCTTATAGAATTTTAAGATTTTTTTAAACATTCCTTTGTGAAGATGCTTAATTTCACAATCCTTTATGTGGATGTATAAATTAAATCAATTGCCCATTGAATTTCTTAAATTTTACCACTAAAATTTGCTGATGGGTAAAATCGGCAAAACAAAAGGCGGGGGGGGGGGGGGGGGGGGGGGACAAAATTTTCCTATATGTAGAATATGACTGGAGAGTATAAAGATGACAAGGGTATCAGGCAGTTAGAAGTGGTGAAAACCAAAATTTCTGATAGAGGATTCATTAATACATCTATCTTCTTAAATCTTGTTGAAAATATATGTAAGGCGACAGAAATTTAACTTTTAGTTTTACCGATTTTATTTTTTCAAAATAGGGGAGGAGGGAATAAAAATAAAATAAAAATCAGTAATTTTCAACATTTCATGTTTAGTGCCACGATCACGATCTTAATTCAGCTTGTTTATCATGTTTTCAAAGCCGCATTCTCTAAAGCACTTGCACGATAAAGAGAATGAAAAGTAATAACCAGTATAAATTCGGATGAGCGGAAGAAAAAAATGTACAATCAGTCAATTCTATTTTTTTTTCCAATCGTGGTAAAATTAGGGTTGGCAGATCCGTAAAACTAAGAATAAAATTTCTGTCGCCTAAATACAATATCCATCATGATATGATGCCATAATCAGAAGCTGAAGACAAGTGTGTGACACAATGAAATGAAAGTACGGAAATGAATTTCTAACCAATCAGAATGCATGATGCAGTAGTGAGCATTAAACAATTTTGTTTTACAAATGAGTTAAAGGTGGAAAATGCATTTTTTTTTCGAAAAGGAAAGAATCTACAAACGAACACATTCAAAGGCTTGAAAGCACACAGCCACATACATACATGTACATGTATAATTACCCATAAACAACATACAATAATGCATACACATAGTTCTTTAAGGCAAATTGAAGTAAAAGAAATGAGCTTAGCTCTTAAATACTCTGTTAGGACATACATGTATACGAATATCTCCTTTTTTTCGCCATCAACATTTTAAAAATCATTCTAAGCCAATCACAGCATTTGATTTACATCCGTCAACATATTACCATGGTAACGGTTTACTATTGCCATGGTTACCATAACATTTCCTCTAGCAACAATGTATCACCTATTGACATAGCAACCAGTTATATCACAGTCTAACTGGAAGGGGAAGTCATTAAAATCTGATTGCTACGTCAAACTTATTCATGACTAGACCGTCCCTGTCACATGACTTGATCACATGATGGAGCAACCCTCTGGGGCTCCCGGCATTTTAGGCATTCCGTTCTGGTCAAATTCTAGTCCTGGTGCCTGAAATATAATTGAAATAATTTACTTTTAACAAAAAGAGTGAAAAATAAAATCAGAAATATTTGTATAATTTAAAAATAATTAATTTTTGAAAAATATATTTATAGCATCGGAAACATTTGAATTCGAATGAGATTAATATAATCTTACACCAAAATGAGGGAGGGATGACGATTTCTCAACCTGAGTGTACAAATTTTGCAAGTCCATGACGAGGCTTGCAGATTCATGGACAAGCAAAATTTTTACACGAGGGTTGAGAAATAGCATACATGCCAGATATTTTTCAGCCATTCTGGGACATTGATGAAAATTTTCTGGGACAAATGACAAAATTCTGGGAAAAAATTTTAAAATTCTGGGACACATTCCCGGACATTTTTTTCTGACTTATATACAAACTGTTATCATATTGTCATGTACACAATCTAGTCCCTTACTTCTCGTGTTTCACATGACAAGGACTTGTCGTTTTATTTTTCGGGTGGGTCCAATAAGTTGGTCTTAAATTATGACACATAACGTTTGTCTCGTGAGGAGTGGAATCGATATTTTACGGCATTAAAAATCGAAAGAATTTGAAGCACTTCTCAGTTGTATGTAATGTCTCGTGGATATTCAAGTTAGCTTACGTACGTTTCCATAGCAGTTGTCGGTGAAGACCGGTCTTTTGTCAGCGGTATGTGGCATCTTCGCGAGCCATTGCTACTTCAGAGTGTATCTATATAAAACTGTTGACTGGAAGAGGTGCATGTGGCTGAGTTGTCAATGGGTACAACTGCTTGACATTATCTTTTAAAAATATTTACAATGTCTGAATAAAGTCGTGACGTAAGCATATTCTATCGCATGCCTATCGTAAAACTCATAACGTCACTTTTTTTTTCAAATACTGGACGCCCTGTGATTACTGGATAATGTAATTTCCTTTAAATAAATTGATACTTATAAATTTAACCAGCGATGAGGCATGACAGATATTTTATCTGAAAAAAAGTCTCGTCAGCGTAAAATCATAGCGGGGGCGGTGTCTGAGAAACAACCAATCGGCCTAAGAATTATTATGAAATAAAAACTGTATGCTAACAGTAATCACTATCAAAACATGTTTTCACACCTATAATCTCAGGTAAACCGTAAGTTAGATCTGTTGATCAGCTGTTTAGCCGACAATTACCTGACTTATTTTGAAAGATGAAAGAAAATCAAAGGACTGAAGGTCCTGAGAGATACTTCTAGATCTACGCAAAATTTATTGTCAGCAGATATTAATATGTTGAATAATTTTATCGTAAGGCAATGATGATTATTTTTTTTTAACACAGGATGCATATGTCAAGCTTATACTATCTCTATAAACAACACAAACTATGTTTATCTATGTTTGTTGATATATGAAAGACATTTTTCTATAACTTTAAAGCAATTTTTGAGTTATCTTTCCTAACATTGTCATAAACAAGAAGTATATTACTATGCCACCATTGTGCTGTGAAAACAAGAATTATAGTTGATACTGATGTATTTATTCTATATGAAACTGAAACTGTTTTTGCATGTGGTAGACAGCAAATTCCTGAACTAGACACAGCACTATATTTTGAGGTGCAAATCGGCAGTATCTCAATTTGCATAATTTGAAGCAGTTACCATAACAGTAAGAGACTTCCTGAAAGGAAGTATCTCAAAAAAAGACTTTGCACTGAAAAACGGACATTTCGGGACAAATTTTAATTTTACGGGAATTTTCGTGTCCCGGCAGGACAAATTTTTTAGGTGTGATTTTCCGGGACATTTCTGTTCCGCCGGGACATCTGGCATGTATGGAAATAGCCATCCCTCCCTCATGGTGGTGTTTGATTGTTTTTCTCCCGCGTCGTCAACTAGAGTGTCTGTTTGTTGCCTTACTTCCATAAGGTCGCTTTGGTAGTGATGACGTCAGAGGGTGAGATCGATGATGTCAGAGGGTGAGATCAATGACGTCAGAGGGTGAGATCAATGATGTCAGAGGGTGAGATCGATGACGTCAGAGGGTGAGATCGATGACGTCAGAGGGTGAGATCGATGATGTCAGAGGGTGAGATCGATGAAGTCAGAGGGTGAGATCGATGACGTCAGAGGGTGAAATTGGAGAGTTCTCAGACTCAAGTGGGAGGTTTATAGCATTTCATGTTTGTACTCACCATATCTCCCACAATTTCTTTCGGAGGTTGTCCTAGTTCTTGCATCTAAATCAAGAGAAGATAATAAAAATAACGATGAGTAAACGAAAAAAATTACTTTTAATTATTGGAAAACTGACTAAAACCTAACTAAACAGTGATACGATATGACATTCATTGTCTGGTCACCAGGACTTTTTAGACGACCTGATGAAAGAAGCTAAGGTACAGATTTTGAATACCCTAACTGGACTGAGAAAGAATGAATACACTGCTCAAAAAATTTAAAGGAGCACTTTTTCCATTGTGATGTAACGGTACAAAGAATGAAATATATATTTGGCATCATCAAAGCTATCTTATCATGTCTAATCATGTGTAACAATTCATCTGCTTGTGCAGAAACAGGTAAGTAAGAAATGACCACTAAATATGTCTAAATGCTTTTTTGTTAATAAAAATTAACATAAAATGAATGTAAATACCTTGCTCCCTTAAAGTTTTTGAGCAATGTATATGTTATATCTTTAAATGTCAACCAATCAAATTGCCAAGAAGTATCCTATCCGTGTAAGTAGGTAACAAATGATCATGTACAGTATACCGTGAGTCATGACTGACAGTATTTTTTTTATCAGATGTAACAAGTGGCTTCACCTACCTGTTGCATAAGGTCTACGATTGTTTCAAATCGATGTTTCTGTACATCACTACTATCAGACGCATTCTCACTTTCAAATTCCTTACAAATTTCCCGTACTAAGATTTCCTGCTGTTCGTAGTTCGACATCTGGGCTTTGTCTACCTTCCCTCTGTTCTCTGTTATCCATTTAGGATACTGTAAAAACAACATAAGTAGAAAATCAAGAGAATGTATCAAAAGAATAACAAATTTTGCCGAGTCAAAAGTATCAATCCTACCTTTTAGTTTAAATGTGTTTTCTATTACATGCATGACACCTGCTGCATGCATGACCATAAATATGCAACCTTGACTATAAATATGTGACCTTGACTATAAATATGTGACCTTGACTATAAATACGTGACCTTGACTATATATGTGACCTTGACTAAATATGTGAACTTGACTATAAATATGTGACCGTGACTTTAAATATGTGACCTTGACTATAAATATGTGACCTTAACTAAATATGTGACCTTGACTTTAAATACTGTAAACAACTTTTTATTAGCGAGGACTTTATTTTTGCGTAATTTCGCAAGCTTGATCAAACGCGAAAATAAAGTCCTTGCTAATAAAATGTCCGTCCAAAAGATAAAAAGTAGATCAAATTTGACAAAGTTGAAAAGCAACTTATTGTCCCTTTCCAATAGACTTAATTATACCCTAATTAGACAACGAAAAAGAAAACAAAAAAAGAGTATGCAAAGATATGACAATACGAAATGTCTATTTTCAGCTTATTTGAAGTAAGCATTTCAGCGATTAACAGAAGGTGATAAGGAAATGAAATATACCTATACAGAAAAAAGGAACTAATAAAAAAAATCAGATGATGAGCTCATGAATTTAAAGTCACACGAATTAATCTGTCGTCGAGTTGTCGCGAAAATAAGGTCACATGAAAATAAAGTTGTTTACAGTATGTGACTTTGACTATAAATATATGGCCTTGACTTTAAATATGTGACCTTGACTATAAATATGTGACCTTGACTATAAATATGTGACCTTGACTATAAATATGTAACCCTAACTATAAATATGTGACCTTGACTTTAAATATGTGACCTTGACTTTAAATTATATACTTGGTATAACTGATGACCGTTGAAGTGTTAGGGTCTGGAGTAAACAATTGCAACTCTTAAACATCCTGTAAGCATGACAAGTTGTGGTCCTAACTAGCCACACTTTCCAGTGTTTTACGTAGTATCCATAGACTTGAACATGCACCCCCCTCACCCCAAAGAAAAATTAAAATGTCATGGAATATATGAGTAGGATCCTGTATGTGAAAGGTGTATACAAGATTTATATCGTTTCGGCTGGTTTTTATTTTTTTTTTGGGGGGGGGGTCATAATTTGCTTAGGTCAAATTGTCATTTATTGCATAATCATATAAGAATGTGCAAGATTTCATTGTTTGTACAACATACTGCATGTCTCCATGTATAATATCCACTTTTTTTGTCAAGTATACTTTTTAAATAAATTTATTTTACAATATGGCAGTGAGAAAGGTTGGGTAAAGATTGGGGCACACGTTTTCAGGTATCAAGGTTCAGCTTTTGCTTGAAAATACTCCACGATATTTACGCAGAATTCCGAAACATAAATTTTTGTAATAGAACTTTGATCATTTTCTTCAAAGCAAATAGCACACGACAGCCACTTGTTTTTAAAGCCATTTATACTCACTAGTGCTCGAGCGATATTGGATGCTTTCAAGATTGACATCGTCTCCGAACTCAAAATTTAAAAACTCACATATAAGTCTACATCTATAAATAAAATACCTTTTGAGATAGTTCTTTTAAGGATGGATAGAGGACTTCCTTTGATAGTAGAGTTTTCATCATGCCCTGCATTATATTGTCTGGTGAGTCTTCCATGCCCATAGACGTAAACGCTTTCATCAAATCCTCATCTGTCATATCATCCTAGGGATAGAAAATTTAAGTATAGGTCCATGTAAGAATCAGGCAGGGGTGATACATCCAAATTTTTTGCAAAAGTTTTGATTTCTGTTTTGAGACATACAATGTATATGTGGTACAAATCAAACGAATGATATTCATTTCTCAAAGATATTCACCTTATAATTTATAAAGGATTATGAAGGGAAAAAATAGTGGGAAAATTTTCTCTATGTACATGTAATTCAACCAAATTTACTACCCCTATAACTTTCTTCACCATCCAAGTATGAGCAAAATTCCTTCAGAACACTCATATGGACGCTGATCTGAACACATTTCAAGAGAAAAAAGTTCTGCAAAAATTTTAAGGTTCTTCAACTGCATGATCCTTACGTGGACCTGTACTTAAAAGATTATAATTTTTACGTACATTGCATGATGCTTCAACAAAACTGACATTCAATGCATCGATGCTGTTAGGTTAGAGGGTGAGGGTTCCCAATGTTGACTTTTTTTTTTTTTTTTTCAAATACCGCAGACAAGGACAATCCAGTATCTGTATCAGCTACAATAACATGTATAAATCTACCGTAACTGTTAAATCAATGATACACCAATCTGTTTCATGACACTAGTGTTGGGAAATGGACGGAGTGATAAAAATCTATTAATCGGATAAGCCTTTCGATTGATTATTGATTACCCATTGCGAAACTGTAAAAATATTTCAAATTATGGAAACTCGGCAAAATGTGTCATACAAGCATGCATACTGACCTAACTCAAAGATATATCATATGACTTAAATTGTTAGTACAACGTATGAACTGTTTCTCTTGCAAGATGCAAATGTTTTAAATTTCCTGATTATAATTGATTATCATAGTCGGAAGGGTACGGCGACGATTTCGCCGACATCAGTGATAATCAGCATAATACTACATGACACGTACCTGTAGATGTTCTGAGTTTTCTGCCATACTGTTCAGTGTACTGGATAAAGTTTGAGCAAATTCCTGCTGTGCTTCTTGGGATTCTCCTTAAATTAAATACAGAAACATAATCAGGTAAACACTTGGAATTTTGTTGGTTAAGCCAAGCAGGACTATCGGACAATAGTGCCCAGGAAACAGGCAAACCTCTTTCGTTTTACAAAAATTTCAAAATTTAAAATATAAAGATAAACTAGCTAATTTTCTTCTTGTGAATATATTATACCTCACAGTACAAAATTGTTTCATGCTTCTATACCTCACTGCACAAAATTGTTTCATGCTTCCAAGGTAGAAAATAAAAATTGAAATAGTAATTATTCACAAAATATTCACAAAATATACCATATATTAATACGAACCGGATTTTCCAGCAGCCTCTGCTAGTTTTTCTATTTGTTGCATGAAATTGGCATCATTACCCACAATGCCTTGCATAGCTTCCTGGAACTGCCGTGCCATTTCGTCCGAGAATTCCTCGGCAAACATCTCCGACGTGTCTACATTTACACCAGACGGCTAAAAATAGAATGAACATCGGCAGGATTAAAAAATTAAATTGTTATTGCAGTTATGATTAATATGATAAAGACTTGTAAAAATTACCATATTACCGGAATTTTTTGCTATATTCACGAGTGATTTGGAATCGCGAAAAATATATTCCCGCAAAAGATTATATTTGATAAGGTATATCATAAATTTGTAAATCAGTTACGTTTTGTCCTCAATGTACATTTGCCATTCTTGACTTTTTTTCTTATTAACGTTAAGAGAAGTGAATCGAGTGTACTCTTATGATAGAACTTGCTAAATATTGAATAATGAAAGGAACAAAACAGTAACATCATATGTTCATATTTTTTTGTAATTCAGGAATCGCGAAAAATTGTACTCGCGAAAATAAAGATACCCTATTTTACAATGAATTCAAAAAATTTGATACTCGTGAATATTTCTGGTTACATGGTAGTAAGAATTATTTGTTTTACTTAATTTCTACATAATAATTTTGCATTACTTAATTTTGTTTTTAACATCAAATTGTGCACATTGATGAATAGTTTGTTCAGAATTTGAATACATGTATTTTGTATTCATCTTTACACTAGAAGTTTAAGGCCTAGGGTCATTGAATAATGTAATAATTTATGTATACTTCTGATGACATAAAAAGTGTTTAATTTCTGCAGATAATTATTATTATTTGTGCAGAGAAATATCTTATGAACAGTACACTAGAATAATTATTATTTGTGTAGAGAAATATCTAACTACATTGTAACAGTACACTAGAATTATTTAAGAAATGACTGTCTTACTTTTGGTGTTCATGGGTGTATAATTCTGGTAGGGCACGTGCAAATTCCGTGTATCGCGAAGCGATTCTCAGAAAAGTTGCACGTGTCCAACCAGAATTATACACCCATGAACACCAAAAGTAAGACAGTCATTACTTATATTTACATTTATTCTAATTATAGGTCAATTCTATTTGCATGAACATCGCACATTTTGCCTGTAACAGCGTCAAATGTATCTTAATTTTGGTAAATTCTCCCTACATGCAATACCTGAACGTGATGTCACAATAGCAACCCAAGTTATTGGAATATAATTCTAGTTGCCTAATGGGCGTTCAACATGGGGAATCTACTAGTAATGTAAATATTATTATTTGTGCAGAGAAATATTTTACTAACAGTACACTATATTCATTATTATTTGCGCAGAGGAATATCTTACTAACAGTACACTAGAATTATTCTTATTTGTGCAGAGAAATATCTTACTAACAGTACATTAGAATTATTATTATTTGTGCATAGAAATATCTTACTAAGGCCATGTAAAATAAATTCTATGTTTCTCAGATAATTGGGTCTAAAAAAGTGGCAAGGTACATGTAGGTAGGGTTTTTATTTTTTGTTTTTTTTTTTCATCAAGAGTGCTCTTATTATTCATGTAAGACAAAAAAGTTGTCTGTCCTGTCCCCCCCCCCATTATTCATGTAAGGCAAAAAATCTTATGCTGCCCCCTCCCCCCCCCCCCCCCCCTCTGTTTTTCTTCATAGAAAACTGTCTTTGAATCGTCAGTCAAAATAATGGTAAATGTACATTAAAATCTATGGCTTTCTCCTGTAAATAAGTTGAGTTTTTTTAAAGTAAAATAACCTATTCCTTCTGAGAACGGGGAGTCATAGCTCATCTGTCTGAATGGAAGCAGATAATCGATTCAAAATTTGATATATGAAGTATGACATGTTTTGATTGCCGTGAGTATTTAGTAGAATCGCGTAAGAGACTCGAAGGCTGTTACAGTATTTGCTCACATCTTGTTTAAACCCAGTTCAAATTAAATACGACCCGTCACTTCCTCGAATGGATCCGTTCATATGGTAAATAAAAATTTGGCCGATAGCGTATATCTTCGGAAGTCGAGTCTGGATGAAGCAGAATCTTTAGAAATCGACTGAAGTGTTCAGCATTAACCACCGTCTGATAAAATGATGTACACGGCCCGGGTACAATATACATTCTTTTATCCATAGATTTAAGGATTTAACTATGTTTCTCTTGCGTTCCTCGGCGGTCCTTGCTTATACTTTTTACAACGTGAATGTCATTATTAATAGATTCGGAAGTATTACATTGGACACTTGCTATTGTTCGGCATAGGTATTTACATATGCTGTGGAGATCAATAAAAAAAACTGTACGAACGTTTTAATACATGTAATACTCGATGTATTAAACACGCGAATAGCCAGTCGTCCAAGTGTCCGCGGCACCTTGTTAGTATACTAGTATCCTATACAATTCCCTTTAAACGACGCGTGGATTAAGTCTTTACCCGTAATGTAAATATGGAACACGCCGTGATTTATACGGGCTTTTAAAAGTATTTATTCATCGGGTACAGTTTTGACGATTATAAAGGACAATAAACATGTTCAATGAAATAAATGGAGATTTCGTTTTCAATCGACGATCGAGGATGAGACACGGCGTATATTTTTTTCTGAAGTTGCAATAAAAACGTCTCGTCGGCGGCAAATTATAGCGCGCGGCGGTGTCTGAGAAACATAGATTTTATTTTACATGGCCTAACAGTACACTAGAATTACTATTATTTGTGCAGAGAAATATTCTTACTAACAGTACACTTGAATTATTATTATTTGTGCAGAGAAATATCTAACAAACAGTACATTAGAATTATTATTATTTATGCAGAGAAATATCTTACTAACAGTACACTATAATTATTATTATTTGCGTAGAGAAATGTCTTACTAACAGTACACTATAATTGTTATTATTTGCGCAGAGAAATATCTTACTAACAGAACACTATTATTATATTTGCCCAGAGAAATATCTTACTAACAGTACACTATAATTATTATTATTTGCGCAGAGAAATGTCTTACTAACAGTGTGATGTCCTACATTAGAGTTATCTTTCTTTCCCCATAACATTGTAACATGTTTCCGGATTTTTGTGTCAAGTTTTAGGTTTTTATTTTATTAAAGCTTTGTGTATTGATTTTCGGGCAGCCATGTTAGATTGTAACTATTTTCCTTTTCTTCATCTTCTTGAAATTCCAGATAGCACGATGTAAGCATGTTTTTACTATTCTTTTCTTTAATTACACGTTACAGAGATTCTATTTAATCATTAATTTTGTATGCAATTGTCTTAATTGAGAAATTTGCTGATGAGCTAAGATCTATAAATAGATTTGTGTATTGAAAACCTGTTTGTGTATTGAAGGTGCTATAAATAGTGTATCTAGAGTTACCTGATCTTACTCCCACCTACAGCTTAATGTTTTTACAGTATTTCCTTCATTTTATTGTGGTTTGCTGTTATGATCACCAAGAATATATTTGATTACACATAATAATTACCTGTTAATTAACTATATTGTTGAAAATTGGGATTATTTCCAAGAGAACTTTATAACTGAATATTGTTGATAGATTTCAATAATTTTGTGCATTATGAATAATGTCAAGTTGAATTGATGTTGGAATGATATTTTATTTTATTTGATCATTGTTAAAATCATATGGCTTGCTACATTGTAACTTTTTATTTTTTGTAGCTTTTCACCATTTCATCTGCTGTATAAACTCATCATTGGCCACACACTGGAAATAAAGCTTGAACTTAAAAACTTTGACGTGGTTTTTATGCAGTTTTGTGGTTTAGCTGGACTGTTATATATTCACAATACACCAACAGTCACAGTGAAAAGATCTACCTCAGGAACTCAAGATGGCTTCTGAACATGGCGACATTACGGAAGTTGTTCCGGAAGCGAAGGATGATCATGATGGTCAGTCTGGTGAGTTACCAGAAAAAAGATTCCGGACACTTACGGTTAAAGGAAAGGAACAGTATGATAGTATTGTGCAGTCATACAAGGCAAAATTATCTAAAACATGTAATGAAATACACGATTCTATAGTCAACAGTGCAACATGTGAAAACGATATTACTGTGCTGCAGAACGTCTACAAAAAACTGAACGGCGATTTTAAGCGCTACTCTGTGGACCATTACAAGTTTTGTACATTTTTAAACGGTACCCGAACAGAAGACAGTGCACATGAACTGGAAGTCCAAGGTGGTATTTTCATGACTACTCAATCGAAAGTGGAAAGTGTATGTACTAAACTCGATCATACAGTTCAAGTACTAAAGGAGGAGACGAAATCTCATCATCCTTCTATTGGATCTAGACATTCGGTTAAATCTGTAAAGGTTGAGACTGCCAAGGCAAAGCTTAGGTTTGCTGAACAGGAAGCTGCACTGACGCGAAAAAGAGCGGAACTTGAGCAGGAAGAGAAAATTCGGGCTGCAGAAAATGAAAGAAGGAAAAAGGAATTAGAGACAGAAATAGGACTGTTAAAGTTAAAGGAGGAAGTTGAATGTGATTTATTAAAGGCAGAAGAAGACAATGGTAACTTACCTGACGACACCCAACTGCCAGTTGAAGATACTTATGATAGAACAAAAAGCTATGTGGATGGATTGCTCTCAACGCCTGTTTATAACAGACCTCCAGAAAATGAATTTCAGCCTAGTTTTTGGCACCCGTCTGGCCATCTTCCGCCCGTTCATTTCGGTCAGCATAACTATGGTTCTTTGAGGAATACAGAAACAGACTTAGCGAAATTTCTAATGAAGAAAGATTTACTTACCTCGAGATTACACAAATTTGATGATCGACCTGAAAACTATGTGTCATGGAAAGAGACCTTTAAATGTGTATACAGGATATTGGTGCTTCGCCTATGGAAGAACTGGATTTACTGTTAAAGTGGACTGGATTTGAGTCTAGTAAGCAAGTAATAAGTATTAAAGTGTCAAATGCTGGAAATCCTCGTTTGGGACTTGTGCGTGCCTGGGAACGTCTAGACTTGCGATATGGTTCGCCAGAGAAGGTTGAGCAAGCACTAAAACGGAAATTAGATGCGTTTCCTAAGATCACATATAAGGATAAAGCGAAAATGTATGATTTATCCGACATTCTTGCAGAAATAAGTGCTATTAAAGGAAAGCCTTACTATACGACACTATTTAGCTATTACGATTCTTCTGTTGGCGTGAACCCTACAGTTGCCAAGTTACCTCTCCAACTACAGAATAAATGGCGAGATCGTGCAACAAGTTACAAACGTACACATCATGTTATATTTCCGCCTTTCTCATTTTTTGCGCAGTTTATTCGTGAGATGGCTGAATTGATTAACGACCCTAGTTTCGAATTTGACTTTCGAGCAGAGCAGAAGAGTAATACTCCAAGACAAAATAGCGGAGCACGTACTCAGCAAGTGAACACTGCAAAATCTACAGTAACTCCGGACAAAAAACTTACAAGGTGTTTGATTCATAAGCTTGATCACTCGCTGGATAATTGCGTTCTATTTCGTCGTAAAACCTTTGATCAGAAAAAGGCCTTTCTCAAACAGCATGGAGTTTGTTTCAAGTGCTGCGCTAACCAACATTTAAAGGAAGATTGTAGAGTTGATGTTACATGTGATGTGTGTAAAAGTAAGCAGCATGTTACGGTAATGCATAATCCAAAGTGGAAGCCGAAGATTTCCGCAGAAAGGTCAGAAAACCACGGCGGGGAGCCTAAGAGTGCAGGCATACAGATAGAGTCGCGATGCACGGATGCACGCCAGGAAGACGTAGAACCTAAAGTAGTTGACATTGCGGTAGAATCAAGATGTACTGAAGTGTGCGAGGAAGGAACTGGAAAATCATGCGCTAAAATCGTACTTGTTGATGTTTTTCATGAATCTAGACCAAACATCAAATTGCGGATTTATGCTATTATCGATGAACAGAGTAATTACTCTTTAGTTCATGGCGATCTTTTGGATGAGTTTGATGTAACTGGAACACCATGTCGATATTCGCTGAACAGTTGTAATGGAACCGCAACTATGACCGGCAGACGCGCAAAGGATTTTTCGTGCAATCGATAGATGGCAGAGAGCAGTTGACGTTACCTACGCTTACCGAGTGCCAATTCATACCTAATAACCGTAAGGAGATCCCGACACGAAATGTAGCGCAAAACTACTCACATTTAAAGCCTATTGCTGAACATATTCCGCCGATTGATGATAATGCACATATTTTACTCCTTATAGGAAGAGATCTTTCGGCAGCTCTTCATATCGAGGATCAGAGAATTGGACTACCTTATCAACCCTTTGCGCAGAAATTAAAGCTGGGATGGGTTATTATTGGCGAATCATGCTTGGATGGATCTCATATACCTTCAACAGTGAACACCATGAAGACTTACGTTCAGTCGAATGGGAGAACTTCATTTTTGGAACCGTGTAGCAGTCACTTTCACGTTTCTTTCACTAACACGGAGAAGTCATTATTTCAAGTGACGAAACAAGACAACAAGATCGGTATGTCGTATGAGGATAAACAATTTATGCACATTATGGAGGACGAAATGCATCTTGATGATGATAATCACTGGGTAGCACCATTGCCGTTTAAGCAACAACGCCCTAGTTTACCGAACAACAGGACACAAGCTCTCAAGCGAGCTAAGATTTTTGACTCTTCGATACAAAAGGATTTGGTCAAGAGGCAACATGTCTTAGAGTTTATGCAAAAACTCCTAGATAACGGCCATGCGGAACGTGCACCGGAAATTGAACCTTCCTCCGAGTGTTGGTTTTTACCACTGTTCGGGGTCTATCACCCGAGGAAAAGGGATCACATCAGAATTGTGTTTGACTCGTCAGCTCGTTATCAAGGTGTCTCGCTCAACGATGTACTCATGTCTGGCCCAAATTTAGTAAATAGCCTATTAGGAGTGCTTATGAGGTTTAGGTGTGGCAACGTTGCCATCATTGCGGATATACAGCAAATGTTTTATTGCTTTTATGTGGAACCTGAGCACAGAGATTATCTTCGCTTCATTTGGCATGAGGACAATGACTTGACTAAACCCCTTGTGGATTATAGAATGAAAGTCCACGTATTTGGCAATAGCCCCTCTCCAGCTATTGCTACCTTTGGATTGCGTAAAGCAGCGGACATTGCCGGTGAGACATCTGGCAAGGATGTCAAAGATTACATATATCGCAATTTCTATGTTGATGATGCCTTGTCATCACATGACACCAGTGCAGAGGCTATTGACCTACTTTCGAGAACGAGAAGTGCACTCCAAGACAACGGCAGTTTGCGATTACATAAGATATGTTCGAACTCTAGTGATGTTTTGGTAGCTTTTGATCCTGACGATTTGGCAAAGGACTTGAAGGATTTGAACCTTGACTCGGACAACCCACCTTTGCAACGCAGCTTAGGTGTTAGTTGGGATTTGCGTCTCGATGCATTTACATTTAATGTCTCTCAGGAAGAAATGCCCTTTACTCGTAGAGGCATGCTCTCTATCGTCAATGGGATATATGATCCGCTTGGATTCGCGGCACCGGTCACTATTCATGGCAAACTTATTTTGAGAGAGGTCGATACCAGTGAGTGGGATTTGCCTGTGCATGAGAATATTCGAAGAAAATTTCAAATTTGGAAAGAGGGACTGAATGAGCTCCGAAATGTTCATATTTCAAGGCCGTTAACTGGAACTGGCTCTGATGAAATCAAGAACTTAGTTATATTTTCTGATGCGTCAGAAAGTGCTGTTGCGGCGGTTGCGTTTATTCATACGAGGTGCGGTCAGTCTGAACAATATCGATTTGTGATGGGAAAGTCGAAAGTGGCACCTAAAAATGGCCACACCATTCCGAGACTCGAGTTGTGCGCTGCAGTACTTGCAGTTGATTTATATGAGACAATCAGGGACGAGCTCAATACTACCTTTGAAAACATTACCCTTTATACGGACAGTAAGGTAGTGTTAGGCTACATACACAATGAAACTAAGAGATTTTACATCTATGTGCGTAATCGTGTCGACAGAATACGCCAGTCAACTGTACCCGCACAGTGGAGGTACGTTCCCTCATCTAAGAATCCGGCAGATGAGGCTACTCGCCCATTCACATCCGAACATTTGCAAAATAGCCAGTGGCTAAACGGACCTCGTAACTTTTATCAGGAGATAGTGAGTGAGCCTCTTTCGTCATTTCCACTCGTTTCACCGGACCTCGACTCTGAAATCAGAAGTTTGAAAACAACTCTAGTCAGTAAGGACATTTTTGGATCAGAGAGGTTTGAGAAATACTCCTCTTGGACCAGTTTGGTTAACGCTATTACATTCCTCCGTAAAGTGGCAAAACGACGTAAATCTGACCCTGAAATTGCCTCTCCTCAAAATTCTGAGGAATTCATAATAAAAGTAGTACAAAGAGAGGCATTTGCAGACGAAATAATTGCTCTACAGGAAAACCGGAAGTTACCCAGGGACAGCAAGATCCTGAAGTTGTCTCCTTACTTAGACTCTACGGGTTTATTGCGTGTAGGAGGACGCATAAGTAATGCAAATATATCATCAGAGGAAGCCAACCCCTTGATCATACCAAATCACCATATCGCGACCTTAATTTGCCGTCATTATCATGCTAAGGTATATCACCAAGGTCGCACACTCACAGAAGGATCTATCCGAAATGCAGGGTATTGGCTTATAGGAGGGAAACGTATTGTTTCATCTTCCATTTATAAATGTGTTCGATGCAGACGATTGCGTGGCAGACAGACAGATCAAAGGATGGCCGATTTGCCTTTTGAACGACTTGACCCGGCCCCACCTTTCACATATATTGGAATTGATGTCTTTGGACCTTGGACTGTATCTGCTCGTAAAACTCGTGGGGGTCAAGTCAACTCTAAACGCTGGGGTTTGATATTTACATGCATGGTAGTGCGTGCTGTGCACATAGAGGTGCTAGACGAAATGTCATCGTCTTGCTTTATAAATGCCCTTAGACGTTTTTGCGCTCTTCGAGGTGAGGTCAAGGTCATTCATTCGGACCGTGGAACAAACTTTATAGGATCGACCAAAGATCTCAATGCGAATGTGATCAACATAGAGGATAGACCTGTGAAGTCCTATCTTACGGAGCATGGCATCAACTGGGTCTTTAACCCTCCTCACTCCTCTCATACGGGGGGAGTGTGGGAGAGAATGATCGGCGTGGCCAGAAGAATTTTGGATTCCATACTATTGGATGTGAAACACTTAACCCATGATGTCATTACTACGCTTATGGCTGAAGTAACTTCGATCATAAATGCGAGACCTCTTACTCCGTTGACAACAGACCCGGAAGTTCCGTTTCCGTTGACTCCTTCAACCCTACTAAACATGAAGTCCGACCAGTCTGTAAAGTGTTTCCGCATTCAAGACTTCAATCCTAGAGATTTGTATACACACCAATGGCGACGCGTTCAACACTTAGCTAACCAGTTTTGGTCTCGATGGAAGCGCGAATACTTGCCAACTTTGCAGTTTCGTGAAAAGTGGCAACAGGATTGCACTAACTTGAAGGAAGGTGACATTGTTGTCTTGCGTGACAATTCCGAACACAGAAATGACTGGCCTATTGGCATCATTGTGAAAGCATACGAAAGTGCCGACAATCGCGTGCGAAAAGTGGATGTGCGCTTAGGACGCGATCGCAAAATATACACTAGACCAGTGAAGGAAGTAATTTTACTATTGTCTGAATAACTCATTTTTCTCAGAAAGTTGTTGTCACTCTTGAACTGTTTGATTTAAAATGTGGAAATTTGTGATTGAATTACAAATATGAGAGACTGCTTGCATTAATCATGTATGGTGCACTTGATATTTTTTCTTTGAATGAAACTAATATTTGTCATTGATACACATATGTGTCATAATTTTGAAAACTTTGATTTTTGTTCATATAAAGGTTAAATTTTGAATTGAATTTAAGTATTTTGAGGATTTTTGAAAATTGATTCTCAGAGTTAATCATTGATATTTAAAGTAAACAGGTATAAGTACTAGTATTTGACAATTTACATAAATTTTCTCATGAAATGTATTTCATAGAATGTTTTCCATTTACATTAATTCATTCTTTCTATAAATAATTTATAAATATGCATTTGTCCATTGAACATGTTGAAGTCAATAGAATTTTTGTCATAAATCGATTTTTGATCATTTAATTAATACATATCATTTTGATTATTTTGTTGAATTGAAAATATTTCTTTTGTCTATTATGATGCATTAAATTTGATAATTATTTGTTTTTTACCTTTTGTGATTTAAGGGTGATATTTTCAATATCAGACGGGGAGTGTGATGTCCTACATTAGAGTTATCTTTCTTTCCCCATAACATTGTAACATGTTTCCGGATTTTTGTGTCAAGTTTTAGGTTTTTATTTTATTAAAGCTTTGTGTATTGATTTTCGGGCAGCCATGTTAGATTGTAACTATTTTCCTTTTCTTCATCTTCTTGAAATTCCAGATAGCACGATGTAAGCATGTTTTTACTATTCTTTTCTTTAATTACACGTTACAGAGATTCTATTTAATCATTAATTTTGTATGCAATTGTCTTAATTGAGAAATTTGCTGATGAGCTAAGATCTATAAATAGATTTGTGTATTGAAAACCTGTTTGTGTATTGAAGGTGCTATAAATAGTGTTTCTAGAGTTACCTGATCTTACTCCCACCTACAGCTTAATGTTTTTACAGTATTTCCTTCATTTTATTGTGGTTTGCTGTTATGATCACCAAGAATATATTTGATTACACATAATAACTACCTGTTAATTAACTATATTGTTGAAAATTGGGATTATTTCCAAGAGAACTTTATAACTGAATATTGTTGATAGATTTCAATAATTTTGTGCATTATGAATAATGTCAAGTTGAATTGATGTTGGAATGATATTTTATTTTATTTGATCATTGTTAAAATCATATGGCTTGCTACATTGTAACTTTTTATTTTTTGTAGCTTTTCACCATTTCATCTGCTGTATAAACTCATCATTGGCCACACACTGGAAATAAAGCTTGAACTTAAAAACTTTGACGTGGTTTTTATGCAGTTTTGTGGTTTAGCTGGACTGTTATATATTCACAATACACCAACAGTCACAAACAGTACACTATAATTATTATTATTTTCGCAGAGAAATGTCTTACTAACAGTACACTAGAGTTACTATCATTTGTGCAGAGAAATATTCTTACTAACAGTACACTAGAATTACTATTATTTGTGCAGAGAAATATTCTTACTAACAGTTCACTAGAATTATTATTATTTGTGCAGAGAAATATCTTACTAACAGTACATTAGAAATATTATTATTTGTGCATAGAAATATTTTACTAACAGTACACTAGAATTATTATTATTTGTGCAGAGAAATATCTTACTAACAGTACACTAGAATTATTATTATTTGTGCAGAGAAATATCTTACTAACAGTACACTAGAATTATTATTATTTGTGCAGAGAAATGTCTTACTAACAGTACATTAGAATTATTATTATTTGTGCATAGAAATATCTTACTAACAGTACACTAGAATTACTATTATTTGTGCAGAGACATATCTTACTAACAGTACACTTGAATTATTATCTTGGGATCAATGACTTTAATTTTGTTTCAGCAATTTCATGGAGATCTACTATGATCATGAGGATGGCTCTTTAAGATGTTGTAGTCAATTTTCAACATGTTATATATAATCCAGGATAACTACACCATTTGCTACTTGTGTGATAGATGGCCGTCCAAAGTCGGCACCAGTTACCCATTGGTCTTGTTGGTTTATGTGTAATCTTTTTTCTTTCATGTTTATATGTCGTATGCCTCTTTTTCGTCTCTTAGTATGCTCGTCTTTGTGTTTTCGCATCGGATGTTTTGCTGTTGATGCTGCAACAGGGTCTGGTTGGAGATCTCCTCTCTTCTTTAACAGCTAGATATACATGTATATGTGTATACCTGTTCTTCACTTTTCTTTTTTACACTCTGTGTCTTTTCTTTTACATCTTGCTTCTCAAAATCCTTCAAGGCACCTAATTAAAGTAAATAAAATATTTATTACTGTTGTAAAATATGTGTACTGTAGAAATAATACTGGACGAGCTGAGGCAGAAAATACCAAGAGATTTCCAATAATAGAAAAGATTTTGTGAGATGCACTGCAGCAGATAGCATAGATAAAAACATAGGTAATCACAGATTACAAAGCTCACCTCGTGGCAGCAAAATTAAATTTTAACATATTTCTAAGTACAATGTCATGTATACATTTGTATTTGTTTTTAAAGGCAAAATCATTCAAGAGAAAAAAGTAGGTCATGGTCATTTTATGAAAGTTTAATCAAAGATACATCCAATATGCAAGTTTGGTACATGTAGCACTTTTTGGCTTTTAAAGGCATATATACATGTGTATAATATATATATATATTTTTTATTTCCTTTTAATCATAAGACACCCCAATTATACCTGTTCTTTTATCCTACATGCCCATGTACAGCGTCCTTTCATACATGTACTTTACCTCCACTACACTGGATAGCTTTACATGTTAAAATATTTTACCCCTCTATGGGAATGGCACATAATATACTTTCTGAATGAGATTTTACCGATTGGACAGAGGGAAATATATTGAAGTGTACATGTGTATATTTATTCATAATTGCTTAAACCATGCCTAAATAAATTTTTTTGAGTTTGTTCTAATTTTTTCATGACGAAAAAAATCATGAGTGACCTTGACACATTAACGGATCTTGTCTATTTTTTTCATCAGGTGTCAGAATGGGGAACGATGGTGTCAACTGCATTAAATACTAAAGCTAGCAGGAAACAGACATTTTTTTAGGCTTAATCTGTGTAATAAAATGTTGAGAATTTTTATTTCAGTGGAAATTATCCCATTTTATCTTGCAATAATCCAATCTCTTCATTTTATTGGAGAATTCAAGCGTATATTTTATCAATTTTTTTGAGAGAAGACCAAAAAACGTATGAGTTGTCTCACTTTGCGGGAGACAGTTTTTAACTGGTAAATTTGATAGTGTTACGTTTTCCCCTTTCAAACTCATTTTTGTACATGATTGTACAGTAGTTGATTCACTGACAAAATCGTTGTATGAC
The DNA here is from genome assembly GCA_033119305.1 of Pinctada imbricata. Lineage (NCBI taxonomy): Eukaryota > Metazoa > Mollusca > Bivalvia > Pterioida > Pteriidae > Pinctada > Pinctada imbricata. The sequence goes on from VSWD01000007.1 coordinate 2,013,049, forward strand.
GTAAAAGTAATAGTTAAAATTCAGTATCATTGTTTCCTGTATGAAAATCGCATTGTGACGTCAGGATTTATGTGCAAAGTGACAGTCAAATTCGAAACAAAATGGTGACATTTTTACATTGAGTAACAGTGTACAACCTTAATTTTCCCTATCATATCAAAACCATCCCTCTTTCTGGAGGGTCTGCGACGCAAGACACTTGGATATAGGAAGGGGACTAAGGTTGGATTATTTTTACCCATTAAAATTGTCTTTTTTACCTATATAGTCCTGGTCCCCTAAACTGAACTAAGGCCGTAGTTTGTAGGTGCCAGGTCTGGGACTTGAACACGGACGTCCGGGCCATAGTTACATGTAGACTCGTTTCCAAGTGAGCTAAAGGGACATCCTATAGCTCAGTCTTACTCTTAGAACTTATACTGAACTATCAGTACCTGTGTTACTGGATCCACTACAAGTGATTAGGAATTTAAAAATGGAAAATTGTAGAAAATCATGGTAAATGGCCCATTTGCAAAATTGCAACCAAATCACTGTGTATTATGACAGCTTGAAATTGCGTCCAAGTAACAGAATACCACAGTAGCGACCACTGCCTTCAATCTTTCCTGGAAGCAAAAGAAAAAAGTCAGAGTATGAGAGTCAGAGGAAATTCGAGATCACTTACTTTCTAGTAAATCATCCAGTTCCTCATCCTGACTGTTCTCTTCTTTAGCTTTCGTCTTTATATCTATCTCTAATTTCCCCTCTTCATTAGGAGAAGACTCTGCCATGCCAACAACGAGGTTCTTCGTACTTTGCACTTGTTGAAATTGTTCTCCTTTCTGAACTTTTTATTCCAACAGTGAAGTCCGGAACGGATTTTAGAATCCGGAATTTTAAATTCGTTTTCTGAAATTTACCTTGTCATCGAGGTCAATATATAGGCGTTACCTCTCTTACCTATCTCAAATTTCTTACATCATAGCCCTCCTTTCTTACTCGAAAGAATGTAAAAAAAATCTTGTCAGGCTTCACGATGTACCAGCAGCTCTATCTCGCCTTATAAATGTATCAGAGTGTTTGTGTTTTTATTTCGAAAATTCGTGTATCCGAGTGTTTGTGTTTATATTCATAAAATAGATGTTTTGTTGTGCTCTAGCTTCCCTCTCTGAAACCTGCTTCATTGTTCTTTATACGCAGATGTTTCCCAACACCTTCTTGGACTGGCCTCTGTATTACAACTCTTGAAAATACTTCGTCGATTCGGAAAAAAAGTGTTTATGTTGTTGTAGTCACCTTTCTTCGTTATCTTCACGGTGATTATTCCAGTCTGTTTCCAGTGTCCTTTCAATGTCTGCCCTCGTGATCTTAGCTGTCGTATCCCATCGATTACTCAACTTTTGTTCATTTTTTTTTTCATTATCTTCATTGCTCTTATAAATTATTGTTAACTTCTTTTCGTATTGGGCCAGTGTCAATCTCTTCAACTGTCTTCAAAAGGATGTGTTGGTTGTTTCCTTGGCCTCTAAATGCTCTTTCCATATCCAGATCTCTTCTCTTTATCTTCATGTCTACTCAGAACCCTCCCATCTGTCACTATATTTGCTGTTCATCTCCTTTGATTACTTTTAAGAATCAGGCACGCCATGTGAAATACCTTAATTAAATTTGTTGGCAAAGCTTTAATTATTCTTTCGAAATGTGCTCAGATCATCCCCAAACAACCTTGGGTAGTGAAGATAAGGGTACTTGATTTCGCGCATTGAGTGCAGTTGTGTTCTATCTGCCATTTCTCTGCGAATTTGAAAATTTTGCCACTCTCTGTTAAGCCCCTGTCACACCTACACGTTCTCTCGAGACGTTCTTACTACGTCCTTGAAGTCCTTCAAATTTTTCATGAACGTAGTGAGAACGTAGCATTTTTCGCTCGGAAGGGCTTTCCGAAAGAATAATTGACGACTCCAATACGTGCGCAACACGACCTTTAGCGTCCGCAACACGTTAGTAGCGCGTCCTTCCCGTCTTTAATACGTTTAGTCAAGTTCACACTACGATCGGCCCAAAGTTCACACTACGACGAAGGCGTATGTGTTACGACAGTGCGGCGTTATTACTACGTTCTCGAAGTCCTTACTGCATTCATGCTACGATCATGACACGTTCAAAGGATAAATTGATTGTACGAGGTCTATTTTGATTTTTTCGACCTCTAAAACCAAGAACGTGGTAAGGACGGCAGAGACGTGATGATCTCCATATGATTATATGTAAAAGTTTAAGCCGTCCGTACGACGATCCTACTACGTTCGCGACACGTTTCTGATACGTCCATGAAGTTCACAATACGTTCGCAAGTAGTCCTTAACACGTTCTGTCATCAGCACGTCCTCACTACGACTGTTTTGAACAGTACAAAACGGTCGTGGTGACTCGGCGTATGGGCACGTTCATCGGTGTCCTTATTACGACCTCAATACGTATCAGCGAGTTCTTACTGCGTTCCCCGCGTCCTTACTACGTTCACGCCACGTTTCGTACAATTTTGGCGGTCGTAGTGCGAACGCCATGCCAGAACGTGAAGGTGTGACAGGGGCTTTAAGGTCGTAGTAAGGACGCCTACGAACGTGCCCGTACGCAGAGCCACCGCGACCGTTTTGAACTGTTCAAAACAGTCGTAGTGAGAACGCGCTGATGACAGAACGTGTTAAGGACGTAGTAAGAACGTCTCGAGAGAACGTGTAGGTGTGACAGGGGCTTTAGCTACATGTACATGTAATGTGTTTAAGTTTTTATCATGAAATTCGATTTTCACATGGAGGTAGAACAGTGAGGCTAAATCCAAGTACACTTTCCTTTAGTACATAAGTGTTCCAAAAGCAATGATTTTAAGCTTCATTGAAAGAATAAGGTCTTACATGTATTTATCAACGTTGTTCCTTGATAATAACTACTTAAAACAATGATTCTCAAACATGTAACATCAATTATTAAGAATAAAACTAATTCGAGGGAACGTAAGACAGTGCAACATCACCCCCACCACCCAACTCCCACCCAACTTCCATCCCATCTGTATCTTTTCTCTTTCAATTTTCCCGTCTGTTTTACCAATATAAAAATTATCCTTTTTATTCTCTACACTTTCCGATATTTAAATCCTGACGATATGGAGCCATACATTTCTTGCAGCTATCGATCTGTATAAAATACCCTCCCTCCTGCTTTTCCCTCAAAGGAAATCCAATGAAATAAAGAAAATCTGATATTTTACAATATGTCTGATATTCAACACAATGGTAATGATCACTAAAATTGTGAAAGCATGCAGGGCGAATGCTCTATTATTCAGGAAAATGGAAAATTAACAATAAATTAAACATGGAAATATAACATTTTGTAAAAATGGAGAAAAAACAATATTGCAAGCAACCTCCATGAAAAATATTGGTCATGTGATCAAATCTTACGCATTGATTGGACATACAACATTATTGCACTAAAAGATAAAGCAAATTTTTTTTTCAGATGGCACAAGTAAAACACGTGAATATCTTTTAATAGGAAATTAGAATACAACTTTTATTAACGAGAGGAGATACAACAGTTCCTGGAGATGCCGATGGTATGTTTATCTCATTTTTATCAGAAATGGAGATAGAACACTTATGCGCTCAATGCGCGATTTGGTAGAATTATACAAAAAAGATTTTCCCGCCATATTTTCCCTATTCACAATCCTTTATACATTATACGGTGAACATCGCTATACCTTGAGAAATGAATTTCATAAAATTATGTGGATTTATACCACATACGAGTATATGTTTCTAAATAGAAATAATAAGTTTTTCAAAAGATTTGATGTATCACCCCTGCATTCATGATTCTTACGTGGATATACACTACTTTGACCAAACACGTTTCTCATATGACGATTCCTGACTGCTTTCTCTCTCTCCGTCATCAAATCAGTTCTGTCCTCTTTTTTCCTGTCGTTTCTCATGTAAACTGCCTTTGACCTCCCCATCCCTTTTCACTGTATTTACTTCATAAGTTTCCCTCCAAATCTGGTGTTGGTTATCTGTTGCTTCAGAGTATCTGCGTACCAACGAATTCTGTCCTCTTCACCTTAACTCTAAAGCTTTGTTATGAGCTTTTCCTCAAATTGTACGTCCCATAAGTCGTCCACACTGTCAAATTCCTCTAACACTTAGAACACATTTTGTTAAGAATGGTTTTCTTTTCCCAGATTGTTGCAGCTTAGTGATGTCAAATTTCTTTTTAAGTTTATCCTTGTTTTTTATGCCCCCGTAATCAAAAGTTCCGGGGCCATATAGTTTTGTCCTGACTGTCCGTTTTTTTTGTTTGTCTGTCCGTTTGTCTGTTAGACCGCAAAAACTTTAACCTAGGCGATAACTTTGAACGATAAAGCCTCTGCCACACCTACGCATTCTCTCGAAAAGTTCTTACTACGACCTTGAAGTCCTTGAAATTTTTCATGAACGTAGTGAGAACATGGCATTTTTCACTCAAAAGGGCTTTCCGAAATTATCATTGGAGACCTCAATACGTGTGCAAAACGTTCTTTTACGTTCTTAAACGTTCTTTAACGTTCTTTTACGTTCTTGACACGTTTGTAGAGAGTCCTCCACGTGTTTAACGCGTTTAGTAAAGTTCATACCACTATGAACCCCAAGTTCACACTTCGACGGAGACGTCTGTAGTACGAGAGTACTCATTCAAAATCAGTTAAGTTGCGCCAATACGCAAAAACTGTGTCACAATACATTTTTGAAAGAAACATTGCATCATGGAAATATTTTTTTGCTTTTACTTTTTACTTGCATTAGTTGCTATTCCTCCATATGCCTTATGGTTACCTTTGAACTCGATATGTGTTGATTTTTCTATCATATAAGGGTTATATTTGTCAAAAAATAAATGTCACAAACTGAGGTGTATTATAAAATGGGTTGTCAGTAAGGCGAAAATGTATTAAATTCAAAATAGTTAGCACATATTTTGATAAAAGTAATATCAGTATTTTAAGAAATCGAGTTCAGTTCATACGCTTCACAGTAATTTTACTCTGAATTATACTAAACTCGATTGTCACAAGAATTATGGTGAATTACGTTACCATCTTTGGAGATCTAAGATGAGTAAAATTAGAACTATATAATATCATAGCAATACTTTTCTAACTTGTAATAGACCAAACTTTAATAGTTTTTCATTGAATGATTTACATTCGTTTCATTTTAGGAAAAAATCCTTTCATTTCTTATTTTCTGAAAAATTCACTTATTTTGTGAATTACGTTACGCTGCTTTTACTTTCAGACATGCTAGCTAGTGATAATACTTAGTTTGTGGGCAGAAACACTGTTTAAAATGTCAAATATATACAATTTACCATTTTTAGCTCACCTGAGTCAAAGGCTCAAGTGAGCAATTGTCATAGCAATCCGTCTGTCGTCCGTCGTCGTTGTCCGTCGTCGTCGTAAACTTTTCACATTTTCAACTTGTTCGCCAGAAACACTGAAGGGATTTGGATGAAACTTGGTAGGCATGAAGTACTATTGGTCCCCTACAAGTGTTGTTGTTTTTCGTCCAGATCCCTCAATAGGTGGCGCCACCACAGGCAAAAGTAGGTCACGGAGGGTACCCTTCTTTGACAAAACTTTTTCTTCAGAACCGAAGCATGTATCGACAAACCGAAAGCATCAGGATGCTCTAAAGAGATGTCTTAAGAAGTGTTGTTATTTTTGGTTCCACTTCGAAGTCAAATTTTTGACGTCTTTTCGGACTTAGTCAGAAATGCACATTTTTGCACTATTTCTTTAAATAACTCAATAAGTGTATGATTTTATACACTCATTTACTGCATATTTATCATAATTAACTTACTTAATGCTTTGATATGTATTTTATGCTTAAATTTTATTTTTTTTTTGATATTTTTATGAATTTTTTTCTTATGTAAAAAGGAAGGGGGGGGGGGAGATTGATTTTCATACATTTTCTGCTTCTTTTCTATGACCACTCTTCAGATTGTCATGACATTTTGTAGGTATGGGGTACTCATGCATAGTGCCCTACAAGTGAAAGAAAGGAGGGGATCTCCAACAACACTAGGTTGCAGCACCCACAGCAAAATCCCAAAACACCCATGCAAAAAACACAGAACAGATACCCACAGAAAGAGACGCAAAAGGGACAAGGAACACCAACTCACAACATAGAAACATGAAACATAAAAGACTACACATAAACCAACGAGACCAATAGGCAACCGGTGCCGACTTAGGACGGCCATCTGCCACGTAAATAGCAGACGGTGTGGTTATCCTGGATTACGTGCGCACAACCCTCCCACTATTCCGATTTCCCAGAGGTCTCGAAGAACGCACAATTATGGTGTAAAACAACCTCCTCACTGTTAGGTGACCACACACAAACAAGACCGTAAAACACAGGGGTCCAAGCAACACAGATGAATATGTAAATGGATATAAAAAGAGGACGTGCGTAATACAGTCCGTGCTCTGCCGGCTGTAGCGAGCTCATATATGTTATCACCCGAGGAGTCCGACTGATATTCAGAGAGGACAGGTGGTCGGGGCCCTGTCTTCTCTAAAGAGGTTTGGACAGGGCCCGTCATGGAGTCCCGTCGTCACAGTCAGTCAGAGTGCAAGTCTTAAGAATGCGCTCGTACAATACTGTATATTGGTCAAGTACCAAGCTTAGTGTCCGTCTGGTGACATTAGGATCATATCCACGGTATAAAAGGCGTTTGATGACTCTGACGCATTTTCGATACATATGCTGTCTACCTTTGATCCTTCTTATTTTGTTGATTATGTCACCATAAAATGCAGGTTGTGAAATACCCAAAGTAATATACTCCGTTGCTTGTATGGGTCCGAATTTCAAAAGAAGTTGATCATAATTTTTGTAAAATTTCCAGAAAGTCTTTACTAGTTTGTGAAAGCGAGAACCTTGACCTAAAAGTTTCTTTGTAATTTGTAGATTTCTATTATGAAAATCCAAAACATCAGTACATGCTCTAGCATACCGGATGAGCTGTGAAATGTAGATACCGTATGACGGTAATCTAGGGACATCACCGTCAAGCCAGGGAAAATTTACTATGTTGAATCCAAAATCATCTCGTTTGTCATATACACTTGTATGAATTTCTCCATTGACAATTTTGATATTTAGGTCCAAAAATGGTGTTTCAGTGTCTGTAAAGTTTGCCTTGTTTAGAGTCAATTCTTGGGGATAAATAACATCTTTATACTTTTCTCGATTATAGCACCATTTAATGAGTTTGGACAATTGATCATTGATTTTGTCGTGAGGAAGCGTGGTGTACATATTTGAAAAATCGTATGAAGCAATCGTATTGGCTTGAAAATTTCTAGATTTTATCTTGTTAATCACATCCCCGGAATTTTTTATAGACCAAAATAAATTTACATCATTCCTGTTAAGAACAGTTTCACAATATTTTGCAACGTGTTCCTTTACCGCCGTGAGGGCTGACGTCAGATGTGAAAGAATTTTGTCAAGATATCCACTTTTGGATTTTTATGGAATATTTTTTAAGATTGTACATAGGTATAATGTATGTTTTCCATGCCCAATGTTACAGGTGTAACTACTGGATATAAATCCCTTCTTTGTATGATTAATCATTTAGCTCGATTTCGGTGACTTCAAATGCTTCAAAGCTTATAAATTTCGTCTTTTTGGCTTAGGACATCTTTGGCACGCATAAAAACGAAAGAAAAAAGGGGGTCATGCATACCTTTTTTTTCTGCAAAATTCACTTTTTTACATGACCCCTCCTTCCGAATTGAAAATTTGTTAATTTTTATACATTTTCAAATCGATCTATTGATTACATAAAAGGCAAAATCATGTTCAAAACTCAATTTCTACAGACAGCAGGCAATCATACATCGATTTAATGTGCTACTTTTAAATTTTCAATAGTTATGACCAATGAGGTGACACCTTTTATTCAGCCCGGTTCACCAGTCAAAAGGGAAGGGATTCCCTGCTAAAATGATTTCCTGTAGGTATCACAGTACTAAAAGCCTTTTCCATTGAAGTCTATGGAGCACCCACCTCTGTTCAATTGCATCCTACGTCTCTCACAACATTCACCCAGATGATTCACTATAAAAGTTTTGTACACGAAGGTTTGAGATACTTAAAACTGACATCTATAGAAAAAGTGACCACAGAGTCTAGAAAGATCTAGGCACTTGAAGATTTAGGTCCTTTTTTGCACTTAAATCTAAAATGCGATTTTTGAATTCACAGGACTTCTTTTATATCGATATTTCATCAATAGCTACAGTTGATAATTTCACAAATGGTCCGTCGTTTAATTTCTTATTGATAGACCTTTTATGTGATATATGATTAGATTATTTCATTTCTTTATATTTATTTAGAATATTAGGGTCCGCTCACCGGTTTTTAGAGTAAACCCAAAATGTCCAGGATGGAAAAGCTGAAATAGGGAAAAATGGTTTTGAAAGGTGGGTTGAGAAGACCATTATGAAGATAGTCTATAATGGTAAGATGCATACTGTAGAGTATGCCTGCCTTGTGTAAGAGCAATAAAGTTTTTAGGTCACATGACTTATTAAGTCTAAATATAGATATTTTAAAAGGCGTACCGGATTTTCTCTGTTTGACAAGACTTCATAGGGGAAAATATGAAGTTTTTGGGTTTTTACACATGTTTTGTGTTACATGTGTTGGAATTTTTGGCCGGATTGCAAAGCAATTCTGGCCTATAGATTGACGATGTCCGTCCGTCCGTCTGTCTGTCCGTCTGTCCGTCCGTCTGCCGTCAACATTTTGGTTAAAGTTTCTGGTTGAGGCAAAATATAAGGAACTATATGCAGTAGAAACTTTTTATTATACATGAAGTTTGCCATGACAAGACCTTTCAATTTATGCCATAACATTTGACCTAGTGACCTTGACCTTGGACTTTGACCTAGTTAAAGATTTTGGTTAAGGTTTCTGTTTGAGGCAAAATCTAAGGAACTATATGCAGTAGAAACTTTATATTATACATGAAGCTTGCCCATCACAAGACCTTTCAATTTATGCCGTAACATTTGACCTAGTAACCTTGACCTTGGACTCTGATCTAGTTAAGGATTTTGGTTAAAGTTCCTGATTTAAGCAAAAGCTATGGAACTGTGTGCAGTAGAAACTTTTTCTTATACATGTTGGTTGCCTCTGACAAAACCTTTCAATTTATGCTGTTTTATTTGACCTATTGACCTTGACCCAGTTAGTGACAAAAACTTACTTTGCAATCCGGCCATACCGTCTTTAGCGGTATTTTATTTAAAATTTGGCTGGAATGGAGTATAAGATAATAGCTTTAAGGAAATATAAGCATTATTTCTGAAAATTTTCCAGGACACCAGAAACAATACACAGAAAAATGGCGAAAACCATGAATTTTAGGCCAATTTTCTGAACCTTTTTCAGCAAACATGTATGATATTTATTATGTATAGCAATCTTAACATGACCTTGAGACTAGTATCATATAAAAGCTGTAGATATAACGAACAGATTGATATGTAGTATAAAAATGTGAAATACGTATATAGAAATAAATTGAGATTACGTCAAATTATGTATGATTGCGCAATATTTCTGTGCCGCGTGACTGGGTAAGAGAAACTGGTGAGCGGACCCTTTATTTTTAAAGTAGGGATCAAGATTTCAATAGCGGCCATGTTTTTCAGTGTACCCGAAGGGGATTCCCCATTTAGTACCGTGATACCTGTAGTTACACCTACAACTGTAACTGTAAACAGAAAGGGATTTCCCATTTAGTACTGTGATACCTGTACTTACACCTACAACTGTAACTGTAAACAAAGTCACCGTACTTTAGATTTGATCGGTTCAATTCCTCCACAACCCTTTAGTACTGCGATACATTTCAGGAGATACAGTGCAAACGGAGTAGATTTTTATTTAATGTGCATTATACTTGGAACACTTTCTTAATGGTTATCATTCATGTACTTGGAACACTTGTTATCATGTATAAAGTTTGCTCGAATTTCCTCTGTCTTAGACTCTCTTAGATGAAGTAATTTACGGACTGATTTCTTAAAGAAACGTCTTATGAGTAATCTCTTCCTCTGGATTTTGAGAATGCATAGGACATTTAATATCTGAAATTTTTGAAAATAAATAATTCAGTTCAGAGTTCCTGAAATCTTCCAATGAAATGTTGGACCACAGGAAGCTGTTGTTTTAATAGAGAAAATTAATTATTATTCACAACCTTAAGCCACTGTGTTCGACATCTTGTATGTATAATATTTCTAAGAGGAACACAGAGGCCTGAGGTTCTGAATAATAAAACGTTTTTCCTCATAAAACGACAGGTTTCTGTGGTAAGACATTTGGGAATTTTTATCTGTTCAAATAATAGATGCAACATAAGTTTTTATCGGACCAAATAACTTTTTGTCGGCAAATCTTAATTTATGAAATGATTTCATTGTATTATTCTTTTTCTGTTGCACATTAATTAATGTGGAATTTTACAATATGATTTCATTTTTGATGTTGCATAATTGAACTATACTAGCTGGGCATATGACATTGGACCACTTTATCCGTCTTTTCAAATCAGTAAAAAGGTTATTGTTTTGAAATGTGACTATTTTTCCTTTTTTTTTGTAATTTTAAAGGTTGTCTGAAAAAAAAACTTCTTTGCATCCGGCAAAAATCATTTTAGAAAGGTTGTGGGCTAAAATCCTGGTATTGGCACTATCAGTATTCAATGTCGGTATGTCAATTAGAGCGTGCATGGGTATCAGGTGAGCGTCGTGCCCCCTAGGGCTCTTGTTTAGCCAGTAAGTATTCTTTTTAATCACAATGTTCTTCAATTTGCAGATTATTTGATAAAGTTTAGAGTTGAAACATTTGAATGTATCTCATACGTATGTGTATTAAGAAAAATAGTCATCAGATAATTCTGAAATTTTCAAAACAGGCGACAATTCCTGCCATAACGTAATTCACGCTGTGGAACGTAATTAACTGTTGGGTATCTTTATTGATTACAGAGGACAATGATTGCACAGAGTGATACTGAATCACACATATGTATACAAAAGATGATATGGAAGATAGAAATCAGCTCAGAAATAAGAAATACACTAATATAAAGTAGCTATAATGTACAAAAACACAAGTTGCTTTTCCTGTCTGTAATATGTTCTATTTCAAGTATGTTAAAACATGCCAGATGATTCAAGTTTGTGATATATTTTGATCTAGCATAGATTCAGATCCTGTTTGAAGGTCTACAGAGCAATGGATCGGCAAGAAATTGTTAAGAAAAAAATAATTATTTCATTGACAATAAAACTTTAAACGAATTTTTTTTGTGAATTACGTTACGGCACTTTGGGGTATGAAAACTCTGAAAATTGGATACTAAACATGATAATTTTGAGGTCTTCTGTTAAAGTTTTTATCATATCAATTCATATCATCGTTTAAAAAGAATTGGGACGGTAGTTGTCTAATTATGTCTGTGTAAAAACGAATTTTAAGAGCTAAATACATGTGAATACTCTTACTAGTAATCATAAAACATTACATGACAATATTTGTGGCCTTTTGGCTGTAATATGCAATATTTTTTTATTTCACTAAGTACGATTTACTGTTCTATGATCGTGTCCTCTTGATATAAAATGCTATCAGAGATAAAACAAGTGAAATCTTGCTTAAAAGGTGACGGAATTTCTCGATTCGTGAATTACGTTACGAGGAACTTTCAATGTATGTCTTTATCTTTTAGCCATTTCCTCCGAGTTATTGTAGATTTTGCAGTTTATATTTTTTTCACTGTCAACTAAAAGCAAATCTGGGGTATCCGTTTTACTCTCTTCTCCCGTAAAATCAAACTATCATAATTGCAAAACATCAATCACTTAAACGTCGATATTGATTTGCACGAATAGGTTTGAGGTATTATAAATGGAGGGGGTCTTGGGGGTTGTCAAGACAAATGTTTAAACTTAAAAGTGTAAATTAGTGCAAAAGTGAAGTATTTGGGTTATTTCCTTTTTTAAACCTTGAAAAATAGACCTGTTTAGATGAAAAACTAAGGTGAGCGAAGCGAGCCTGAATTATTTGAAAAATGAATTGAAAATTGCGGCGAGCGTTGAGCGAGCCGGAAAATTTTTAAGGTATATAAAGATGAATTTCATGGTAATTTTTCAAATTGAGATTATGTACATGAACGCATAAGAGCAAGATGATTTATATCTAAAGTTATTTCCTAATTTGTTTTGTTACTGTTATCCTCCCAATCATATATCTCTTTCTCCCCCTCCCGCCCTCCTCTTTCCCTCCTGTCGCCCCTTTCCTCCCCTCCCGCCCCCTTTCTCCCCCTCCCTTCGACCCTGTCCACCCCCTCATAAATTAGCTGCTCTCCTTCACGAATACATGAAAATCTATACTAAATGCATTCGTTGACCACCATAATGACTACAGTTACCAGTAAAGCAAACTATTGAACACTAACGACGTTTTTCATTATCAGAAAATTTTATTATTAACATATATGCCCTCACATGTAACGTAATTCACATACAATTACACAGCAGTCTACATCTAATTAAATTTCTGGCTAAAATGCTGGTGAAAATTTTTTCTATAGCCTTTACCAAAACACATATATACCAGGCTTCAAAATCGACATGGTTTTTGAAATATTCCTGATCTTAAAGTTTGCGGCCGTTTTGAAGTTGCAATTGGCGCAACTTAACTGATTTTGAATGTAAGTACTGCGTTAATGCGACGCCCTTGAAGTCCTTTCTGCGTCCGTGTTACGATCATGGTGCGTTCAATGGGTAAATTGCTTGGTCGAGGTCTGTTTTGACTTTTTTCGAGCTCTCAAACCGAGAACGTGGTAATGACAGCAAGGACGTGGAGGTCTCCATATAATTATATGTAAAAGCTAATACGTCAGTGAAGTTCGCAATACGTCCACAAGTAGTCCTTACCACGTTCTGTCATAAGCTCGTTCTCACTACGACTGTTTTGAACAGTTCAAAACGATCATGGTGACTTGGCGTTTGGTCACGTTCGTCGGAGTCCTTACAACGATCTCAACATGAGTTAAAGAAGATCCTGACGATAATCTCAACATGTATCAGTAAGTTTTCAGTACGTTCCCGGCGTCCTGACTGCGTTCACACCACGTTTCGTGCAATTTTAGAGGTCGTAGTACGAACGCCATGACAGAACGTGTATATGTGACAGAGGCGTAAGTGATAGGGCTTTCATATTTCACATGTGTATTCCTTGTTGTATGACGATTCCATGTATACCTTAATTAATCTTTTTGACATTGGGACCTTGACCTTCGAGTTTGACCTACTTTTGAATGGTAAGTGATAGGGATTTCATATTTCACATGTGTCTCATCACAAGACCTTTCTATGGATATAAAGGTTTTTGATCTTGCGACCTTGACCTTGGGGTTTGACCTACTTTTGAAAAAATTGGTCATAGCTTTTGAAAGATAAGTGATACTAGTAGGGCTTTCATATTTCACATGTGTATTTCTTGTGATAAGATCTTTCCGTGGATATACAAGTTTTTGACTTTGTGACCTTGACCTTGGGGTATGATCTACTTAAAAAAAAACTTTTGAATGTTTGAATGGTAAGTGATTTGACTTTTATATTTCACATCTATATTCTTTGTGACAAGAAGTTTCCATGGATACCAATCCGTATCTAGAATGGTAAGTAATTGGGATTACATCTTTTACATGTGTATTTCTTTTGACGTTTCCATGGATATGCAGTTTAACCTACTTCCGAAAAACTTGGCCATATAGTCTGGGATGTATCACTGGGTTGGGTGCATCCCCCCATGATCCGCTAAAACCGGCCTAACTTTTGTAGCATTTTTGCGCTCTTTCAGATAAAAAATTGTCTCATGGAAATTTCCATTGCAAAAGTGGTGTTTTTTTGGGAAAACATGTTTTTTAGTCAAAAATCACTGAAAATAGGAAAACAATTAAAACTTTTATATGGTTGATGTTTTTCATTTAAAAATAGCTGAATTCTGGAGAATATTTATTGAATCTATAGAAGTTCTTGAAATGATAGCAGGAATGTAATTTGTGAACTGTAATTATTTAGGTTCACTCATTAATTACATGTATGAAACATAAAAGGTATATTTTCTACTTAATTTTGGGGCAAAATGCCTGTTTTTTTGTCTAAAAATAAAAGATTGCTGGAAAAATTCTATTAATTCATTTTCTTTGCTAAAACTATATATTTAAAGCTATTATTATAATAGAAAGTAATCATCTTGTCGGATGATTGTGAAATTAAATGTAATAATTCATTAAAATAATCATTTTTGGGTAAAATATGCATTTTTTATGCAAAAACCACTTATTTTAAGAAAATAAGTACTAGCTCTTTTTAATTTGCCTAATATGATATGTTTTAGCTTTGATATTATGCTGTTTCTTATTATAAATGGATACGAATGTCATTTGATAACTGAAATTTAATTTATATCTTATTTTGGGCAAAAAACCTAATTTATGTGCAAAATTAACTTATTTCTGTGAATATATTTTTTTAATTTATATTTTTTATTTGATCAAAGCTGGAGAGGTTTCATATAATTGGATGGCATAAAATGTGATCGAGTTTAAGAGTAAGAAGAGATTTCTTTGATTATCTTACTGCTTTGGGTGGAAAATCTCAATTTTAATTTAAAAATCGCTAATTTCTGGAAAATCCTTATTACTATGAAATCAGTCGTTCTTATCTATTTTCAAATGTGTTCCTTGGTATATCATAGTTTGTCCTTGTAAGTCATATGCATTTGAAATATCCTCTGATAATTTAATTGGTATTTTGGAGCAAAAAATATGTTTTATATGAATATATAGCCTATATCAAGAAGCTTATTATAGAAAGTCTCATATTTCAAACTATGATTATCATCCTCTGTATTTCCTATTTAACTGTTTAGTTTATCTTAACTTACTTATCATTTTATACTTATCTTGTGAAATGTTACTTTTAGTATGTTTTGGTAAAAAAATATAAACAAAAAAGATTGAAAAGCAAGCATTTAACACAAACATGTAATAAAACACATTTCGAGGTTATATATTGCTAGATTTTTTTGGGATAAAAGATTTAAAGAAGATCCTGACGATAATCTCAACAGCACTCACAATAGAGCACAAATTAAGCATCGACGGACCCCTAGCAAGCTAGAGGTGGGAGCCGGTGCCCGGGAGGAGTAAGCATCCCCTGTTGGCTAGCCGCACCCGCCGTCGATGTTTAAGCACGAAAATGAAAACAATATATAAACTTGATGCACTGTCTGACGTTATGTCTATATAGAAAGTGCCATTGCGACAATGTCAGGGAAATATATTCAAAACACTTACTGTCAAACCCCTTGCTTTTATTTGTGTCCTAATATTTATGTATTTTACCCCAAATATAACAATATTACACAAAATTGAAATGAGATGATAAATAACTTAAGAAGGAATAAACAGTTAAATAGGAAATATAGAAGATAATAGTTATAGTTTGAAATATAAGACATTCAATAGTAAGTTTCTTGATATAGGCTATATATTTATATAAAACATAATTATTTGCCCCAAAATTAAGTAGCAAATATACCTTTTATGTTTCATACATGTAATTAATGAGTGAACCTAAATAATTACAATTCAAAATACATTCCTGCTATCATTTCAAGAACTTCTATAGATTCAATAAATATTCTCCAGAATTCAGCTATTTTTAAATGAAAAAAAATACGTTTTTCCCCAAAAACACTTTGATTTTGAATGAAATGTTAGTAAAACGTAAATATTCTGAAAGAGTGTGAAAAGTTACACTACAAAATAGCTTTCAATCATTGCTTTCATAATAAATAAGGGTTCTTTAAATAAATATACAGAAATATGAGATTTCTAATTGAAAATACAGATTTCTGTATAAAATAATTAATTTCGAGGATTTTGCAAAAAAAAAATAAGAATATAAAAATTTATGTCATTTAAAAGAGGAGACATTAAAGATGTTTTTTAACGATCATATGCAATATTGAGGAGCTGAGAAGCAGGAATAAATTAAAGCTTCCTCAAATTTCTGTGAATTTTGACAAATATTCGACTTTTTACCACAAAACACACAGTAAAAATAGGAATTGGAACTTGCAACTGATTTCATCTGAAAGAGCATCAAAAATACTGTATATTCATACTTTTCAATTTTTGAAAACATCAACCATATAAAAGTTATAATTTGTTTCCTATTTTCAGTGATTTTTGACTAAAAAAACCATGTTTTTCCCCCAAAACACCACTTTTGCAATGGAAATTTCCATGAGACAATTTTTATTTGAAAGAGCGCAAAATATGCTACAAAGTTAGGCCGGTTTTGGAGGATCAAGGGGGGGGGATGCACCCAACCCAATGATACATCCCAGACTAATAACTTTTGGATGGAAAATGATATACTTTTGAAAAAATAGCTTTGGCCATAACTCTTGAAAGATGGGTATACTTGATAGGGTCTTCATATTTCACATATATACATTCCTTGTTGCAAGACCTTCCCGTTGATAAAACATATGTGACTGTGTTACTTCTGAGTGAGACCTTTTTACACTACAGCTATTTTACTGACAAAGATACCGACAGGGACATTCGTGTTTCACAAACATATGTTTTTTTTTAATTCCTTTTCAAATTGACTCTGATCTGATATACTCCGTATTTATCTTCCTACATACAAATTGACCTAAGATGTGCATAAGGACATCGGCATTTGGACTTCCGGTTGGCTTATATCCACTTCCGTCATGTTGTCCACTATATTTAAATTATATACAATCAGGGGGTTGGTTTCCTGCTGTTTACTAAGTGCATATGGGCTTCCCGTAGTCGTCAAATCGTAGCACGAATGATGCAACATTATTTTTCGTTTTCAAGAAAAAGTTTTTCCGACTTAAGTTAGGCTAAAAAGTTTGCCCTTTCTAAATTAAAAAAAAATTGTTTCTCGAAATTGAGATATAGATTAAGGAACATTATCGGAACTGTATGACTTTTAATCCTTAACAATTGTGATCATGCCCTTAAGTTTATTTTTCTTCCTTTTTTACTTCAAAAATAGAATTCAAGTCAATTGTGCCTGACTTCGATTAGTCAACATAAACAAATGTGAAGATATCTTTCCCCATTTTAATTGCCATTGTATAGCTTGTACACAGTCATGTAACCTATCCGTGTCTGTGTTATCTACAATGTTATATTCATGGAAAACAGGGATTTTAATTTCAGTCACTTTTCTAAATGCGGGTAATTTACAGATTTTCTTTGTCTGTATGAAATTATAAATTCCGTTATTTATGTAATATAATTTAATCGTATTTCATTTTCAGGAATAAATAACACTTTCAACGCTAGTTTCAGATTGGAGGGGGGGGGGGAGTAAGAAAGGGAGGGGACTAGCTAGTCTAGTAAAAATACATCGTCAATATGTATACAAAAGCTTGACAAGTACAAAACAAGGAAGAAATCCTCTTAGAGACTAGAACAGAGGACCATCGGACAGAGACAACAATATTACGTGATGTTTATAGGAACTTGCTGCCCATTGGTTGCGTTGGTTTATGTGTGTGTTTTGTTTTTTGTTTCATGTTTCTATGGTGCGAGTTGGTCTTGTTGGTTTATGTGTGGTCTTTTGTGTTTCATGTTTCTATGGTGTGAGTTGGTCTTGTTGGTTTATGTGTGGTCTTTTGTGTTTCATGTTTCTATGGTGTGGGTTGATCTCGTTAGTTTATGTGTGGTATTTGTGTTTTATGTTTCTATGGTGTGAGTTGGTGTTGTTGGTTTATGTGTGGTCTTTTGTGTTTCATGTTTCTATGGTGTGGGTTGGTGTTGTTGGTTTATGTGTGGTCTTTTGTGTTTCATGTTTCTATGGTGTGGGTTGATGTTGTTGGTTTATGTGTGGTCTTTTGTGTTTCATGTTTCTATGGTGTGGGTTGATCTCGTTGGTTTATGTTTGGTATTTGTGTTTCATGTTTCTATGGTGTGAGTTGGTGTTGTTGGTTTATGTGTGGTCTTTTGTGTTTCATGTTTCTATGGTGTGGGTTGATCTCGTTGGTTTATGTTTGGTATTTGTGTTTCATGTTTCTATGGTGTGAGTTGGTGTTGTTGGTTTATGTGTGGTCTTTTGTGTTTCATGTTTCTATGGTGTGAGTTTGTCTTGTTAGTGTATGTGTGGTATTTGTGTTTCATGTTTCTATGGTGTGAGTTGGTGTTCCTTCACCCTTTGTGTCTTTTTCTGTTGATGCCTGTATTGTGTTTTTATTGGGTGTTTTTGTGTTTTGCTGTGGGCGCTGCAACCAAGTGTTGTTTGAGATCCCTTTCTTTCTTGTTTGAATGTTATATATTTGTAATCTAAAAGTACTTCCATTTATTTTGATTACTTTCTATATTTTCAGTAACATCAGCGTTTGAGTTTGTAACCTTAAATAACATAGTACTGAAAACCCTCGCCGATGTGGAGGTAAAGTCAAAGTCATCGACTTCAGGACCACTCAACTGGACCTATGTGGTAAACATGGCATTATTACATATGTTATATATACAAATATTACAAGTTTTCATATTTATAACACCATTTAAGAACAGGCAAATTTAAAGCATGGACCAGACATGCACGTTTCGGATACTTAATCCTCTTCAGTTATCCTCCATCCAAACAATGAAATATGACCAAAGACTGTGAAATCTATGCCCAAAAATACAGAAAGACGTACATACAGTAGGGCGAGTGGGATATGATGCTACAGTACCCTATGTTCAGAAATTTTGAGAAAATTTTGTGACCCAAATTTTTCGAATGCTTTTGAAGAATACGGAAATGTTCAACTCTTTACCTTCTTGAAATTCAAACCAATTCTCATGCACCAGACAAAGTCCTTTTCATAAACTGCCCAAATTAATTTCACTAGCATCCTCTGGTTTTATTCTTAGAATTTAAATTTGTACATTTACTATAGAGTGCGCGGCTCAAAATTTCCTGTAGGGTCGATTCAGTAGGATATCGAAATAAAATCAATGTTCAAAATAGCATTGGCTGGATGGTGCTAAGGTGTTCACCTCCTTTGATTTCGATGATATTTTTCGATGAAATAGCAAGTTACCGAAATAGCAAAAATATATAAATGATAAAAATATATAAGAAGAAACGACCAACTTCAGTTGATCGGACTTGGCTATATGTACATATGGATGCTTTTACCGAAACATGTATATCTGGTGCACGGTATTTGGAAATGGTGGTACAGAGAGCTGTTCTCTGGAGGAAGGACTGAGGCGTTTCGTTTTGTTCTTAATTCATGTTTTGATTTTATGTTAGAGGTACTTAATAGAATATCAGTTTTCACATAAGACTCTATAGGCAGACGAAGCCACAAATCGAATGCAGTATGCATTTTGTAGGTAATAATCAGTACGAAACGAAGGTATCATCATTAAACATTTTGAAATATATTTTAATGGGAAAAGGCTTACAAGTATTAACAGAAACTGAAATTAAAAGATATCTTATGTATATAAAATATGAATGCACTCCAGATTGTTGAATATTTTTTTGAATTTGAATACGTTTAACATTTATCAACATCGACAAAAGCACAAGAATCAAAACATACATTTGATTTCATACTTCATCTGTTCACTGTTCAATTGAGTCTTTGCGGAATACAGAGTTTTTTCCACCTTACAGACGGTATCTGACGTAAAACCATTGTTACGTCATGAAAATGGTATGGTAACGTCGATTTTATACCGTCATTTCCCAGACTTTTAGGACTGTTTCCATAGAATTTGATGACTCATAATCAGTCTACGTCAGATAACGTTTCAAATGGGAAGTAACTCTGGTTTTCGAAAATAGCGAATATGGTGTATTTATGAAATACTTTCTATTTACGATTGTAGAGAAATGATAAAACAAGGATTCATATAGGAACCTCTGTATGGAGTCCAGGTTCAGGAAATGCTGTCATGTCCAAACGGACACTCTATTACCTGGACGATCCATTGTTACTCGGATATTACCTACATATTGTTGTGTCGGATGGGAAGAGAAATATAACATCAAATTTTACCGTCTTTATGAATAGTGAGTAATTTCTCTTGGCAAAGTATAAATTGATCTTTATTTTCATATTGATATATTGCATCATTGGTATGGTCCATACGAAAGGATATCTTTGGATAAGTGGTTTATATATTTCCATTTAAAAAAAACAAAAATCAAATCTTTGCGCCCGTGTTGGTTATATCCCGTGTTGGCGAGGGGTTTGACAGTAAGTGTTTTGAATATTTTTCCCTGACATTGTCGCCATAGCACTTTCTATATAGATGTGGCCTCAGACAGCGCATGCATTTTATATATTTTCATTTTCGTGTATGAACATCGACGGCGGGTGCGGCTAGCCAACAGGGGATGCTTACTGCTCCCGGGCACCTGATCCCACCTCTAGCTTGCTAGGGGTCCGTCGATGCTCCATTTGGTGCTCTATTGTGAGTGCTGTTGAGATTATCGTCAGAATCTTCTTTAACTATTCTGTAACCAATAAATTGAACTGGGTGTTCATAACATTGATATTTGTTTATGGAACGATTAAGATTCTATCTTATTCAAATTAATTAAGACCTCTGTATTTTCTACCTTCACCCCACCGACTGAACACTAGTATTATTTACAAGTTAATAGTTACTGTATTTATGGGACGCATCATGTACACCGCGTGAAATCGAAACGTATGATGTTGTGATTCCTTACGGAGATTTTTGAGATTTTTTCATCATTTTAAGGTGGCTCAATAATCCAAGAATTCTTTGTCAGAGTCAAAAAATTTATTCTGTTGATTTGACATTCATGTCTGATGATTAATATTTGTAATTAAGATTACATATCATCGTTCATTTGATTGACTAGTGGTCCTCTGAATATACATGTGTAAACCAATTCCGAGATCTGTCGCAAAACAATGAATTTTGATAGATAAATACATGATATAGGGATAATAATTTCACATCAAAACCATTCTTGTGATTATTTTCACCATGATATCATCAAATATGTCTATTTCTTTATAGATAATGCTTTCAAAGAGTAAAATAGCTAAAACTGTTCCTGAAACGTACATTTTTGTGCACCCCCACCCAAAATGAAAATCTAAAAAAGTACCCAGTACCCTTATTTGTCATCAAAGTGATAAGAAGTCTTTGTCAGAAGTTATTTTCTTTTACATATTTCTCAACGACAAACTCTGTTCTTCAAAAATAATAATAAAAAAGTACATGTTTTCGTTCATCCTGATTCAAAATATTGGTTGTCATAGTAACGATTTTAAGGGGGGGGGGGTTAGGGTTGTCAATAATGTTTAAAGATTGGGGTGATTCTGAAATAAGTAACACAGAAGATGAAATTTCTAGATTCAGTTATATTTTAAACGGCATTAACAGTGTAAAGTAAGCGTATTTTGTTCAAAGCACAACGATCGCCGGGTGTCGGAGAGACGGAAATATGAATAAGAAAAATAGAAAAAGTAAACGGAAGCGTTTTTAAACATTTTGACGTTCAAGGTCAATAAGTAGACGTCGCTAACCTCCCTCGTTCTCGATAATACGTGCACTCATCTGTAAAATGGATATATCTTTGAACAAAGCAGGGTTAAAACTAAAATTCACTCGCTCAAAGTTTTTAAATAGGGAAACTTTATTCGATAACATCTTGCTGCAAAGTACGATAGATGACAAAATTGTAGAAAATTTTGCATTACCTAAGATAATAAGAGAAAGCTAACTTGAAATATTTTATTTGTTATATTGCTAAAATCTCAAAGAAATATCCTGTTTGATCATTAAACTTTAGTTTTTCTACTTGATTTTATTGCTAAGCAACACACGGTTGAATTTCCGCTGATGACGTAATAAAAATAATACGTTTACGGCAGTAGCAAGGGTGTCTCACTTACGGGATATTTTTGAGATATAGATTTAACGATGCATTTGACTATATATATATATTACACTCAGATTGTAGATGATAATTTTCTGGTTCCATCGATACCAAACCTGTCGAAATCCGTCAAGAAACAAGCGAATTAGAGGAGTTTGAAAACCGAAACCGCACTTGGTACTATTCGAACCAGTATTGACGCCGGGAATATGATGACGTCAAACGATTATTGAGCCTCCTTAAGAGTGATACTGCACAAATTTGATGAGACTACAGTAGGGCAATGCCTAATAAGCAAGTCCATATCGTTTATATATCTGAAAAGTCTACATTTTAGCAAACACTTCAAGAGTTTGTCTAAAGGAAAGATTTCTGACGTCAACAAACTATTGAACTGTTTGCAAACACTATGAACTTTTCATATACCTAGACGATCTAGATTGATTTATAAGGCATTATTCTACTGCAACGACCCATCAGTTTTGTAAAGTTTAATTTAGAAAATAAAAAAATACGAAAAAAACTATGCAAGGAATCGCAACACCATACGTTTCGATCCCACGCATCATATAGATTGTAAAAAAATGTATACTAGTATATTCATGATTTCAAATAAGGAAGGAAATGGTTCAGTATTTTAAACAGAATCATTATATGAGGTGACAGCAAGTGTTTGACACAGTCTTATAGGTGTCAATCTACACATGAGGAACAAAATGTTTTAGAATGTATTTCCGTGATATTGTTGATAACGAGTGAAGGAAATAATACATTAACAGTGCGATTTTATTATTTAAAAAAAAACCAACATTTAAATGATGTAGATGAAGGTTGATTCGAAATAGATTAGGAATTGTTCTATTTTTAAATTTTTATCTGTTAAATTGTATATTAAAGGCGAGTAAATTTCCACATTCCTTACACCATTAATAGCTCTCCAATGCCTCAGAATTAAAAGCCAACTGTACTCGAACGGAATTCTGACTTCTTTGTACAAATATTTTAGGAACAGTGGAATTCTGCCGAAATCTTGGCTAACTAAATTTTAGTCTGTGACATTATACTTATACTTCCGTATTGACTCTGTTTCTCCGATTTCACGTAGACGCAAATAATCTCATATCAACATATCCTTCGGTAAATGGATGTCAGAGACTTCTCAAATTTGACGTGTTACAAAATCTATGAGTTGAAGAAGATCCTGACGATAATCTCAACAGCACTCATAATAGAGCACATAATTGAGCATCGACGGACCCCTAGCAAGCTAAAGGTGGGACCAGGTGCCCAGGAGGAGTAAATATCACCTGTTGGCTAGCCGCACCCGCCGTCGATGTTCACGCACGAAAATGAAACAACATACAAAATACATGCACTGCCTAAGTCTACGTCTATATAGAAATTGCTATAACACAAAGAATATTTGTTCCAATTATATATATCAAGGCTGTTAGGAAGGTTGCTATGATATCGAAACTTCAAACAGACAAATCGGAAAAAATAGGGAGATCTACTATGTCAGGTAAATTTCCTTTATCTTGGTAGCTCCATGGGGAATAAGCATGAATGCAACGCCCACAGTTGGGAGAGCCTTAGAAATGACTTGTCTTATACCAGAACAGTACACGGATATTACCGGAATGGAATGGAAGTGGAGGGAAGGGAACAAACGAAAAGAGGGATACGTGATATTAGGTGGTAAATGTAAGCCGAATGAAGTTATAAAGAACTGGGGCTATCACGTAAGGTGTGACGTAGGGCAAATGGCGACCAATGTCAGCCTGACGATTCCAGCATCAAAGATGGATTCATCATTAAACGGCAGTTTGTGGAGATGTGTAGAATTCAATAAAAGAGTTGGAAGCAGATTTCTGAAGTTTGACCTACAAGGTTTGGCATTTACCAAAAATTTTCATTTAGCTTGCCTATCTAAACAATAATATAAACTGACAACTAACAATACTCGGTTGCAGCACCTACGACAAAACACCGGACCACCCTGATCTGAAACACAGGGTAGAAAAGCATTCGGATCCCCTCGCCCTTTATTTGTAACGGCATAAAAAAACTCGGATGCCAATGGTGGAAGGTTTTACATCAAATCGATGTAAAAGTAAAAAGGCACTTTTTCAACATTCAAAATTCTCCAACATGAGTGAGTAATGTTGTGAGTAACATATTTGTCAGTTACGATCCAGTGTTTGAACTTGTATTTCATGATAGATTATAATACAAATATCAGATCAACGGGGAACTATTTTTCAAAATGGCGCCGTCTGACGTCCGAGTCTTTTTTCGAAGGAAAAGGCCGAGGCTGATCCGAATGGGTAGACAAGCACAGGAAGACACATTCAAGGGATAAGGAAAACCAAACGCGACATCAAACACCAAAATCAATATGACCAATAGGCAATCACTGCCGTTGGACACGTTCTTAGCAAATGGTGTGGTAATACGTATAACGGATCTAGCAAACTTTTCTACACACAGAAACACCCCTAATTGAAGTACACAGTAGAAAAGCACAGGAAGAGAAGTAAAAGGGAAAAGGAAAACCAAACTCGTCATCAAACACCAAACACAATGACGTCACATAAACCAATGGGACCAAAAGGCAATCGGTGCCGACTTAAGACTGCCATTTGACATGTTAGTAGGAAATAGTGTAGTAATATGTATAACGGATCAAGCTAACTTTTTCTGCTTCTTCTTTCCTCGTATCATTGTCAGTGATGATATCTAACCTTGTTATCTTTCATTTTGGAGAGAAGTGTAAGAGATAAAATCATTTGTACCGTGTGACAAACCAAAGTAGAGGAAATCCTTGTAATTTGAAGTCATCAAAGTATTTGGCTCAGAATGGAGAATTTACATGTAGTAATCATAGTGATGGACCTTTGTTTGAGCGAAACACTTCATCCTCGTTGAAAAGTTAAAATCTAATGTATATATCACAGCTATTTGAGCCTCACATGAAATTTATATGAAATGAGCATCATGTAAATTTCACATGATCATCATGACATTATGAAGGAAAGGAGGGGATCTCCAACAACACCTAGTTGCAGCATCAACAGCAACCTCCCAAAACACCCACTGTAAAACACAAAAATGACACGCACAGAAAGAGACGCAGTAGTACAATGAACGTCAAATCTCAGAAAAACATAAAACACAAATGACTACACATAAACAAACGAGACCAATGGGCAAACGGTGCCGACTTAGGACGGCCATCTGCCTCGTCAGTAGCAGACGGTGTGGTTATCCTGGATTACGTGCGCACAACCCTCCCACTATTCCGATTACCCAGAGGTCTCGAAGAACGTACAATTGTGGTGTAAAACAACCTCCTCACTGTCAGATAACCACACACAAAGAAGACCGCAAGACGCAGGGGCCCAAGCAACACAGATGAATATGTAAATTGATATAAAAAGAGGGCATGCGTAATACGACCTGTGCTCTGCCGGCTGTAGCGAGCTAATGTATGTTATCACCCGAGGAGTCCGACTGACATTCAGAGAGGACAGGAAGTTATGAAAGTTCATAATTATGAAATTCATATAAAATTTATGTGAAAAATATTTTACATGATTTTCAAATAAATTTTCTACACATGAATTTCAGAAAAGCCAGAATTGGCTGTGTTATATCTATTAGATTATGACTTATTCAATTCACAAGAATTCACTTGTAACTTACCATCGCTTCAATCAAGAGTAATGTATAAGATTTTAACATCTATTAACACTGCGCAGCGCCCTATGGGTGCAACGATAATATCAGCAGCATAGGAAACTTAACAAGTTCAGTTGTCAAATGATAAATGTGACTAGCTTATTCAACAGACCACAAAGAAGACCTCGAAGTCATGGCATTCGTAAATATAATAGGCCTGAGATACATAGTTTCTCCTTTGATGACTTGGTTCCATTTATAGCTGAGCCTCTAGGCCTACATTATATTCGTACCAAATTATACTCTGTTCCTTTAAGGAAGTTACACGAAATTCACAAACATACAAAGGACCTCGAATATACCGATACACGTTCCCCAGAATACAGACTACAAGGAGTCATCTTGGACAATTCTACTCTTCGTTTATTTCAAGCAGTTAGATCAGATAAATCAGAGGAGAAAATAAACCGTCCTTTCATTAAAGTAAGATTTGCCAACAAAGGTATTGATAAATTGGATCTTGGTCAAATTTTGAAACACAAAACTGTCACAAAGAAAATCCCACCATATTTCAAAAGAAAAGAAACTCCTACTTTTTCCTATAGCTACACACCAACAGTTGCATCTAAAATCTACAATTATAAACGATTCTTGCAGTGTATTGATTTAAGTAATCCCTCACTACATCCACTTTCTTGCGAATTCTCTTCATCGGATTTCAACTACTCTCCTTGTGGACACGTTATTACTGGTGACCTTAGTATAGTCAAGAACGACAAGTTGAGAGAAATGTTAAAAAAGGGTCCCAAATACAGAGAAAGTATGTCCTTTACATGGAACCAAAATGTCAAAATTATCATGGACTCTTGTGAGGAATATGCAAGACGTTGGGCAAAGAAAGAGGATGTACAGCTCGACACCCTTTCCGAATGGATAAAATCCATCAGAGGGTTACTTTTATCTAGAATTAACCGATTAAAATCAACTGTGAACACCAGATTCGAGTTTATATTTAAAGACCCTGATGTTATCACAGAGCTTACCTACCTCCAAGAACATTATGTTATCACACCAGCGGACAAAGCCTCAAATAATTACACATTTACTTGCAAAAAGTACTATTTCGACAGTCTAGTTAAAGAGTTGGGGTTAAATTCGACACCTGGAAATCCCACTTACACCTCAACAGACCTTTCTGCCTCTGAAATAAGAGATAACCACAAATCAGCTCTTGCTTCCTTTGGCTTCGACACTAACAATTTGGATTTAGATTTGCCATACTTAAAATGCATAAGAATCCGTACAAACAACGTTTTATAGCTGGTTCCTCAAAATGTTCTACCAAATCTGTATCGATCTTACTCACCAAAGTTTTATCTGAAATCAAATCTGGGCTTCAAAAATATTGTTCGAAAGTATATTCTCGCAGTGGTATCAACCAGATGTGGATTTTAAAGAATTCGAAGGAACTTTTAGAACATCTGAAATCCATTCATTTTAGTAGAGTCCATTCGATCAAAGCCATTAATTTTTCGACACTGTACACTACAATTCCACATTCTAAATTGAAAGAGAGACTCGGTAATCGCAAATACAAATTTATTGTTGTTAACTATGACAAAACCTACTTTGTAAAAGAAAAGTCCGATTCTGAAAATGAGTACACTGAAACTGATATTATTCAGATGTTAAACTTTCTGATCGACAACATTTTTGTTGTGTTTGGGGGAAAGGTCTTCCAGCAAATTGTCGGAATTCCAATGGGGACCAATTGTGCCCCACTCCTTGCCGACATTTTCCTTTACTCGTACGAAGCTGAATGAATTCAATCTTTGGTCTCTGAAGGGAAAAGATACTTAGCTTCTGACTTCAACTTCACTTGCAGATACATAGACGATGTGTTGTCCATCAATAATCCAAATTTCGCGGATTACCTGAGCAGTATCTATCCTTCGGAGCTTGAAGTCAACGAAACTACAGAGACAAATGATTCAGCATCCTATTTGGACATAATGTTGTCCTACGACGCTGATGGTCACATGAACACCTCACTGTATTACAAACGTGACGACTTCAATTTCAGCATTACAAACTTTCCTTTTCTGAGTAGCAACATCCCTTCATCGCCTGCTTATGGCGTGTTCATATCTCAGTTGATACACTATGCTAGAGCAAGTACCAAATATACGGATTTTGTTCTGAGAGCTAGGCGTCTTTCAGATAAGCTTCTCAGTCAGGGATATGTATGTGACCGACTAACATCGTCACTGAGGAAGTTCTACGGTCGATATGGGGAACTCGTCATATACTATGATGTCCCACTCTCCAGAATGGTGGATGATATTCTGTCATAGACAATTTGAACCATCCAACCATAGATTGTACTCTATGTCTTCCGAAATGGAAGATACCGGATGTGACAGTTCTACCGAATTGAAGGGGCGGGTGTTGCATGCAAGCAGGAGATGCCTACTCTTCCTGGGCATCTGGTCTCACTCTCATATCGGGAGTCCGCTTCTCTTCATGTGGTGGAGGTTTTTGTTTGTTTGTTTTTGTTCTTCTTTAACTCATTTTGGTTCCTGTTTTATCCTGATTTTGTATGACTTCGGTTTCTGATTTTCTAAATTATCAATTTTGTGCTGTATACAGGGATTTTGTCATTATCCATATTTGTCATTTATCTTGATTAACTGCCTTATACAGAATTTCATTATAAGATTTAACTTGTTTAACTGCCTTATCTAGAATTTCCACAAGTTTCAATCAGCAATATCTCAGCACGGGTTGCCGACAGTGACGTCACTCTGGTGTGCCAGGCCAAGGGCCATCCAGCAAACTATAAGTACAGATGGGAACAAAGGATAAACGGTCATCTTATACAGAGTCATCAAGATCTACGAGGCTACCTGACCACAGGTGGCAGTAAACTGACCATCCCGTCATTG
Source organism: Pinctada imbricata (assembly GCA_033119305.1). Taxonomy (NCBI): domain Eukaryota; kingdom Metazoa; phylum Mollusca; class Bivalvia; order Pterioida; family Pteriidae; genus Pinctada; species Pinctada imbricata. Next base: position 2,041,786 of record VSWD01000007.1, read on the forward strand.
ACGTATCAGGATACTGGGGAATACATCTGCAATGTCAGTAATGGGGTGTCGAACCAGGACAATGATTTGTGGGCCACTGCTGCTGGTAATTTAAGTGTTATAGGTATATTTTTCATTATTTTTATATTATTTTGTGGTTCTTCATGTTTTAACGATATACTATCATTGTTCACGTTGTCTTTATATCTTATTGTTTTTTTTTCGCAGCTCATGTCTACTATAACAGTCATGAGTCCCTGAAAATATCAGCCCCTAACTAGGGGGTTATTATAACAGTTTGGACTTGGAATGTTTTGAGGGCTTGACAGAATTAAAAAGAATAATTCAAAGTTCTCGGCCTCATTCCTGTGCTCCAATGTGATCAGTGTAAAATTATTATTTGAATGGTCTTAATATCTTAAAAGAACAGATTAATTTTCATCATGGACCAGACATGCGCGCTTCGGATACTTAACCCGCGTCAGTGATCCTCAATCAAACAATGCTAGATGGCCTAAGAGTGTGAAAAATATTATGTCCAAAAATGTACGGAAAGACGTAACAGGATGGGTGGGATATGGTGCTACAGGACCCACGTATAGCCATAATCCAGATTGAATTCAAAATCAGATTAGAGAGGTTGAGATGTCCTACGTGTAACTTGTACGTGTACTTGTATTCTGGTTGGCTATTGTGACGTCATCATTTATTGCGTTTGACGTCATTTGCTTTACAAGTTACACGTCGCCAGTGAAGTGTAAAGTGCGAGATACACGTAGGTCTTTACTTCAAGATATTTCATCCCCTTTATTCTAACAAATAGTATAAAAAGTATGGCATTCAATTCATAATGATTTCAAGTTTCTGTTTCAATATAGATTTAACCGAACTTAATGTTCCTCTTGAATTTATACTTTCAAAAAGTCAACTCAAGTTTACTTACATTTTACAAGTACGCGTAGTGGTTTTGAAAAGAAATCTCAACAACAGTTACGAGTAATTCAACTTGTACACTAGACGTGCCCGTACAAGTAACACGTAGGAAATCTCAACCTCTCTATTATCAGATAAGAAAATACAAAATAAACAGCATCATAGTTATAAAAGTGGAACACACGCAGATCAGACTAGGAAAAAGGAGTGATAGCATGATAGATCACCACGTGACCAAACAGCATGACTTACTCAGCGAGAACAAGCACATCAAAACGAAAAAGAAACAATGCAAGTACCACTGATTAGCCAGTGGACATTCCAATATCCTGTAGAAAGCAAATAAAAGGATGTGAGACCCCCCCTTTTTTTTAAATCATCATGCTTTAGAACATTGTCTTTTTGTTAAGTGTCTATTTCGCAATACACGTATTTTCGTGCGTGAACATCGACGGCGGGTGCGGCTAGCAAACAAGGGATGCTTACTCCTCCCGGGCACCTGGTCCCCTCTAGCTTGCTATAGGTCCGTCGATGCTCAATTTTGTGCTCTATAGTGAGTGTTATTGAGATTATCGTCAGGATCTTCGTTAACTTATGTATGTGATAGAATAATTTATGATAAAAAGTCAATGTTGACATGTTTCCTCTTGTTTCAAATGGTTTTGCTGCACATTAATTATTGTTTTCAGGATCACCTATCCTCCCGCCTTTGAACCGAACATTTTACACAGACGACGACGTTAACTTTACGATAAAAATACCGTTTTACTCCAATCCTGCAGTGAAAACATCGGGTATAACGCTGAAGAATACGGATACGTTTGAACTACTCCGAGCCTCATCAGAACTATGTATAACAGTAGAGGAATCCGAAGTTGACATTCCTTTTTACGGACATTTTATTGCATTAATGGGACAGAAAGCTTTGATCCAATTCTACAATATGAGTAAGGGTTACCATGGGCGGTACCTTGTTATTATTACAAACACAGTGAAACGGAAGACGCAGTTCTCATTTGAAATAAAAGGTATAGTTGTAATTTCCTCTGTGGAGTCTTGTTGGAGATCTCCTCCCTTCTTTTTATATCTACACTTATTTCGTGTTGCAGTGTGGAGTTGGTAAAGCAATTCCCCGCGACCCGATGTTTGAAGTGTTTTAATTTCATTGTGTTCTCTAACTTGGCTTTGTTGTAGTGTCTTCTACATAAGACTCTAATTCACTTTTCTTCCATTATCGCATTATGGCATTTTTAAGGTCGCCTCGTATCAAACTAGCCCCCTTGAGATTGCCCTCTGTCACTACAGTCACTTTACCATCATCGACATTCAACAGCAAAAAACTTTTTTCCTCACCAAGAGTACTCTTATCACCTCTCAAATTTAGACCCCACAGTCGTATTTTACGCACTACTCCATCTGCAGGCTCTACATTCAACAACAGGCACAGAGGGTTCTCAATTATTTCTAAGTGCAAAAGTAAAAGATGCTCGTTGTGTCACCTCATCAACTGCGACTCCATAATAACATCTAGTGTAAATGGGCAGAAATTCAAAATCGAGGTAGACCAAGACATCGATTGATCGTCTCAAGATCTTATTTACGTAATGACTTAAAATGCCAGGGGATGTGGCACACAATATGTAGGTGAGACAGGCCAACCTTTAAAATCTCGTTTTAGGAACCATTCTTATAAGATCAGAACCTCACGTCAACAAAAACACAGAAACTTTCTTTATAATCACTTTGCTAAATATAACCATTCCATTTCGGATATCACCATTACCCCAGTTCAGACTTTCCCAAAACGTAAAAATGAAAGTAAGACCGAAATTAAAAAACGTCGACTACAAGCTGAACTTGCCTGGATCACCAAACTTCAGACTGCGTACCCTCTTGGTTAAACGATCAAATTTATGGACAAGGAAACATTTCCTCAGCTTCTACCAATATCAACATCTTTTCAATTGGCCCAAACACTAAAAGGAAATACAGGTCGCATGGGAAAAGACGAAACAGACAAAAAAGAAAACGATCCAGAATATACCACTCTCTCAACGATTTACTTACTATAGCACGCAATGGCGGAAGACATGAGCTGTTACATGCTCTGTCGTCAATCCCAGTTATGCACTTGAAATCTATCTTGGATGAAGCAGAGGTTGCATTCTTAAGAAACACTGACTGATTCAGACTTAATATCATTGTCTCATTTACACAGTATAAACTTTATCCTATTGTGAAAAACACCTCACCTAAAAGACGATTCATAAAAATCCCGTTTATTATCAAAGGTTTTGATCTTCTAAACATCTCTAATATTTTTCGGGATCATCGCGTACAAAGTACCATTCCTCAATATTTTGAAAATTTAGAGCCACCTCTTATTTGTTATAAGTACAAGAAACCTATTCGAAACTTTGTTTTTAACTATAATAAAGTTACAACGGATCCTGACATACTGAATCGTGTCCTGCTTCTTGAGAATGTGCAACTTCTAAATATCTCTACAAACCAGCTGGCCATGTTGTTACAGGTGACTTTTCAATTATCCAAGACAGACAGCTCCGTGGTCTTCTTAAAAAAGGACATAAGTATAGAATCCCATCCAAGATAGATTTTGTCAAATGCCGTGAAGTGCTTACGGAAGCCTTAGATAATTATACGAAAAGATGGTGTAAATCAGAAGGAGTCGAACCGCATGCTCTGAATGACTGGAAAAACCTTATTTTAGATATATCGGATATTCGAATAGATAACTTCCATGAAAACCCTCATCTTTTTCAAAATCCACGTTCCAAATCAGAAAGATATTTCAAATCCAAACTAAGTAAATTACATGAAAAATATGTCTTTGCACCAGCTGATAAAGCAGCCAACAACACCATTATCATTTGAAAACGTTACTACATATCAACTTTGATTTCGGAACTTTCGTCTACTAATACATATATCGAAAGCAATGAAAGTGCATCTAACATTTTAGGCAAGCATAACAGTGAACTGTCTTCATTCAGTATCTCTATTTCTAAATTGGATCTCCCAACACTATATTGCATACCGAAACTGCACAAGTCTCTTGACAAATTTCGATTTATTGCTAATTCTAGTAACTGCTCCACTACAATTATGTCTAGAAATCTGACGTCAGCACTTACTGCTATTAAAGAACACATAACAAGATATTGTGAAACGGTTCTAAACAGGAACGATGTAAATTTATTTTGGTCTATTAAGAATTCAGGGGATGTGATTGAAAAAATGAAATCTGGAAGTTTCCAAGCCAATACGATTTCTTCATACGACTTCTCTAATATGTACACCACGCTTCGATCCTCATGACAAAATTAATGATCGATTATCTAATCTCATTAAATGGTGCTTTGATCGAGAGCGAAAAACATTTGTACATCTGAATCGAAGGGTTTCTTTTCCTCGACAGACTACAAATCATACAAATCATGGACATGTAGTGACCTGTGTAATGCCTTGTCCTTCCTCTTGGACAATGTTTATGTTAGATTTGGTGAGGATCTATACACGCAGGTTGTAGGAATTCCTATGGGTACTAACTGTGCGCCTCTTGTTGCAGATTTATTTTTATACACTTATGAAAAAGAATTTATCCAAAATCTTCAAAAGCAAATAAAATTTGATGAGCTGAAATGTTTCAATAATACTTCTAGGTATCTGGATGATATTCTAACCATTGACAATCCTGCTTTTGAATTATATAAGAATGAAATTTATCCACAAGAATTAACCCTTAACAAGGCAAACCTTTCAAATACAGAAACACCCTTTTGGACCTAAATATCAAAATTGTAAACGGAAAGATTCATACAAGTGTATATGACAAAAGAGATGATTTTGGATTTAACATAGTAAATTTCCCCTGGCTTGACGGTGATGTTCCAAGATTACCGTCATACGGCATTTACATATCACAGCTCATCCGGTACGCTAGAGCATGTACTGATATTTTGGATTTTCACAGTAGAAATTTACAAATTACCAAAAAACTTTAAGGTCAAGGTTTCCGCTTTCATAAACTAGTTAAGACTTCCTGGAAATTTTACAAGAATTACAGTCAACTTCTTTTAAAATTCGGATTTATACATGCAACAGAGTACATTACTATGGGTATTACACAACCTGTCTTTTATGGTGATATGATAAACAAAATAAAAAGGATCAAAGGTAGGCAGCATAACCATCGAAAATGCGTCAGAATCATCAAACGCCTTTTATACCGTGGATATGATCCTAATGTCACCAGACGGATACTAGGCTTGGTACTTGACCAATCTAAGTCTTGTACAAGCGCATCCTTGAGACTTGCACTCTGACTGACTGTGACGACGGGACTCCATGACGGGCCCTGTCCAAACCTCTTTAGAGAAGACAGGGCCCCGACCACCTGTCCTCTCTGAATGTCAGTCGGACTCCTCGGGTGATTACATACATGAGCTCGCTACAGCCGACAGAGCACGGACTGTATTAAGCATGCCCTCTTTTTATATCCATTTACATATTCATCTGTGTCTCTGGGTCCTCTGCTTTTCGCGGTCGTGTTTGTGTGATGTCATCTTACAATGAGGAGGTTGTTTTACACCACAATTGTACGTTCTTCGAGACCTCTGGGTAATTGGAGAAGTGAGAGGGCTGTGCGCACGTAATCCAGGATAACCACACCATTTGCTACTTGCGTGACAAATGGCCGTCCAAAGTCGGCACCGGTTACCCATTGGTCTCGTCGGTTTATGTGTAGTCTTTTGTGTTTGATGTTTACATGTCGTGTGTCTCTTTTCCGTCTCGTGCTGTACTCGTCTTTTGTGTTTTTGCATCGGGTGTTTTGGTGTTTTACTGTTGATGCTGCAACGGAGTCTTGTTGGAGATCTCCTCCCTTCTTTTTTATGTCCAGTGATATTGAACAATGTCTTAGGAAAAGAGAAATTAAGAAGCGTACAAAAGAAGGATTCGAAGTAAAGATATTCAAAGAGACTGCCAGAGACTTCCATAACAATACATTTGTGGAATAGGTCGAGTTCCTGGGTTCTAAGTCTTTCGGTCGGTCGGGCTCCTCGGGTGATAACATATATAACATGTATAAGGTCGCTAGAGCCGGTTATGTCAGAGATTTTCATAACTATGCCTTTATGGAATAGATCTTTCGGTCGGACTCCTTGGGTGATAACATATATGAGCTCGCTACAGCTGGCAGAGCAGACTGTATTTTATACGCCCTATGTTTTTATATCCATTTACGTATTCATCTGTGTGTTGCTTGTTCCCTTGCGTTTTGCAGTCATGTCTGAATGGTCATCTTACAGTGAGCAGGTTATTTATTTTACAATACAATTGTGCGTTCTTCGAGACCTTTTGTTCTGCGTACGTAATCCGGATAGCCACACCATTTGGTACTGGGGTGATAGATGGCCGTCCTTAGCCGGCACCGATTGCCCATTTGTCTCGTTGGTTTATGTGTAGTCATTGTAATATGTGTTTCATGTTTCTATGTCGTATGTCTCTGTTACGTCTCGTACTGTGCTTTTCTACTCGGTGGTTTCGTACTTTTCTACTCTGTGGTTTTGTAGCCTTTCTACTCTGTGGTTTCGTACTTTTCTACTCTGTGGTTTTGTAGCCTTTCTACTCTGTGGTTTCGTAGCTTTTCTACTCTGTGGTTTCGTACTTTTCTACTCGGTGGTTTCGTACTTTTCTACTCAGTCTGTGGTTTTGTAGCCTTTCTACTATGTGGTTACGTAGCTTTTCTACTCTGTGGTTTCGTACTTTTCTACTCTGTGGTTTCGTACTTTTCTACTATGTGGTTTCGTACTTTTCTACTCTGTGGTTTCGTACTTTTCTACTCTGTGGTTACGTAGCTTTTCTACTCTGTGGTTTCGTACTTTTCTACTCTGTGGTTTCGTACTTTTCTACTCTGTGGTTTCGTACTTTTCTACTCTGTGGTTACGTAGCTTTTCTACTCTGTTGTTACGTAGCTTTTCTACTCTGTGGGTTTGTACTTTTCTACTCTGTGGGTTTGTACTTTTCTACTCTGTGGTTTCGTACTTTTCTACTCTGTGGGTTTGTACTTTTCTACTCTGTGGTTTCGTACTTTTCTACTCTGTGGTTTCGTACTTTTCTACTCTGTGGTTTCGTACTTTTCTACTCTGTGGTTACGTAGCTTTTCTACTCTGTGGTTACGTAGCTTTTCTACTCTGTGGGTTTGTACTTTTCTACTCTGTGGATTTGTACTTTTCTACTCTTTGGTTTCGTACTTTTCTACTCTGTGGGTTTGTACTTTTCTACTCTGTGGTTTCGTACTTTTCTACTCTGAGGGTTTGTACTTTTCTACTCTGTGGTTTCGTACTTTTCTACTGTGTAGTTTCGTAGCTTTTCTGCTCTGTGGTTTCGTATGGGGTGTTTTGGGTGATGTTTTTTATGTATAAAAGCCAAAAAAAAAAAAACTAATTTGGACTGCAAATTTAGGTTCAGATCTATATCAGTATTTCATGTCTCAAAAGGCAATCCATATATCAGTCACGGGGATGTTTCTGTAGTAAAGATGACCGTGGCTGAATAAGAGCTAAACCATTTAAAGAACGAACCCTTTTACAGTCGGATATTATTCAGTTTTGTTGGTCCTTTTTGCGTTTACGGCGGCTCATTTTGAAGAGATATAATATTATTATCACTTTTGCTTTTCTGAATAGTTTTGGCTTGATGAATACCATTAGAGGGGATTTATTATTCGTAAGAAGGGAGGAGATCTCCAACAAAACCCCGTTGCAGCATCAACAGCAAAACATCAAAACACCCGATGCAAAAACACAAAAGACGAGTACAGCACGAGGCGGAAAAGAGACACACGACATGTAAACATCAAACACAAAAGACTACACATAAACCGACGAAACCAATGGGCAACTGGTGCCGACTTTGGACGGCCATTTGTCACGCAAGTAGCAAATGGTGTGGTTATCTTGGATTACGTGCGCACAACCCTCTCACTTCTCCAATTACCCAGAGGTCTCGAAGAACGTACAATTGTGGTGTAAAACAACCTCCTCACTGTAAGATGACATCACACAAACAAGACCGCAAAAAGGCAGAGGCCCCAGAAACACAGATGAATATGTAAATGGATATAAAAAGAGGGCATTCGAAATATGCATATCTCGGTATTTGGGATTTTGCTTCAGCAGGCTGCTCTATGGAAGAAGAGTTCGGACACTTACTTTTGCCTAGAATTGTGCAATGTTGAAAAAAATAAAAAATCCTGATATTATGGAAGTCTGGTCCCACCTCTAGCTTGCTAGGGGTCCGTCGATGCTCAATTTGGTGATCTATTGTGAGTGCTGTTGAGACTATTGTCAGGATTTTCTTTACCTCTTTCAACTCTTCAAGTTCTTGAAGGAAATATCAAACCAATTTTCAATATCTAGACGATGAAGATAATTTAAGAATGCTATTCACTCCAGTATGAATTTTTTTTTTGTAAGTGACCTAACTTTGTAAGTAACCTAAGTGTCTGGCCCATGCTGTACATTTATCTGCTCTAAAATGATGCTAATGAATTTGAAGACGTTAAACATTGATACAGCGGGCAAGATTTATCATCTTATGATGTGAATAATATTCATTGCTTGTTTTTAGAGTAATCGCAATACCTGTTTTGCGTTAGTTTGAATTAGGGAATAGCTAGCTTCTGACGTTATATTTGCGGACTGTAAATGCTGACTTTACGGTCGCAAACCGAGTTTTTTTCTGACAACTCGTTAGTTATTCCCATTCCAATGCAATTTTTATTTTTGTGAATATTAAGCGAAATGTGATGTTAGCAACGTCAAGGCCTAGTATGTTCTCGTTTTACAGCCGTTACCAAAAAGCAAAACAACCATTAATTCAATTTGACGTTATAGCGACATTGCATTAGAATTTTACTTCAATGTAAACGTCTTCAAATTGAATAGCATCATTTAAGAACAAATAAATTGGCAACGTGGACCACTTTACTTACTTTACATACTTTAACTTGGATTATAAATGTAACATGATGAATATTAATCAGTTATATTCCGTCCTTTAGATTCAGTTGTCCATCGTGTTGATGCTGATGCTGTGTTGTTGTATATGTTTATTTGTCCGATTCTCTTTTCTCGTGAGATAGGAACGTTCTGTGTAATTTTTCAAATCCATTCTCATGATTTGGAGATCACGGAAACAACTGAGAGCAACATATCTGCTTCGTACTTAGATATACTTAGAACTATCTTTCGACGCAAACGGCCATTTGAACACCTCACTGTATGATAAGCGTAATGATTTCACCTTCCACTTAACTAAGTTACCTTTTCCGATATTTCAATCCTGACGATAGAGCCATAAATTTCTTGCAGCTATCAATCTGTTTAGAAAACCCTACCTCCTTCTTTTCCAAGGAAATGTAATAAAATAAAGAAAATCTTATAGCTTTTAACGACTTTTAACATATCTGATGGCCAACAAAATGATAATAATTACAAGAAATTGTGAAAGCATGAAGGGCGAATGCTTTATTATTCAGAAAAATGGAAAACTAACAATAGATAGAACATTTTGTAGGAATGGAGATAGAACAATATTGCAAGCAACCTTCATTAAAAAATATTGGTCATGTGATCAAATCTTACTCATTGATTGGACATACAACATTATTGCACTAAAAAATGAAGCAATTTTTTCAGATGGCACAAGTAAAACACGTGAATATCTTTTAATAGGAAATTAGAATACAATTTTTATTAACAGGAGGAGATAAAACAGTTCCTGGAGATGCCGATGGTATGTTTATCTCATCTTTATTAAAATTGAAGACAGAAAACTTATGCACTCAATGCGCGATTTACGTGGTTGATATAGGGTTGACCTACTTATTTACGTGGCAGATGGCCGTCCTAAGTCGGCACCGGTTGCCCATTGGTCTCGTTGGTTTATGTGTAGTCTTTTATGTTTCATTTTTCTATGTTGTGAGTTGGTAGTCCTTTTCCCTTTAGCGTCTCTTTCTGTGGGTATCTGTTCTGTGTTTTTTGCATGGGTGTTTTGGGATTTTGCTGTGGGTGCTGCAACCTAGTGTTGTTGGAGATCCCCTCCTTTCTTTTATCTCATCTTTATTAAAATTGGAGACAGAAAACTTATGCACTCAATGCGCGATTTGGTAGAATTATACAGAAAGATTTCCCTGCCATATTTTCCCTATTCACAATCCTTTAAACATTATGATATGAACATCGCTACCTTGAGAAATTAATCTCATATGCTGATTTGTGCCACATATATGTTTCAAAACAGAAATAAAAAGTTTTGAAAAATATTTCAATTTGATGTATCACCTCTACCCGATTCTTACGTGGACATACACTACTTTGACCAATCACATATCTCATATGGCCATTCCAGACCAAACACTTTACTCATATGGCCATTCCAGACTGCTCTCTCTCTGCGTCATCAAATCAGTTTTGTCCTCTTTTTCCTGTCGTTTCTCATTTAAACTACCTTTGACTTCCCCATCCTTTTCACTGCATTTACTTCCTTAGTTCTGTATTTGTTGCTTCAGGTTGTCTGCTTACAAACGGATTCTGTCCTCTTCACCTTAACTCTAAGCTATGTTGTGAGCTAGTCCTCAAATTGTACGTCCCATAAGTCGTCCACACTGTCAAATACCTCTAGCATTTAACCTATTTTGTTAAGAATGCTTTTCTCTTCCCTGGTTCTTGAAACTTAGTAATGTTAAATTTCTTTTTATGCCCCCGGAATCAAAGATTCGGGGGCATATAGTTTTTGGCCTGTCCGTCTGTTTGTCTGTTTGTCTGTTTATCTGTTTGTCTGTTTGTCTGTTTGTCTGTCTGTCCGAAAAACTTTAACATTGGACATAACTTTTGAATGGGAAGTGATAGGGCTTTCATATTTCATATGTGTATTTCTTGTGACAAGACCTTTCCATTGATACCAAAATTTTTGACCTCGTGACCTTGACCTTGACCTTTGACCTACTTTTCAAAAACTTTAACATTGGGCATAACTTTTGAACGGGAAGTGATAGGGCTTTCATATTTCACATGTGTATTCCTTGTGACAAGACCTTTCCATTGATACCAAAATTTTTGACCTCATAACCTTGACCTTGACCTTTGACCTACTTTTTCAAAAACTTTAACATTGGGCTAACGTTTGAATGGGAAGTGATAGGGCTTTCATATTTCACATGTGTACTCCTTGTGACAAGACCTTTGCATTGATACCAAAATTTTTGACCTCGTGACCTTGACCTTTGACCTTTGACCTACTTTTCAAAAACTTTAACATTGGGCATAACTTTTGAATGGGAAGTGACAGGGCTTTCATATTTCACATGTGTATTCCTTGTGACAAGACTTTTCCATTGATATCAAAATTCTTGACCTCGTGACCTTGACCTTGACCTTTGACCTACTTTTCAAAAACTTTAACATTGGGCATAACTTTTGAATGGGGAGTGATAGGGCTTTCATATTTCACATGTGTATTCCTTGTGACAAGACCTTTCCATTGATACCAAAATTTTTGACCTCGTGACCTTGACCTTGACCTGTTACCTACTTTTCAAAAACTTTAACATTGGGCATAACTTTTGAATGGGAAATGATAGGGCTTTCATATTTCACATGTGTATTCCTTGTGACAAGACTTTTCCATTAATATCAAAATTTTTGACCTCATGACCTTGACCTTGACCTTTGACCTGCTTTTCAAAAACTTTAACATTGGGCATAACTTTTGAATGGGGAGTGATAGGGCTTTCATATTTCACATGTGTACTCCTTGTGACAAGATCTTTCCATTGATACCAAAATTTTTGACCTCGTGACCTAGACCTTGACCTTTGACCTACTTTTCAAAAACTTTAACATTGGGCATAACTTTTGAATGGGAAGTGATAGGGCTTTCATATTTCACATGTGTATTCCTTGTGACAAGACCTGTCCATTGCTACCAAAATTTTTGACCTCGTGAACTTGACCTTGACCTTTGACCTACTTTTCAAAAACTTTAACATTTGGCATAACTTTTGAATTGTAAGTGATAGGGCTTTCATATTTCATATGTGTATTCCTTGTGACAAGACCTTTCCACTGATACCAAAATTTTTGACCTCGTGACCTTTGATCTTTTAACCCAGTGACCTCACATACATGTACTTAACAGAAAATAGTGTTCACACTAACAAAGATGCCACCGGGGGCATTCGTGTTTCACAAACACAGGCTTTATTAATATTATCCTTGTTTTTTATGCCTCCGTAATCAAAGTTCGGGGGGGGGGGGGCTATAGTTTTTGTCTGATTGTCCATTTGTCTGTTTGTCTGTCCATTTGTCTGTTTGACCGCAAAAACTTTAAGCTTGGCGATAACTTTGAACGGTAAGTGATAGGGCTTTCATATTTCACATGTGTATTCTTTGTTGTATGACGATTCCATGAATACCAATTAATCTTTTGACATTGTGACCTTGACCTTGGAGTTTGACATACCTTTGAAAAAGTTCAACATGGGCAATTACTTTTGAATGGTAAGTGATAGGGATTACATATTTCACATATGTCTTGTGACAAGACCTTTCTATGGATATAAAGGTTTTTGATCTTGTGACCTTAACCTTGGGATTTGACCTACTTTTGAAAAACGTGGTAATAGCTTTTGAAAGATAAGTGATAGGACTTTCATATTTCACATGTGTATTTCTTGTGATAAGATCCTTCACTGGATATACAAGTTTTTGACTTTGTGACCTTGAACTTGGGGTATGACCTACTTTTGAAAAACTTTGTCATAACTTTTGACAATCAGGAGACGTTGACTCTCCACGGACACCTGGTCTCACTTCAGAATGTTGTTCATTCCGGGGTTCTCAACTGTTCCGAATGGAATTCTCACGATTTGGCCTTGCCTTCTCGACTTTGAGATTGAATAACTGTTAGGTACTTCTTTGATGTTTATTTTAAATGGTACGTGATTTGGCTTTTATATTTCACATGTGTATTCTTTGTGACAAGACGTTTCCATGAATACCAAAAACCGTATCTCTTGAATAATTAGTAATAGGGATTACATGTTTTACATGTGTATTTCTTTTGACAAGACGTTTCCATGGATATAGGGTTGACCTACTTCCGAAAACATTTGGTCATTAATTTTCACCGATAAATATCATCGGAATTAAAGGAGTTTAACATCTTAGCACCATCCCTCCAATGCTATTTTGAACATAGATTTTATTTGGATATGCTACTGAATCGACCCCACAGGAAATTTGGAGCCACGCGCTCTCTGTAATGTAAAAATCTAACTTCAAAAAATTAAAGAGGGCGCTACTGAAACTATTTATGGTGGCGCCGCTGAAAGCATCACTGATGAGAATTTAATATTCGAAACACGTGTCTGGTGCATGTAAATTGATTTGGAATATTCTTCAAGAAGGTAGAGAGTTGGAACCCTTCGACATTTTGAATGGAAAATGATAAACTTTTGAAAAAAAATAGCTTCACGGGCAGGAACCCGTTACGTCGCCTTACAGTACCGTTGTCAGAAGTATTTAAAGTTCTGCATTTAAAACCGTCCGTTGACATTATGCCATAGGTAAGGATATGAAGGAAACCATCCGTTGTCGTGACAATCAGCATGTGCGGAAAGTATGATTTTCTAATAAACGTTGAAATTTTACAAGTAATACACTCGAAAATTCAAGGGGGGGGGGGGGGGGGGACGTAGTCATAACACTAAGCTATTGGTTTATATGCTTTTCTGGTACTGATATACAGTCTGAAAAGAGGAGATCGAGTTGGCGTCCTTTGATCACCACGTCCTGCACATGTGTTATTCTTCCTTTTTCTTGAAATCTTTGAATATTCAGGTTTCTTATTCTAGAAATATACTAATGGTAAATATCAAGTCTATATAATGCTCCTCTGGTAGTGTCATGATGACGAATTCAATTTTGGACCACTTCTTGGGGACTTTTCTAAAATTAGTCCGTTGTCAATCCATGTTGCGAAAGTTCTGTCCGTTGTCAGATGTCCGTTGTCTGCTTTTATATCTTAATGGATGGAATGATACTATGATACCTATACTAATCATTAAAATTCATCAATCAATACGCACAATTTAATTTTCAACCAATTAAGAATGGAGACTGAATTGAATTCGCCGAATCATCCGTTTTGTTAAGACATCCTTAACATTAAATTTATCTTCTGGGCTATGGGTGAAAAGGGTAAAATATAAATGGAGGCGAAAATTTGAATGTATACACTCAGTATCTTACTTTATAAGTGTATGATAAACCGGTGTAATGCAGTAGTTTTCTCATAGGAAAAATTTGCTACATAATTATATAAGAGGTTTCTTCCCCTTGGGGATATTCCGCTATATATTAGACTTTCCTCATATTAGCATGGATTTTCACCATAGAGAAGAAATGTTATATATTAACCATTTTCACCCTGTTAAGTCCGTATTTTGTTTTCCTTCAATTTGCTTCCAATATTGCAAAATACATGAAAATTGTTCCAATGGTCTTTGAATATATATTGCAACCATGTCTCCTCTTTACCCACCAATAGTCTCTATCACTCTTGAAAAATTGACTTTATAATTTGATTTTCATCATCGGTTCTGCAGAAGAAACGCGACATTCTGAAAAGTTTACAGACTGGCGGAAGACAGATCGTGTGCTGTAATAAAAAAAAATCACAAAACTTCAACAGAGCAGGATATAATTACTCTTCCCGGACACTTGACCCTATTCCTATTTTTCTTTTGTAGAATATGTAAGAGGTTTCTGGGAGGGGGGTTAGACACTCACACATATATGGGATTTTAGACAAATTCATATATATTCAGACAAATACATATATACAGACAAACACATTCATCAACAGACACACTCATACAGAAAGATATGCATAGGCAGACGGATAGACAGGTAGACAGACATACACAGATGTTGTTTTTTTTCAGACTCAGACAGACACTGATCAAAACACAGACATGAACATCCTGAAAGGAACATCCTGAAAGACATACACAGACATGCGCAAAACGACAGACAGACAGACACAGGGTATACAGAGACAAACGCAAAAACAAACAGACAGACAGATGCACTCACTCACATACAGACACACATGCTAACAAACGCGGACAAAAGAATTCACTCGCAGGCAGACGGAGACACCGATATTGACGCTGACATAAAAAAACACACATACAGACACACGAAAATGTAAATAACATATCAACTACAATTTTCATCATCACCTGAGATATACATGTAAGGTCTATATCATACCCATGTTAAGAACGTTCGGAACAATTACGTGATAAAGGCTGAGGCTATCAAAATGTCTTCAATGACCGATATTTGATGTCTTTGTTTTTAACGCTATATATGACTTCAAAATCCCTTTAACAATTATGTTTGATTGATCAATGTATAAATTCATGAACTCATCCTACACCTCTTCAAATTCATGAATCATATTTTCAATTTTAAATCTATTCTATACGATCTATGTTCACGTAACCTGAAAATTATATGATATCCTCCTTTACAGCTTTACAAAAAAGGGGTGGAGCTGAATACTTTAAGAATTAACTAAGCTAATTCAATTGCTCAGCCTTAGATTCGAAATAAAGATTCACTTCCCCATTCATGCCCAAATACCGCTAAGAGTCATGACAACAGACCATATCTTCTTGTCTTGTCATAACAACGGACATTCTTTATCAAATAATCAAAGTATACAATAAATATACAACTTAAAAGACGGTCATTCACATATATTGTTTGTATAGTGTTGTCGATAATTTTCTTCATAAAATTGGTATATAAAATCAAATAATCAAGATACAGGATAGTTTTCCTGTTCAAATTTCCGTTTTCGTTGCTGACAGTAGGTCATCGCCAATTAGATCTCCTCATAACATAAAAGGAGTTTTATTCATTTCATGGTGATAGTGTATTACTGAAGCGTATGGCTACCCCCCGTTGGCTTTTTAAAAGAAATCACCGGTTACCTTATGATTTATTTGTGATTTTACTGAAATTTGGTCGATAATTTTCGTGACAACGGATGGTTTCAAACATATCCTCACCTGTTGCATAATGTCAACGGACGGTTTTAATTGCAGAACTTTAAATACTTCTGACAACGGTGCTGTAAGGCGACGTAACGTGTTCCTGTCCGTGAGCTTTAGCCATAACTCTTTATTTAAAGGCGGGTACATGATAGGACCTTCACACTTCGCATACGTATTCCTAGTTGCAAGACCTTCCCATTGATAAAACATGATTGTGACTTTGTTACATTGACCTCTGATCGAGTATGGCCTATTACATTTAGAGCTATTTTACTGACAAGGATGCCGACAAGCCAGTAGTGTAGTATATACTATACACCCACTTCCTGCCCCCCCCCCCCCCCTGCCATAGCACATTCCGGAACTTCCGATATAATATACACCCACTTCCTGTCCCTGCCATAGCACATTCCGGAACTTCCGGTTTAGAGTTTATTTCCTACTTTCTGTGCCATCAAAACACATACCGGAACTTTCGGTTAAGGTTCCTTCCTTCCACTTCCTGTATTCATTTCGGATATTAGAGAATTGTAATTGGATACGTGTCATTTCGCTTTTTTCGCCATTGCCAATTAACAACTTCCGGTTAAGCTCTCTTCCTCTTTTTACTCCTTCTGGACATAACCCTACTTCTCTACGTTTCTTACACACCCGTTACTTTTATTTGTGCCTTTTTAAGTGTATTTTAATGGAGTCTTCTCGCACAATTTTATTTGCTTGTATTCCTTTTCTTTAATTACGACATACTGACAATTCTTATTAACAAAGAAAATCATATCAAGTTGGAGAACATTTTTGCAGTGTATTGGTTATGTGCAGCACCCTTTGTGCAATTTGCAAAAATCTATAGCACATCGGGTGTAATGTGCAAAAATGTGTAGCATGCTAAATATAGTGTGCTAATCAAACAAAGCATTGAGCGGAATGTGTAGAACATCTGATATACAATGTGCATCAATGTGTAAGTACTGATACACGCACTAAATTTTAAGTGTATATGAATATCTTGAATAGCGAAGGATTACCAAAAAGGTCGAGGTTGAGTTAAATGCCCAGTAAGGAACCTTAACCGAAAGTTCCGGTATGTGTTTTGATGGCACAGGAAGTAGGAAATGAACCCTAAACCGGAAGTTCCGGAATGTGCTATGGGAGGGACAGGAAGTGGGTGTATAGTATATCGGAAGTTCCGGAATGTGCTATGGTAGGGGGGGGGGGGCAGGAAGTGGGTGTATAGTATATACTACACTACTCAGGCTATTCGTGTTTCACAAACACATGTTTTTTTTTTAAATTCCTTTTCTAATTGATTCTTATCTGATATATTCCGTATGTATCTTCGTACATACAAATTGACCTAAGATGTGCATAAGGACATCGGCATGTGGACTTCCGATTGGCTTATATCCACACCGCCATGTTGTCCACTGTGTTTAAATTATACATACTGTATATAATCAGAGGATGTGTTTCCTGCTGTGTACTAAGTGCTCTGGGCTTTCTGTAATCGTCGAAGCGTAGCATGAATGATGCAGTATTATTTTTCGTTTTCAAGAATAGGTTTTTTCCGACTTAAGTTAGGTTAAAAATTTTGCCCTTTCTAAATTAAAAAAAAATTGTTTCTCGGAATTTAGATATAAATTAAGGAACATTATCGGAAATGTATGACTTTTAATCCTTAACAATTTGGATCATGCCCTAAAGTTTATTTTTCTTCCTTTTTAATTCAAAAATAGAAATCAAGTCGATTGTGCATGACTTCGATTAGTCAACATAAACAAATGTGAAGATATCTTTCCCCATTTTAATTGCTATTCAATTGTTTGTACACAGTTATGTAACCTATCAGTGTCTGTGTTATCTACAATGTTATATACATGGAAAACAGGAATTTTAATTTCAGTAACATTTCTAAATGCGGGTAATTCAGATTTTCTTTGTCTGTATGAAATTATAAATTCCGTTATTTATTTAATATAATTTAATCGTATTTCATTTTCAGGAATAAATAGCACTCTCAACGCTAGTTTCAGATTGGAGGGGGGGGGGGGTAAGAAAGGGAGGGGACTAGCTAGTCTAGTACAAATACATTGTCAATATGTATACAAAAGTTTGACAAGTACAAAACAAGGAAAAAATCCTATTAGAGACTAGAACAGAGGACCATCGGACAGAGACAACAATATTACGTGATGTTTATAGGGAACTTGCTGCCCATTGGTTGCGTTGGTTAATGTCTGTGTGTTTTTTGTTTGTTTGATGTTTCTATGGTGTGAGTTGGTCTTGTTGGTTTATGTGTGGTCTTTTGTGTTTCATGTTTCTATGGTGTGGGTTGATCTCGTTGGTTTATGTGTGGTCATTTGTGTTTCATGTATCTATGATGTGAGTTGGTGACGTTGGTTTATTTGTGGTCTTTTGTGTTTCATGTTTCTATGGTGTGAGTTGGTGACGTTGGTTTATGTGTGGTATTTGTGTTTCATGTTTCTATGGTGTGAGTTGGTGTTCCTTCTCCCTTTGTGTCTTTTTCTGTGGGTATCTGTATTGTGTTTTTATTGGGTGTTTTTGTGTTTTGCTGTGGGCGCTGCAACCAAGTGTTGTTTGAGATCCCTTTCTTTCTTGTTTGAATGTTATATATTTTTGATTACTTTCTATATTTTCAGTAACATCAGCGTTTGAGTTTGTAACCTTAAATAACATAGTACTGAGAACCCTCGCCGATGTGGAGGTAAAGTCAACGTCATCGACTTCAGGACCACTCAACTGGACCTATGTGGTAAACATGGCATTATTACATATGTTATATATACAAATATTACACGTTTTCATATTTATAACACCATTTAAGAACAGGCAAATTTAAAGTATGGACCAGACATGCACGTTTCGGATACTTAATCCTCTTCAGTTATCCTCCATCCAAACAATGAAATATGGCCAAAGACTGTGAAATCTATGTCCAAAAATACAGAAAGACGTACATACAGTAGGGCGAGTGGGATATGATGCTACAGTACCCTATGTTCAGAAATTTTGAGAAAATTTTGTGACCCAAATTTTTCGAATGCGTTTGAAGAATACGGAAATGTTCAACTCTTTACCTTCTTTAATTTCAAACCAATTTTCATGCACCAGACACGTGCTTCGAATATTGAATTCTCATCAGTGATGCTTCCTGCCAAAGTCCTTTTCATAAACTGCCCAAATTCATTTCACTAGCATCCTCTGGTTTTATTCTTAGAATTTAAATTTGTACATTTACTATAGAGTGCGCGGCTCAAAATTTCCTGTAGGGTCGATTCAGTAGGATATCGAAATAAAATATATGTTCAAAATAACACTGGCTGGATGGTGCTAAGATGTTCATCTCCTTTGATTTCGATGATATTTTTCGATGAAATAGCAAGTTACCGAAATAGGAAAAATATATATATGATAAAAATATATAAGAAGAAACGACCAACTTCAGTTGATCGGACTTGGCTACATGTAGATATGGATGCATTTACCGAAACATGTATACAGTCAAACCTGTCTTATGTGACTTTGCAAGGGCCGACAGAAAATAGGTCACATAAGACAGGTGGTCACTGAATACAGGTTCAACCTGATCCTACAAAATTTTCGTAGTATAAGAGCAATGTTAAACGTCTTCAAATTGAATACTATTAAATGAATCACTGCATATATCAATTCGTATATTTATTGATTAATCGTATTGTACATATAAAATCACATTAGATTTTATTTATCGCAGAAAATTTAATTACGAAAGACACTGATTAAGATATTGAATGCAAAATAGTATATAGTTTGGGTCCTTTGCAACACTAAAAGTCGTAATATACAGGTTCGGAACTCGGTACGGGAGAGAAAAATCACGATCGTTGTCGCGTTAGACAGGTTGTCGCAATGTACAGATTAATTTGATAGGAAAATTGCTTGCCAATGGGAGGAATTTAAAGGTCACATAAAGCAGGAAGTCGCTAAAAAGAGGGTCACTTTAAGACAGGTTTGACTGTATCTGGTGCACGGTATTTGGAAATGGTGGTACAGAGAGCTGTTCTCTGGAGGAAGGGATGAGGCGTTTCGTTTTGTTCTCTAATTTATGTTTTTATTTTATGATAGAGGTACTTAATAGAATCTCAGTTTTCATATAAGACTCTATAGGCAGACGAAGCCACAAATCGAATGCAATATGCATTTTGTAGGTAATAATCAGTACGAAACGAAGGTATCATCATTAAACATTTTAGAATATATTTTAATGGGAAAAGGCTAACAAGTATTAACAGAAACTGAAATGAAAAGATATCTAATGTATATAAAATATGAATGCACTCCAAATTGTTGAATATCTTTTTTTTTTAATTTGAAGACGTTGAACATTTATCAACATCGAAAAAAGCACAATAATCAAAACATACATCTGTTCACTGTTCAATTGAGTCTTTGCGGAAAACAGAGTTTTTCCCCCTTACAGACGGTATCTGACGTAAAACCATTGTTACGTCATGAAAATGGTATGGTAACGTCGATTTTATACCGTCATTTCCCAGACTTTTAGGACTGTTTCCATAGAATTTGATGACGTCATAATCAGTCTACGTCAGATACCGTATCAAATGGGAAGTAACTCTGGTTTTCTAAAATAGCGAATATGGTGTATTTATGAAATACTTTCTATTTACGATTGTAGAGAAATGATAAAACAAGGATTCATATAGGAACCTCTGTATGGAGTCCAGGTTCAGGAAATGCTGTCATGTCCAAACGAACACTCTATTACCTGGACGATCCATTGTTACTCGGATATTACCTACATATTGTTGTGTCGGATGGGAAGAGAAATATAACATCAAATTTTACCGTCTTTATGAATAGTGAGTAATCTCTCTTGGCAAAGTATAAATTGATCTTTATATTCATATTGATATATTGCATCATTGCTATGGTCCATAAGAAAGGATCTCTTTGGATAAGTGGATTTATATATTTCCATTTTTGAAAAACAAAAATCAAATCTTTGCGCCCGTGTTGGTTAGTCTGTAACCAATAAATTGAACGGGATGTTCATAACATTGATATTTGTCTATGGAACGATTTAGATTCTATTTTATTCATAACATTCTGATTAAGACCTCTGTATTTTTTACCTTCACCCTACCGACTGAACACTAGTATTATTTACAAGTTAATAGTTACTGTATTTATGGGACGCATCATGTATACCGCGTGAAATCGAAACGTATGATGTTGTGATTCCTTACGGAGATTTTGAGATTTTTTCATCATTTTAAGAGTGATACTGCACAAATTTGATGAGACTACAGTAGGGCAATGCCTGATAAGCAAGTCCATATCGTTTATATATCTGAAAAGTCTATATTTTTTAAAACATTTCAAGAGTTCGTCTTTAGAAAGGAAATATTTTCTATTGAAGTGTTTGCAAAAACTATGAACTTTTCATATACCCGGACAATATGGATTGATGTATTCGTCATTATTTAACTGCAACGGCACATCAGTTTTGTAAAGTTTAATTTAGAAAATAAAAAAAAAAAAAATACAAAAAAAAAATTGTAAGGAATCGCAACACCATACTTTTCGATCCCACGCATCATATAGATTGTAAAAAATGTATACTAGTATATTCATGATTTCAAATAAGGAAGGAAATGGTTAAGTATTTTAAACAGAATCATTATCTGAGGTGACAGCAAGTGTTTGACACAGTCTTATTGGTGTCGATCTACACATGAGGAACAAAATGTTTTAGAATGTATTTCCGTGATATTGTTGATAACGAGTGTAGGAAATAATGCATTAACAATGCGATTTTATTATTAAAAAAACATTGACGTGATGTGGATGAAGGTTGATTCGAAATAGATAAGGAATTGTTCTATTTTAAAATTTTTATCTGTTAAATTGTATATTAAAGGCGAGTAAATTCCCACATTCCTTACACCATTAATAGCTCTCCAATGCCTCAGAATTAATATCAAACTGTTCTCGAATGGAATTCAGAGTTCTGACTTCTTTGTACAAATATTTTAGGAGCAGTGGAATTCTGCCAAAATCTTGGCTAACTGAGTTTTAGTCTGTGACCTTATACTTCCGTATCGAACTTAAGTCTTTACCTATTTTCCGATTTCTCATAGACGCAAATAATCTCAGATCAAAATATCCTTCGGTAAATGGATGTCAGAGACTTCTCAAATATGACGTGTAACAAAATCTATGAGTTGAAGAAGATCCTGACGATAATCTCAACAGCACTCACAATAGAGTACACAACTTAGCATCGACGGACCCCTAGTAATGTACAAGTCTTCAAATTGAATAGCATCATTTAAGAACAGATAAATTAGCAACGTGGACCAGACATGCACGTTTCGGGTACATAACCCTCATCAGTGATCCTAAATCTAAACAATGTAATATGCCAAAAAAGAATGAAAGTTACTATGTCGAAAAAGTGTACCGAAAGACGTAGCAGGATGGGTGGGATATGATGCTACAGGACCCACTTTTAAGAAATTTCAAGAAAGTTTGATAACAGAAATTTAGAATGCGTTGAAGAAACGATCAACCGAAATTGATCGAACTTGGCTACATGTGCCCTCGGGGACTCCTGGTCCACCAGCAGTGACACTCACCAAGTGGTATAAATGTACAAGTCTTCAAATTGAATAGAGGTGGGACAAGGTGTCCGGGAGGAATAAGCATGCCCTGTTGGCTAGCCGCACCCGCCATCGATGATCACGCACGAAAATGAAACAACATACAAAATACATGCACTGTCTAAGGCTATGTCTATTTAGAAAGTGCTATAACGCAAAGAATATTTGTTCCAATTATACATGTCAAGGCTGTTAGGAAGGTTGCTATGATATCGAAACTTCAAACAGACAAATCGAAAACATAGGGAGATCTAAAATGTAAGGTAAATTTCCTTTATCTTGGCAGCTCCATGGGGAATAAGCATGAATACAACGCCCACAGTTGGGAGGGCCTTAGAAATGACTTGTCTTATGCCAGATCAGTCCACAGATATTACCGGAATGGAATGGAAGTGGAGGGAAGAGGACAAACGGAAGGAGGGATACGTGATATTAGGTGATAAATGTAATCCGAATGAAGTTATAAAGAACTGGGGCTATCACGTGAGGTGTGACGTAGGGCAAATGACGACCAATGTCAGCCTTACGATTCCAGCATCAAAGATGGATTCATCATTAAACGGCAGTTTGTGGAGATGTGTAGAATTCAATAAAAGAGTTGGAAGCAGATTTCTGAAGTTTGACCTACAAGGTTTGGCATTTACCAAAAATTTTCATTTAGCTTGCCTATCTGAATAATGATATTAACTGATTTGTGAAGAAAGGAGAGAATCTCTAACAATACTCGGTTGCAGCACCCACTACAAAACACCGGATCACCCCGATCTGAAACACAGGGTAGACAAGCATTCGGATCCCCTCGCCCTTTATTTGTAACGGCATAAAAAAACTCGGATGCCAATGGTGGAAGGTTTTACATCAAATCGATGTAAAAGTTAAAAGGCACTTTTTCAACATTCAAAATTCTCCAACATGAGTGAGTAATGTTGTGAGTAACATACTTGTCAGTTACGATCCAGTGTTGGAACTTGTTTTTCATGATAGATTATAATACAAATATTAGATCAACGGGGAACTATTTTCAAAATGGCGCCGTCTGACGTCCGAGTCTTTTTTCGAAGGAAAAGGCCGAGACTGATCCGAATGGGTAGACAAGCACAGGAAGACACATTCAAGGGATAAGGAAAACCAAACGTGACATCAAACACCGAAACCAATGTGACCAATAGGCAATCACTGCCGTTGGACACGTTCTTAGCAAATGGTGTGGTGATACGTATAACGGATCTAGCAAACTTTTCTACACACAGAAACACCCCTAATTGAAGCACACAGGAAGAGAAGTAAAAGGGAAAAGGAAAACCAAACTCGTCATCAAACACCAAACACAATGACGTCACATAAACCAATGGGACCAAAAGGCAATCGGTGCCGACTTAGGACTGCCATTTGACATGTTAGCAGGAAATATTGTAGTAATACGTATAACGGATCAAGCTGACTTTTTCCTGCTTGTTCTCTCCTCGTATCATTGTCAGTGATGATATCTAACCTTGTTATCTTTCATTTTGGAGAGTAGTGTAAGAGATAAAATCATTTGTACCGTGTAACAAACCAACATAGAGGAAGTAGAGGAAATCCTTGTAATTTGAAGTCATCAAAGTATTTGGCTCAGAATGGAGAATTTACATGTAGTAACCATAGTGATAGACCTTTGTTTGAGGGAAACACTTCATCCTCTTTGAAATGTTAAAAACCTAATGTAAATATCACAGCTATTTGAGCCTCACGTGAAATTTATATGAAATGAGCATCATATAAATTTCACATGATCATCATGAAATTATGAAAGTTCATAATTATGAAATTCATACAAAATATATGTGAAAAATATTTTACATGAATTTAAGATAAACTTTCTACACATGGATTTCACTTCTTTGTGACCTTCATGCAAAATTGAACAAACGTAGTTTTCATGTCAGAAACTTCAAATTACTTTCATGTAAAAAAAAAATTCATGTAAATCCTATGTTCGTGCTTGCTTCATATAAATTTTATGTGATTTTTTAATGTAAAGTACATGTAAATTTCACATGACTTTCAGAAAAGCCAGAATTGGCTGTGTTATATCTATTAGATTATGACTGATTCAATTCACAAAAATTCACTCGAAAGTTACCATCGCTTCAATAAATAGTAATGTATAAGATTTAATTTGATTAACTGCCTTATACAGAATTTCATTTAAGATTTAACTTGTTTAACTGCCTTATATAGAATTTCCAAAAGTTTCAATCAGCAGTATCTCAGCACGGGTTGCCGATAGTAACGTCACTCTGGTGTGCCAGGCCAAGGGTCATCCATCAGACTATAAGTACAGATGGGAACAAAGGATAAACAGTCACCTTATACAGAGTCATCAAGATCTACGAGGCTACCTGACCACAGGTGGCAGTAAACTGACCATCCCGTCATTGACGTATCAGGATGCTGGGGAATACATCTGCAATGTCAGTAATGGGGTGTCGAACCAGGACAATGTTTTGTGGGCCACTGCTGTTGGTAATTTAAGTGTTATAGGTATATTTTTCATTATTTTATATTATTTTGTGGTTCTTTATGTTTTAACGATATACTATCATTGTTCACGTTGTCTTTATATCTACGTTTTTTTCCTCAGCTAATGCTAACTATAACATAAGCATGAATCCCAAAGAATCAGCCCCTAACTAGGGGGTTATTATAACATTTTGGGATTGGAATCTTTTGAGATTTTGACAGAATTGAAAAAAAAGTTCTCGGCCTCATTCCTTTGCTCCGCTGTGATCAGTGTAAAATTATTATTTTAATGATCTTAATACCTTTCTTTAAACAAATTGATAAAAACAAACAGCAATAACATGAAGAGGCATCATTGTAATGTTAAACGTCTTCAAATTCATTAGCATCATTTAAGAACAAATTAATTTTCAGCATGGACCAGACATGCGCGCTTCGGTTGCTTAACCCTCGTCAGTGATCCTAAATCAAACAATGCTATATTGCCAAAGAGTGTGAAAATTATTATGTCCAAAAATGTACGGAAAGACGTAACGTGATGGGTGGGATACGATGCTACAGAACCCATGTATAGCCATAATCCAGATTGAATTCAAAATCAGATTATAAGATAAAAAAGAATACCAAATTAATAGTGTCATAGTTATCACAGCGGAACACACGCAGATCAGTCTAGGAAAAAGAGGGATAGCATGATCACCACGTGACCAAACAGCATAACTTACTCATTGAGAACAAGCACATCAAAACGAAAAAGAAACAATGCAATTAGCATTGATTAGCCAGTGGACATGCCAAAAACCTGCAGAAATCAGATGAAAGGATGGGAAACACAACCACATCAACCGCCTTTCAAATCATCATGATCTAGAACATTGTCATTTTGTTAAGTGTCTATTTCGCAATACATGTATGTGATAGTATAATTTATGATAAAAAAGTCAATGTAGACATGACAAATATGGATAATGACCATATCCCCGTATACAGCACAAAATTGACAATTCAGAAAATCATAAACCGAAGGCATACAAAATCAGGATAAAACCGGAACCAAAGCAAAGGAACAAAAACCTCCATCACATGAAAAGAAGCGAACTCCCGATATTGGAGTGAGACCAGTGCCCAGGAAGAGTAAGCATCCCATGCTTGCACGCAACACCCGCATGTTTCCTCTTGTTTCAAATGGTTTTGCTGCACGTTAATTTTTGTTTTTCAGGATCACCAATCCTTCCACCTCTGAATCCAATATTTTACACAGAAGATGACGTCAATTTTACGATACAGATACCGTTTTACTCCAATCCTACAGTGGAAACATCGGAAATAACGCTGAAGAATACGGATACGTTTGAACCACTTAGAGACTCATCAGAACTATGTATAACAGTAGAGGAATCCGAAGTTGAAATTCCTTTTTACGGACAATTTATTGCACTTATGGGACAGAAAGCTTTGATTCAATTTTACAATATGAGTAAGGATTACCATGGGCGCTACCTTGTAATAATTACTAACACAGTGAAAAGGAAGACGCAGTTCTCATTTGAAATAAAAGGTATAATTATTGTAATTTCCTCTGTGAATTTTTATGTCCAGGGATATTGAACAATGTGTTAGGAAAAGAGAAAGAAATGTACAAAACAAAGATTCCAGGTGTAGTAATTTAAAGAAAATTTAGCCCTCTCGTTGCGTATTTTACTTGATCATGTTCGGAAAAAAGTCCTGATATAGTTTAAAGGTTTACGAACATACACAAGTAACATGTTGGTTATAGCATGAGAATGAATCTAACACACAAAATCATGCGCAAAGTATATAATGGGAGCATGGGATATTTCACAATCATATGGAAATCGCCATTCAAATTCATGACTAAATTTGAATCCTGACGTATAAACAAAGTTGCCTAAACTTAGAACAAATCCTCGCCATTTCGTCTATTGCACCCAGACCTGTGACAGGCGAACTATTATAGCTTCTGTTGCTATCAAGTAACCTAAGAACACCTCGTATTGACAGACGTAGGGTTACACACTGGCGGGAATGACAATCATTCTTATTTCATCAGTTTAGCACGTGATCGTTGAGTTAACATTTGAAATTAGAGTTATCGTCTCCTAGACGACTGGAAATATCCCATAAACAAAATAAATGGAAATTAATTAAAGATTAAAATGCTTAATTTGCATAATTATTGTGGGGAGAGGTCATATGGTTACAAAAATGTCAGCGATTTTCATAACTATGCCTTTATGGAATAGGTCTTTCGGTCGGACTCCTTGGGTGATAACATATATGAGCTCGCTACAGCTGGCAGAGCAGACTGTATTTTGTACACCCTTTGTTTTTTATCCATTTACATATTTATCTGTGTATTGCTTGGGCCCTTGCGTTTTGCAGTCACATCTGAGTGGCCAATTTTCAGCGAGGAGGTTATTTATTTTGCAATACAATTGTGCGTTCTTAGAGACCTTTTGGTAACCGAGATCTGCGTACGTAATCCGGATATCCACAAAATTTGGTGCTGGCGTGATAGATGGCCGTCCTTAGTCTATTGCCCATTTGTCTCGTTGGTTAAAGTGTAATGTGTTGAATGTTTCAATGTCGTATGTCTCTGTTACGTCTCGTACTGTGCTTTTCTACTGTGTGGTTTCGTAGCTTTTCTACTGTGTGGTTTCGTAGCTTTTCTACTATGTGGTTTTTATCTTTTCTACTCTGTGGTTTCGAAGCTTTTCTACTCTGTGGTTTCGTAGCTTTTCTACTCCATGGTTTCCTAGCTTTTCTAGTCTGTAGTTTTTGGAGGAAAAGTATTCCAGCAAATTGTCGGAATTCCAATGGGGACCAATTGTGCCCCACTCCTTGCCGACATTTTCCTGTACTCGTACGAAGCTGAATTCATTTAATCTTTGGTCTCTGAAGGGAAAAGATACTTAGCTTCTGACTTCAATTTCACTTACAGATACATAGACGATGTGTTGTCCATCAATAATCCAAAATTCGCGGATTACCTGAGCGGTATCTATCCTTCAGAGCTTGAAGTCAAAGAAACTACTGTTTGGACATAATGTTGTCCTACGACACTGATGGTCACATGAACATCTCACTCTATGACAAACGTGACGACTTCAATTTCAGCATTACAAACTTTCCTTTTCTGAGAAGCAACATCCCTTCATCTCCAGCTTATGGCGTATCCTATCTCAACTAATACGCTATGCCAGAGCAAGTACCAAATATACGGATTTTGTTCTGAGAGCTAGGCTTCTTGCAGATAAGCCTCTCAGTCATGGATATGTTTGTTACCGACTAACATCGTCACTGAGGAAGTTCTACGGTCGATATGGGGAACTCGTCATACACCATGATGTCCCCCTCTCCAGAATGGTGGATGGTATTTTGTCATAGACCATTTGAACCATACAACCAAAGATTGTACTCTATGTCTTCCGAAATGGAAGTAACCGGATGTGACATTTCTACCGAATTGAAGCGGCGGGTGTTGCATGCAAACAGGAGATGCTTACTCTTCCTGGGCACCTGGTCTCATTCCCATATTGGGAGTTCGCTTCTTTTCATGCGATGGAGGTTTTTGTTTGTTTGCTTTGGTTCCTGTTTTGTCCTGATTTTGTATGCCTTCGGTTTCTGATTTTCTGAATTATCGATTTTGTGCTGTATACAGGGATATGGTCATTATCCATATTTGTCATTTCTACTCTGTGTTTTCGTAGCTTTTCTAATCTTTGGTTTCTTAGCTTTTCTACTCTGTGGTATGGTAGATTTTCTACTCTGTGGTATCGTAGCTTTTCTACTATGTGGTTTCTTATCTTTTCTAATCTGTTTTTCGTAGCTTTTCTACTCTGTGGTTTCGTAGATTTTCTACTCTGTGGTTTCGTATCAGGTGTTTTGGTTCTGTGCTGTGGATGCTGCAACAGAGTCTGATTGGAGATCCTATTTTTCATTTTCTAATGATTACATTACATAAGAGACCAATTTTTATACCCCCGCAAACAAAGTTTGGGGGTATATAGGAAACACCCTGTCCGTCTGCCTGTATGTCCGTATGTTCGTCTGTCCGTTTGTCCATCCGTCTGTTTAAGAAGTTCTTAAAGCAGATAACTCTTCAAGTATTAGTGATAGGACTTTCATATTTCATACATACATTCGCCATAACATGTTCTACAATTTGATACCAAGACATATGACCTAGTGACCTGGACCTTGAACTTTGACCTTATAGTAATATTTTGGTTAAGAAGTTCTTAAAGCATATATTTTTTTCACATAAAAGTGACAGGGATTTAATATTTCATACGTACATTCACTATAACAAGTACTACGTTTCGATACCAAGATATTTGACCTAGCGACCTTGACCTTGAACTTTGACCTATTGTAATATTTTTGTTAAGATGTTCTTAAAGTGAATATCTCTTCAAGTATAAGTTATAAGGCTTTAAAAGCGAGCGGAGCTCACCCTTATGGTGACGCGTGTACACATATCTTATTGAGAAAATATGCTGAATCAAAGAATGAGAATGTACTACTATGCTTTCAAGAACTTTCGTCCCATCGCAGACAGAGTTGCTGCGGAGATGCTGGATATTGCCATTTAAATTTTTTTTCGACTCCAAGTAGACGTATATGTTATACTCAATTTTTGTTTATAAGTTAAATTTATTGAAAATATTTTTACAGGTAACGATAAAGCATCAACAAGGCGGCGTAACCACGGGAAATCCGACATTTCCGGTTTTAAACGAGACGTTTCGCTCTCGTCTCGTCTCGGGTGGTTTCGTACTGTCAGAAGTCGGAATATGTTTGTTTTTTCTTTTGTTCTTAAGTAATTTATTTTCAGCTAGCCTAAACATTATTCTTACAAAATAAAAATGAATTATAAAGAACCATATTTTTAAAGAACCATATTTAAGCCCCCCTTAAAATGTTTATCTGTTGGTCTAGATCAATTTTACAAATGCTTCCGTGTTTCCACTCGCCTTATGCTACCTTTTTGGCAATCATCAAACAGAAAGTTTTGTAAGATTAGATTAACCATCATAGTCAAAATAAAAAAGAAAGATCTTTTTTTTTATTTTATACAATCATATCTATTTTCTCTCCGATCGTACAAAAAGGCTTTATCCTTGATTCATATTATTTCATACAGAAATCCATCATAACAAGTTTTAATCGAAGACATTTGACCTTGTGATCTTGACCTTGATCTTTGACCTACTTTTAAACTCTAAGAGAAAGGGGTTTGATATCTAAGATAGGGGATATGGTCATTATCCATATTTGTCATATATATTCCTCATAACGAAAGCTTTCATTTGATGCCATGACATTTGACCTAGTGACCTTGATCTTGACCTACTTTTAAACTATATGAGATAGGGCTTTGATATTTGACAGATATATTCCTCATGACGAAAGCTTTCATTTGATATCATGACTTTTGACCTAGTGACCTTGACCTCGAACTTTGACCTACTTTTGAATTATAAGGGATAGGGCTTTGATATTTCACATATATATTCCTCATGATGAGAGCTTTCATTTGATATCATGACTTTTGACCTATTGACCATGATATTGACCTTTGACTGACTTTTAAACTATAAAGGATAGGGCTTTGATATTTCACATATAGATTCCGTATGACCAGAGCTTTTTTTGTTATGTGATAAATGAATCCGTTTAGAGAAAAACGTCCCGCTGGGGGTATAATTCGTCCACTTTAAGGCAGTTCAAGTTTTATTATAAAAAAAATTTGACTGCAAATTTAGGTTCAGATCTATATCAATATTTCATGTTTCAAAAGGCAATCCATATATCAGTGATGTTTCTGTAGTAAAAATGACCGAGGCTGAATAAGAGCAAAAATTTAAAGAACGAATCCATTTGCATTCAGATGGTATTTTGTTTCGTTTGTTCCCTTTTGCGTTTACGGCGGCTCATTTTATAGAGATATAATATTCTTATCACTTGTGCTTTTCTGAATAATTTTGGATTGATGAGTACCACTGATGGGGAGTCGGTATTTGGGTTCAGCAGGCTGCATTACGGAAGAAGAGTTCGGACACTTATTTTTTCCTAGAATTGTGCAATGTTGAAAACATTCAAACATGATGATAATATGGAAGTCTGGTCCCACCTCTAGCTTGCTAGGGGTCCGTCAATGCAAAATTTGGTGCTCTATTGTGAGTGCTGTTGAGACTATCGTCAGGATTTTCTTTAACTCTTTCAACTCTTCAAGTTCTTGAAGGAAATCTCAAACCAATTTTCAATATCTAGACAATGAAGATGATTTAAGAATGCTATTCACTCCAGTATGAATTGTTTGTAAGTGACCACAGTTTGAGACAGCGGCAGAATTTATCATCTTAAGATGTGAATAATAATCATTGCTTGTTTTTAGAGTAATCGCAGTACTTGTTTTAGCGCTTCGTTTTTAGAGTAATCGCAGTACTTGTTTTAGCGCTTCGTACTTAGATATACTTAGAACTATCTTTCGACGCAAACGGCCATTTGAATACCTCACTGTATGATAAGCGTAATGATTTCACCTTCCACTTAACTAACATTTCCTTCATGAGAAGGAGTGTTCCGTCTTCTCCTGCTTTTGATTGTCAGCTAATTCGGTAAGCCAGGGCATGTTCCAAATATGATAATTTCAATGATAGAGCCAGACGGCTTGAACGTAAGCCTCAGGATTATATTGGTGAAGTTCTTCGGTCGCTACGGGTATCTTATAAAAGCAAATAATATCCCTGGCAATAATATTCTGGATTGCGATTGAATGACTGTCAACATCCCTAACCAAAACATCTTTATCTGAAATGTACAAATTTGTACATCGAGACAATCAACGAATTTGACAAGTTTTCATTGAACAGCTGCGACGGGTGTTGCATGCAAACAGGAGACGCTTACTCTCCCCGGGCACCTGTTCTCACTTTGGAATATTATTTATACCAGGTTGCTTAATTCTTCCAACGGAGATCCTTACGATTTTGCATTACCTTCTCAACTTTGAAACTGAATAACTGATGGCTTCTAAGTTTTATTTCAATACTCTGTAAGCCTACTTAATCGTGATTTCTCCATATTTGTCATTCTAGGTTTTAATCACAGATTTGTGTTTGTCCTTCTTCTATAAATCATAATATCATATTGAAGCACGGACAAAATAAGAAAGTATATATTGAATAACTCAATAGTAATCGTAAGGAATGTACATGTATAGTAACTGTTCCTGTCATCCTTAACTAATTTTGGAAAAAATGAAATATATGATGAACTTTTTTCTTATTTTCTTTAAGAAAAACAGCGGCGAGAAGAATTCGTCAGCACGAGTGATAGTGAACCTTTCCAATATAATTACGTCATTTATGGGGGCGTGGTAATTTCGTCACTAGTAGTCCTCACCATTATAACGGCGGTGTGCTTACGCAGAAGAAAATCAAACCCTGTCATTGTAGCTGAAAATGGTATATTTCAGATTAAGATATATAAGTATGACTGGTTCTTCTTACTTGGAGTCCCCGAGGGCACATGTAGCCAAGTTCGATCAATTCCGGTTGATCGTTTCTTCAACGCATTCTAAAATTTCTGTTATCAAAATTTCTTGAAATTTCTTAAACGTGGGTCCTGTAGCATCATATCCCACCCATCCTGCTACGTCTTTCGGTACGCTTTTTCGATATAGTAACTTTCATACTTTTTTGGCATGTTACATTGATTAGATTTGAGGATCACTGACGAGGGTTGAGTACCCGAAACGTGCATGTCTGGTCCATGTTGCCAATTTATCTGATCTTAAATGATGCTATTCAATTTGAAGACGTTTACATTTATACCACTTGGTGAGTGTCACTGCTGGTGGACCAGGAGTCCCCGAGGGCACATGTAGCCAAGTTCGATCAATTCCGGTTGATCGTTTCTTCAACGCATTCTAAAATTTCTGTTATCAAAATTTCTTGAAATTTCTTAAACGTGGGTCCTGTAGCATCATATCCCACCCATCCTGCTACGTCTTTCGGTACGCTTTTTCGATATAGTAACTTTCATACTTTTTTGGCATGTTACATTGATTAGATTTGAGGATCACTGACGAGGGTTGAGTACCCGAAACGTGCATGTCTGGTCCATGTTGCCAATTTATCTGATCTTAAATGATGCTATTCAATTTGAAGACGTTTACATTGTATGTAGTTTTGAAGAGGGGATAATCTCCAGCATAACCAACCTGCACTCACCCAGCGAAACAAACCCACAAGAAAGAGACACGTAAATGACATCAGACAAAAACTACAAACCACAAAAAAAAAATACATGACAAAAATCACTAGAGTATCATACAATACAATCGAGACAAACGTACAAAACATCAAACATTTATGACAACACATAAAGGAAGGAAACCAATGTGCATCCGGCGCCGACTTTGGACGGCCATCTGCTATTAGCATATGGTGTGGTTATTTAGGTTACGTGCGCGAAACACTCCCATTGAGATTCCATATTCAATTATCAATTTTTCCTTCCACTGATGTTAAAATGATATGTTTGATATTTAAAAATACCTCGGATATATAAGATAGATTTTAATGCACTTGATTTTTTTCGTTTCATTCTTACATGGATAATGGTAACATTTTCTACTCATACTTTATAACGAATTCGTTTTTTTTTTCAAATTTTATATGGAATTTGTATCACGAACAGAGGGAAAAGACTCCCAATTTAGCATAATAAACATTAATGAAGTAAATCAGTATAAATGATGCGCGAAGTGTAAACTCTCTTAACTGTAGAAAATTCATATATAAATTTGATGTTTGAATGCTGCAAAAACATACAGTCTTAATTAGTTAGCTAAACATACTTTTAAGATATCGATTTTATTGTAGTGTGAAATTTGACATGACCATCTGCATTATTCTGTTTAGGTATGTCCAGTCTTGTCAATCGGGAACCTGATATAGAGTATGTTGTATTTGTTTAAATAGTATATTTTTCTTTATTGTAAATTTTTAATGAGCTAATGACTGTAACTTCACTGTGATAGTTGCATTTTCAAAAAGAAAACTCCAACATAAACGTTTTTTGAAGTTAACAGTAACATTGTTTTTCGGGGTTGAAATAAATTCTTACATATAAGTACAAGCTGTGTAACATGTAGTAAATATGCGGAAGGGCTCCAACCCTATACCTTTTTGAAGAAAATTTCAAACCAATTTATCATGCACCAGACACGTGTTTCGAATATTAAACTCTCATCAGTGATATGTGAGCCGACACTGGTGATACTGCTCTCTATGAGTAGACATTAGTGTTCCATGGTTAACATACTCACCATTAGTTACAGTAGACGCTTCCAGCCAAAGTGTTTTTCATAAGCCGCATTGATTCATTTCACTAGCGCCCTCTAGTTTTAATTTTAGAATTTAAATTTGTGTTTTTACTTTACAGAGAGTACGCGGTTCCAAACTTCCTGTAGGGTCGCTTCAGTAGCATATCCAAATAAAGGTTATGTTCAAAATAGCATTGGAGGGATGGTGCTAAGATGTTAATCTCCTTTAATTTCCATTATATCTTTGGATGAAATGCCAAGTTTCCGACCAAATAAAATGTATGATGTCAACAAAGCTTCTTTCAGGCGACAGAGCTGGAAAGAAATCATTAGTACACTTAAAACATCCAATGTTACGGGGAAAGAGTTTAAATGTTCCACAGTAAGAAATAATTCCTTTTCGAACAAAGCAGCAAACGATATCCCGATAATGTGATCAACGAAATATTGGAATATGGTATTCTAACGATAACAAGAGTTACCACTTTAGCGAAATAATAATAATGGAATGTTCCAACTCTTTACCGTCTTAAAGAAAATCTAAAACCAATCTTAATGCACCATACACGTGTTTCGGATAGTAAAATTCTCATCAGTTATGCTTCCAGTCAGAGTGATTTTCAGAGAGCGGCAAGATTTATTTCAGTAGCACCCTCTGGATTTTTTTAATTTAGATTTTTGGAATTTCTTTGCAGAGAGTCTGCGGCTCCAATTTTCCTGTAGGGTCGATTCAGTAGCAAAGTTAGATAAAATCGATGACCAAAATAACATTAGAGGGATGGTGCTAAGATGTTAGCCTCCTTTAATTTCGATGTAAAACAATTCAAAAATGAAAATGAAATAAAAAAAATATGGATAATGACCATATCCCTGTATACAGCACAAAATCGATAATTCAGAAAATCAGAAACCGAAGGCATACAAAATCAGGATAAAACAGGAACCAAAGCAAACAAACAAAAACCTCCACCATATGAAAAGAAGCGAACTCCCGATATAGAAGCGAGACCAGGTGCCCAGGAAGAGTAAGCATCTCCTGCTTGCATGCAACACCCGCCGCTTCAATTCGGTAGAACTGTCACATCCGGTAACTTCCATTTCGGAAGACGTAGAGTACAATTTTTGGTTGGATGGTTCAAATGGTCTATGACAGAAAATCATCCACCATTCTGGAGAGTGGGACATCATAGTGTATGACACTTTCCCCGTATCGACCGCAGAACTTCCTCAGTGACGATGTTAGTCGGTCACAAACATATCCCTGACTGAGAAGCTTATCTGAAAGACGCCTAGCTCTCAGAACAAAATTCATATATTTCGTACTCGTTCAGGCATAGCGTATCAACTGAGATATGAACACGCCATAAGCAGGCGATGAAGGGATGTTGCTACTCAGAAAAGGAAAGTTTGTAATGCTGAAATTTAAGTCGTCACGTTTGTCATAGAGTGAGGTGTTCATGTGACCATCAGTGTCGTAGGACAACATTATGTCCAAATAGGATGCTGAATTATTTGTCTCTGTAGTTTCTTTGACTTCAAGCTCTGAAGGATAGATCTCCAGTTACGGATTCAAGGGGGGGGGGGCTAAAATTTGCAAATCATAGGTACAACGATCAATTTCAATCCAAAAAAGATAAATAATAGTAAATATTAATTTATCTATTAGTTCATATACTTGTCAAATGCATCAATTTCCTTTCTTAAATCAATTACAGTCACGAAAATGGGTCCTAAAGGACTGAAACGCAAGAGCTTCCGGGGGCTTTGCCCAACTCTCTTGTTCCCCTACCAGGGCCCCGTCCCAAACCCTTCGCCAGGTTTACGTCCCCCTAACTTAAAAGCTGGATCTCTCACTGATCTCAGTTCACCATATGGGGCACGTTATAGATTCCCTCTTTTCTAAGCAAGTAATATTTTCAGAAACTATTACACTCTTTACATGTAATACATTAAAGGAGCGAGTAACAAATATCCTCTGTACAGTTTATCTTATTAAAAATGAGATTTAATTTTGTTTAAATTTCAATTTAAGGATGAGAAATTTTGATCAAGAGGACGATGGTTATGAAGTTCCTAGAATCGAACAAGGTGATTCTTTTTTGACGGAAAATAATGAATGAAATATTTAAGGTGTCCCTTGTACAATAGGACTTTTTTACGACTGCTACGGTACTATAAAGTATATATATTTTGAGAGGTTATAATAACAACAGAAATTTTAATTTCGTGGCTCGAAAAAAAGAAAGAGAATAACTTATGAAGAATAAATTGATTATTGTGTTTATGTGTGGTCTTTTGTGTTTGATGTTTACATGTCGTGTGTATCTTTTCCGTCTCGTGCTGTACTCGTCTTTTGTGTTTTTGCATCTGGTGTTTTGGTGTTTTACTGTTGATGCTGCAACGGGGTCTTGTTGGAGATCTCCTCCCTTCTTTTTGTATATATTATATAACATGTACAAAATACATGTGTTTCTTCCTTTGATTAGAAAGCCTTGTGAGTCCTTTATCTGCACTCAAAGCATCTGCTACGTCTTTTGGTATTTTGTTTGATATAACTTTAACCGTCTTTGGCCATATTTCATAGTTTGGATCGTGACAGGTGGAATGGAAAATGTGGCTGATCCGGGAATCGAACCCGAGACCTTCTGCTTACAGGGCAGACGCTCTTACCAACTGAGCTAAGCGGGCACGATACCCGAACCGTAACAGGCTTGAGGATAGCTAACAAGCGTTAATTACCCGAAACGTGCATGTCGAGCATGGTGCATGGTCCATGCTGCAAGTTTATCTGTTTTTAGATGACGCTATAATTTGAAGTTGTGTAACATTATTGCCCATCAGAAAATATACACTTAACCAGACAAAAAGAAAGCCATACTATACATTTGAAGTGATTAAACCACTACGTAAAATGATGCAATTGTACAATGGATACCAAGTAGATGGCAATACACGATTTTCCTATTAGCGCAGTAGACTTGAATTTTATACACTCCAAGACCAAACATTACAACATTTGACGTAACTTTTAACTTTGACGTCACCCGAGACCTATGACGTCATAATAGAAAATAACGCCAAAAGTTGTCATGTCGGATCTTGGAGTGACTAAAATGCATGTTTAACGTCAATATGATAATGGTCTATTATTATGAGTACATGTATTACGTTTTGATGTTTTTGAAATGAATGTGTGCAGTCTGTGTTTGTAACGTCAACATGTTATTTATGAAACTATATCTAAATATTACAGAAGGAGCAGCATTGGTAGCAGCAGAGCAAAGGAATTTATCGAAATGCGAAATGTAAGACTTGAGTAAAATCTTCACAATCTGAATTTATCCTTTATAAGTATATTTTTCAGTGGTGATAGATATATTATCTGAAAGCATTTATTCATGAATTGTGATCTGAGAGAAGCTTCTACCAGGATTAAAGTATCCGAAACACGTGTCTAGTAAAAAAAATTGGTACACTAGGAAATACATTTCAATATTGACAATTTCAACCACTAGGCTGGTATCGCTGCTGGTGGACTTTAAGTCCCCGAGGATATCGCTCACCTAGTTTTAGTGTTTACGCCTGTCCTCCAACGATTTTGGCCATATTTTTCGCTTAAATACGCTTCTGAATAAACCCTACACTAAATTTGGAGCCGCTCATTTTGGCAAAAGGAAGTCAAAGCTCTGTATTGTAGATGGCACCAGGAGAATTCATTTCGGCTTTATCTAAACTGTTTGACATGAAGTACTACTGACGAGAATTAAAATATCCGAAACACGTGTCTAGTACAACAAAATTGGAACTATAGATCATATATTTCAATATTGACAATTCTAGACAGGTATAAGACAATTGTACATTCTTCGAGACCTCTGGGTAATCGGAAAGTTGGGAGGGTTGTGCGAACGTATTCCAGGATAACCACATCGTTTGCAGTTTGCGTGTCAGATGGCCGTCATAAGTCGGCACCGGTTGCCCATTGGTTTCGTTACTTTATGTGAGGTCTTTTGT
Organism: Pinctada imbricata; assembly: GCA_033119305.1. Lineage (NCBI taxonomy): Eukaryota > Metazoa > Mollusca > Bivalvia > Pterioida > Pteriidae > Pinctada > Pinctada imbricata. Next base: position 2,080,406 of record VSWD01000007.1, read on the forward strand.
GTTTCACATTTCTATGGTGTAAATTGGTCTCGTTTGCGTTTGTTTATGTGTGGTCTTTTGTGTTTCATGTTTCTATGTTGTGATTTGGTGTTCCTTGTCCCTTTTGTCTCTCTTTTTTTGGGTGTCGGCTCTGTGTTTCTGCTTTGATTGTTTTTGGGGTTTTGCTGTGGGTGCTGCAATCGAGTGTTGTCGGAGATCCCCTCCTTTCTTTTAGAGAAAAAAGTAGTTATTATAACTTATGCACGAATGCTGTAGAATCGATATTAAACATGTAAAAATAGAAGACCAAATAAGAAATCTTTACCCGATATGTGCATCAACATGTACATCGCGACAATCACCGACATTGACAAGTTTTCATGGAGCTATTGTTTTTCCCAATGTTCGCAACTGTTGCCATGGAAACTTTAACTATTTTGCCTTGCCTTCTCGTCTTTGAGATTGAACAAGTAATGAATGCTTGTTTAATGTTTAATTTCAATAATTTGTAAGCCTTTTGGTTGTGATTTACTCCTCCCGGGCACCTGGGGTGGGGCTAGCAAACAGGGGATGCTTACTCCTTTCGGGTACCTGGTCCCACCTCTGGCTTGCTAGGGGTCCGTCGATGCTCAATTTGGTGCTCTGGTGTGAGTGCTGCTGATATTATCGTCAGGATCTTCTTTAACTCTTCTAGGTACTGATCACAGGCTTTGTGTTTGCCCTTCATTCAATAGATTATAATATTATATTAAAGCACAAACTGAATAACTGATAGGTTATTCTTCTTCATCCATGAGTATGCATATAAAGCTGATTATGTACATATATGTGAAATAAATATCGAAGAAGCTCCCATCAGTTCTTTAGTCTCAAAGTGGAGATCTTAAAGGCCGACGTTGGGAACCACCCGGTTGTTAATAGGTATACCTGAGTGACATAAGCTTGATAGGCGTGGCATACCGTCTTTGAAGACAACGCCGTCTGTGAGCGGCTTGTTACATCAAAGACAAACCGACAGGTAATCCTTTATTATGCTAATGTGAAACCCGAGTCTCATCTGTTTTAAGCTGTCAATCAAAAATTGATAGGGGTAAAAGGATCAAAAGGAACCAATCAGATACCAATAAGAGATGTTAACCCAAAAGCGGTCAGTGAGGAAATGAGAGAAAATTTACCTGTCCCTTTATATAGTCCCCCGTCGGCCTTAAAGGCAAAATAATTAGAATTTCCTTTGGAACAGTTACTATATACATGTATACACAAGATTTTTAAATAGAAGATGGATTATGAGCAATGTCGCAAGATAAATTGATCGAAACCATGACACGAAATGAAAGATGGTATGTTGTTTGTAATGGGAATCAGTCATATATTCCGTTCGTAATTGTTCAAATTTAGCAACTTTCTAAGCTTGAATAAAACATCGATACATAGGATGATAGTGGTATAATAAGATCATAGAATTCATATTATATTTGAACAATACACCAAAATAATTTGGAATACCAGTTCTTACACGTAGAATCTATATTTTTTAATTTCAGGTCACTTGCAGAGAATTCGCATTTATGGGAAGGTAGGACTTATTTGTTTTTTTTTATTTGTATGTACCTTTCTAATACTACACTCCTACAGGTGAGATCATAATAAAAACTTGGAATATGAAAAAAATCATTTTGATTTCGTAAAAAAACCTTTTTTTTCATTATTGATTTCGTAAAAAAACCTTTTTATCCTTTTTTATTTTTCAACATATAAAATTCAATTCGGTGACTTAATCTGCTACCAGAAAATATCAGAAACTTCTAAATTCCCCCTCTGTTATAAAAATAAATTTGTGCCATACCTTATCGTTAATATGCTTCGAAAGAAATACATGTGAAATTAATGACAAAGCAACACAAAAACATAGGAAAATTGCATTACATTGCGTACACTCCAATATTGTTCACTTCAAATAAATAACCTGATTCATCTTTTATCTTTTACGTGAACGGGGGACAATATAGCTTACCCCCAAAACGTAGTGAGGAAATTGAATTACTTCGTCTCGTTAGCTTCTTGAACACCATTTAAAACCACTTGTAATGAAATTGATACGTGTTTCGGTTAGTAAATCCTTATCATTAGACAGAAGTCTCATCGAAAACCGTGGATATCAGTACATGAGTGTTAATGAAATTTCAAATTGATCTCTATTTCCTAATGGGCTTCTTATGTGTAAAGTGCACTATGTTTGTCTTATATTTCTCATATTTTCTATATTTCAAAATTAAACTTATCATTGACTTTTAAATAAGGCGCATGAGAATTATATATAGGTCATATTCACTGTCAGATTTCCTGTGTTCTCAGGTGAGCTTTGTTGCCCCAAGATCGGCCACATGTTTCTTCTTGCTTTGTTAATTATATCCAACCATTCTGTTTTTAGATTTGACACTAATATCTATTGTACAAATTGATTCATGTGATTAACTTTCGATACAACTTATGTTGTAAGTCTTCTCATTTGTAAATCTTTCTATTTTAGGACCCTCTGAATTTCACAGTAGGTAAGGCATCATTTTGAATTAAGTCATTTCTTTGTTATTTTCTGTTTTTCATCCTCGTGCTGGAAGGTTTTGAGCCCATAGTAAGAAAACAAGACAAGAAATCTTTTGTAGATTAACCGTATTTTCTACAAAAAATGAAAGAAAAATTGCTTATATAATGTAAAAATGTTAAAGTACTTCAATGATTGAAGGCATTGCATTATCTATCATTCTTTTGCTGACTAATACCTGGTCTCACTCCGATATCGGGAGTTCGCTTCTTTTCATGTGGTGGAGGTTTTTGTTTGTTTGCGTTGGTTCCTGTTTTATCCTGATCTTGTATGCCTTCTGTTTCTGATTTTCTGAATTATCGATTTTGTGCTGTATACAGGGATATGGTCATTATCCATATTTGTCATCTGTTTATAATCAAATTTAACGACTGCCTCTCAGATTTCATATGTTATTAATACATCACATAATATGAAATTGCAACTTTGTTTTAAATCCTTTTTTTTGTTTTTTTTTTCCATGGTGGGCTGGTAACTTTTTCGATTTCAAAAGAATGCAAAGAGAATAAAGAAAAAAAAACCCAGCCGTATTGAAAATGAGTATTCAATATAAAACAAAGGAGGGTATCTCCAACAACACTAGGCTGCAGCACCAACAGCAAAACTTCAAAGCACCCAATGCAAAAACACAGAGCAGACACGCACAGAATGATACACAAAAGGGACAAGGAGCACCAACTCACACCATAGAAACATAAAAAACCCACACATACACCAACGAGACCAATGGACTACCGGTGTCGACTTCGGACGGCCATCTGCACTGCAAGTAGCAGCTGGAGTGGTTATCCTGGATAACGTGCGCACAACCCTCCCACTAATTGATTACGCAGACGATGTGGTTATTTGAGTTAAAGAAGATCCTGACGATACTCTCAACAGCACTCACAATATAGTACGCACAAAATTAAGCATCGGCGGACCACTAGCAAGCTAGAGGTGGGACCAGGTGTCCGGGAGGAGTAAGCATCTCCTGTTGGCTATCCGCACCTGGGTATATGTACATTGATATTGAATATTTTACTTGTTTATTCCATATAAACTGTTTAATTTCAAACATTTTCAGTACAACAAAGGAGTCCAATCCCTATGAGACAATACGAGTCAAGGAATGTGAAGCTCTCTACGAACAGCCTCATGAGACCACAAACAGACTAATCAACAGTTGACAGAGTTCTACACATCTATTATTCGTGCAATCACGTTTTTATTTCAATATTTATAACATACGAATTCTTGTGTAGCAGTCTATATACTGAGAGATATGCCATTTTGAATGTCTATTGCTACTTTGTTTTAACTTTAGGAAGCGGTACATAAGTTACTGTATAATTGATCACACCTAGACATACACACCTAGCTGTATTTCTAATGGAATGCAGCCTTTCGAATGATTACACGTAATTGAAATATGTTTTGAAGTTTGTTTTTATCATAACTTCGATTTCATTGCCATATATATGCACAACCAATTTAATTCCCTGAGATAAAACTGTTGAAGTGGTACGTGTTTTATCTCTGCATGAAAACGTTCGTGTCGTAACAGTGCAAAAACTCTACAGGAAACATGCGGCGGCTGTTCAAACCTACAATCCGAGTCCGCGATTACCTAAATGTAATGTCACCCTTTTTCCTGGAATAAGCGATTTCAGAGAACAATAATGAAACTGGCATTTGTTTTGCATACATATAGAATGCATGTCGTAATTTATGTTTGCTGTGTATTGCATTCCCGTAACAAAACACAGATTAAGACAATTATTCTATAAATACAAATTTGACTTTTCTAAATTGAATTGATTATAAACATTTCTATTTATATACGGATAAACAGTTGTTTCGATGGTACCACCAATGATGAATTCGTTTTTACATTGTACACTGTGGAGTCTGATTATTAAGATAAGAATATCCTTCGTTTTTCTATAGTGTGATGTTAGTGTCCACTTTTTCTCTTCTCGTGAAAGTTTTTTTTCCAATGCTTTCACTGATTGGATGTTAACGTCTTCAAATTGGATTTTCGACTTTATCTTTGTTTTGTTCTATAGTTTTCAAGAATATGTAAGCACATACTGTTAACGTGGACATTTTGGCGTGGTGGTAATTTCCGCATATTTCGCGAATAAATGGACTACGCGTAAGTTAACCTTACGAGAAATTAAACTTTTTGTATTCTTACAATGGAAGATTTATTTTATATCGCGAAAATTTCCGCCAAGCGTAACGTCATGAATTTATAATCGCTAAATTTTCACCAATTAGAACTCGCCACTTTTACAGTATTACTGATGTTAAAAAAGGTTTCCTTTGTTTGATTGCCTTGTGTTCACTTTAGCCTCGTCGCTTGGATCCAATCCTGATTACATATTTGTTTCGCTTGTTACCTGTTTCTTGTTTGTATTTTGTGTGCGTGGATTCCAATGACATCAACGAGACGTTGTATTTGTATCCTTCTCGTTCAAGACGAATGCTTTACGCTTTAATCACGCCTCGTACTAATTTCAGCCAACAACGGCACAGTATTACGATCACGTGTTGTCCTACCTTGACGCCGAGGTAGGTCACTAAATTTTCAAACGCAAAACAATACACAGAAAATGTAACGAAATGGTTCTTGGCAGGATAAATTCGTTATAGGGTTTATTCCTGTCATACTTCCTACTCAAAGTAGGTGTGTAAATATGTAACAAATTTACACACCAACTTTGAGTATGCAGTATGACATGAACAAACCCTATACTAGTAACTAATAGTATAGATATGTGTATACTTCATTTTTTAAGTAAATATGAGGCACAATTAGCTGTGTTTTAATTTCACAGCCAATTGTGCCTCACATGAAATTCATATGAAATGAGCATCATGTAAATTTCACATGAAAGTTCATATGAAATTCATATAAATTTTACATAAAATTTATGTGAAAAAAATTCAAATGAATTTAACATAAATTTACTTCACATGAATTTTACATGAATTTTCACTTGTGACCTTCATGCTAAATTGGCTTTACATGCAATTCATGTCAGGAACTTCACATTAATTTCATGTAAATTTTATGTTCGTTCTCTTTTCACATATATTTTATGTGAACTTTTACGTACAGTTCATGTAAATTAAATATGAATTTCATGTGAATTTCATATGAGGCACAATTGGCTGTGTACACCATATATGAATTTAAGTCACTACATGTGTAGAATTCAGATTATCAAATATTTATTATTATTTGTATTTTCTCTACCTCGATCGCCCTCGCTCGTCATTAATGAGACAATATATATGTAGATATGTTGAACTGAAATTATCACACAATAACATATATTTCAATATTGATAAATAAATTAAATGTCACTTATATCACAGTAGTTGTGCTTTTTAACATGCGAGGTATGTTTGGAATATTAACCTCTCGTTGTAGACCTTTATATGGCAAAAGAGGTTGTCTCCAAAAACACCAGGCCGCAGCATAGAGTCTTGTCGGATATCCCACCAATTCAGTTGTAGTTTATGTTATTGCAGCAGTTTGCTTTCACTTATGATTAGTTTAGGACGACGTTATTGCCTCCGTCTGTTTGTCCTTTTTTCTCGTAATGCGAGGGTATGTTCCGGTTTTTGCACTGTTTTAGATAGGCTCCCTATCTGTGTTTTGTTTTATATTTTTCTAAGACATTGTATACCTTTTCGGTCTTTTCGAAATACAGAGTTACTTCCCATTTGTGCAGGTATCTGACGTCAACGCATTGTGACGTCATCAAATATGGAAACCAGCATGAAATTAAGGATAAGAGGGTTACATATATGACGTTTTCAAAGGAATTTGATGACGTCACAATGCTTTTACATCAGATACCTGCACAAATCGAACGTAGGAATGTCATATCGAAAAGTCAGAATTGATTGAGATATCTGGATCATGTATTTCGGTTTTGCATTTGATTTTTGTGTTGAATGCAAACAGGAGATGCTCGCTCTTCCTAGGCAACTATATTTAGCCCTGAATCTAATCCAGTATTTCTTCTACATAATGACCAATACGCAAGAAAAAGTTCATGTAATTTGTTTGAAGAGTCCTCATGCAGTTTTTTGTTTTGGTAAGCTTGTTTTTAGATACTTAAACTACAGTCCAAAGAGCAGAGGTAGCCATGTTGAGAAAAAAAACTCTTATAAGGATAAGAAAAAAACGTTGAACATTAAGAACTATCTGGCTAATATAGATATCTATAAACAACTGTTATAAACTAAACAAGACACTAGAAATCAACTTTAAAGACTGGTATCAGCTTTATCCATTAAGTAAAAAATTCCTTAATCTAAAATTCGGTTGTATTTTATATTCATTGGTTACAGTAGTAGGTATTTTACCACGAAATACAAACAGTGTAGAAATAAATAGCACGCTCTTGTTTATTTCATTCCACAATCTTGTGCAATTCATGTGAACATGTTTAAAATAAAGAAATGAATGGATTTAAAAAGGAAGAAAAATGAAACAATATCAAAATAAGGAGTTTTCAAAATACCTTTTTATTCTCAAACATAGACTTTCTATGTTTATGACATTTTTCTTATTATTCTTATTTGATACGCTGGATAGACGTCCAAATATATTTAGTTTCATGTGAAGTACCCCTAAAATAACATAAAGTAATGTAAAACATTTATCAGAAATCCATACTTTTAGTATGAAAATCCGACATTTTATCCCAAAATAGCAGAAAAGGCTTCTCACATATAAATCAATATTAAAACCATGGAATTACAACAACATATACGTTTCATTTATAGATTACAGTAACTGATTGCCTTTTATAGATAATACTCAGATATCTGCTATTTTTGACTGAAAAATACGGGTTTTGTCCAAAAAATTACAGAAATTCATATATTATTTTTGTAAACATTTATAACATGAGAAAAAATATAAAAATACACAAGTTACATTAGATATTCGATTTTTTAAGAAGTAGATATCTTAAAATTAGTACAGTGGTCTCTCTATATGTGACCACTCCCGTCAAAGACCACTCCCTTTATGTGACCATAATTCTTTAGCATTACCATTTTTGAATGTTAAAATACCTCCTATAAGAGACCACCTCCCTTACCCGAACAAAGACCGCTTTTTTCAACCCCAAATCTATCGAAATATAAGAAAATTCACTCTCAGGAGCAACCATGCATGTACACGTATGATAACATAATTTAATTAATATCTCTTTAATCCTCCAACTTTAATTACTCCAGGATTTTAAAGAATTCGAAGGAACTTTTAGAAAATCTGAAATCCACTCATTTTAGTAGAGTCCATTCGATCAAAGCCTTTGATTTTTCGACACTTTACACTTCAATTCCACATTCTAAATTGAAAGAGAGACTCGCAAAAATTATAAGTAATGCGTTTACAAGTAAGAACGGTAATCGCAAATACAAATTTATTGTTGTTAAATATGACAAAACCTACTTTGTAAAAGAAAAGTCCGATTCTGAAAATAAGTACACTGAAACAGATATTATTCAGATGTTAAACGTTCTGATCGACAACATTTTTGTGGTGTTTGGAGGAAAGGTCTTCCAGCAAATTGTCGGAATTCCAATGGGGACCAATTGTGCCCAACTCCTTGCCGACATTTTCCTTTACTCGTGCGAAGCTGAATTCATTCAATCTTTGGTCTCTGAAGGGAAAAGATACTTAGCTTCTGACTTCAACTTCACTTACAGATACATAGACGATGTGTTGTCCATCAATAATCCAAAATTCGCGGATTACCTGAGCAGTATCTATCCCTCGAAGCTTGAAGTCAAAGAAACTACAGAGACAAATAATTCAGCATCCTATTTGGACATAATGTTGTCCTACGACACTGACGGTCACATGAACGCCTCACTCTATGACAAACGTGACGACTTCAATTTCAGCATTACAATTTTTCCTTTTCTGAGTAGCAACGTCCCTTCATCGCCTGCTTATGACGTGTTCATATCTCAGTTGATACGCTATGCCAGAGCAAGTACCAAATATACAGATTTTGTTCTGAGAGCTAGGCGTCTTTCAGTTAAGCTTCTCAGTCAGGGATATGTTTGTGACCGACTAACATCGTCACTGAGGAAGTTCCACGGTCGATATGGGGAACTCGTCATACACTATGATGTCCCACTCTCCAGAATGGTGGATGATATTCTGTCATAGACCATTTGAATCATCCAACCAAAGATTGTACTCTATGTCTTCCAAAATGGAAGTAACCGGATGTGACAGTTCTACCGAATTGAAGCGACGGGTGTTGCATGCAAGCAGGAGATGCTTACTCTTCCTGGGCACCTGGTCTCACTCTCATATCGGGAGTTCGCTTCTTTTCATATGGTGGAGGTTTTTGTTTTTGTTTGCTTTGGTTCCTGTTTTATCCTGATTTTGTATGCCATCGGTTTCTGATTTTCTGAATTGTCGGTTTTGTGCTGTATACAGGGATATGGTCATTATCCATATTTGTCATATTGACTAATTAGCAGTTACTACCAGGCAAACAAGTCAATAACAGGCACTTAATTTGATTTAGTGTTTAAGTTTATTTGACTCCCATCTGTAATATTTGTTCTCTCTTCAGTAAGCAGTACTTTCAATTTGTTATTAGTAAGAAATCTTAGTTTTTAAATCATGTAATTAGATGAATGTCATAGATAAAATATTTTTCATTCATCTTTTCAATTTCTTCATTCTGAATTGGCAGGTAGTCAATCAATACACCCAACTATAGGTAAATGGAAGATAGTAGTAGATATTTATTGTTGTAAATAATAAAAAGAATTAATGGATGTAAACAAATTGTACTCGTCAGATAGACTGCTCAAACTCAAACTCTCCCCAAGAAAGACCACCTCCATTATAAGACCATAAATCCACTTCATTTGGGATGGTCTTATAAAGGAGTGACCACTGTATACAAAAATCAGCTTATCTTTCTTAAAATAGATGTTTTTGTGTGTGTAAAAAACATCGATGTCGAAGCCACCGAACTAAAATATTGAGTCAAATATTATGTTAATGGAGGGAATACTCTGTAGATATATCTTAAATCATTAGATAACGATCATAAATCAAAGTATAGAGTTTAGAAGCAAGATTAAATGAAATGTGTTTCTTTTTGTATATTTTCAGGCTTTTTGATATAAATTGAATATGCAAATGTGGTATTTTGCATATGATCACTTGACAAATAGTGCAATCTTTTCTCGTTATATTGACACCAGTTACAGTTTTTTTAAAAGAAGGGAGGAGCTCAACATTTGGCCAAGATTTGGCTATTTGGATATTTTTCATAGCCAAAAGTGCTTTCTTTACTTAAGCAGGGAGATGCCGTGGAAACGGTCGAAAAACGCATAGCTTTAATGAGTTTATTTTTGAGTACATTTTGAAAACCGATTCTGTAAACACTATGGGACATTTTTGTACCTGTGAAAAAAAGTACTCAAGGTCCCACTGTCACCCCGGCTATAACAATTTTAAAAATACATTAGTGTTATGATATTAAAGATTCCCGTAAAAGAAAAAAAAATCTCACAGAATACCGTATAACCAGAAATTTTCGCGAGTATCAAATTTCGCGTTTTAATGGTAAAATAGGGTGTCTTTATTTTTGCGAGTACAATTTTTCGCGATTCCTAAATTAGAAACAAATATGTTCATATGATGTTACTGTTTTGTACCTTTAATTATTAAAGTATTAGTTATTTCTATAATGAGAACACACTCAATTCACTTCCCTTTACGTCTAATCAGGAAAAATGAACAATGGCACACGTACAATATGTAGAAATGAAACGAATATACCAATTTATGATCAACCTTATCAAACACAATTTTTCGCGAGAATATTTTTTCGCGATTCGATATCACTCGCGAAAATTTCTGGTTATACGGTATTAGGGTAATTGCAATCTGTATAAGAGAAACACATTTTTCGTTGATACTATGGCTGCTGTTTTTGTTTGGAATTATTGAAAATTGATTTGTTGTGTCGATGACCACGTCATATTGCTGGATCCAATCCCATCCTTGAAAGTACGTTTTTTCTCTGTTTACTAAACGACTGAAAAAGAATGTAACGGTACTTTTTTGCAATGGTTCAATGCAAAAATACAAGATCTTGTGTTCTTCATTCATATTAGCACATGTTTTATTGTGTAAAACATGATATACAAAAATGTATACGAAGAAGGTAGAAGCGAAATAGGCAAAGAGCATTGCTATTTAGGTAAAGCTAAGCAAGGATTTAATGATATGTAAAATAAATTTACATATCAATAAAACATGTAAATCGTATCAATAAGAATTAATCAAATGAACATGAAACACAAATTTGATGCCCTTAAAAAAATCCGAGTTCAGATGTTTAACGTCTTGAAATTCATTAGCATCATTTTAGAGCAGAAAAATTTACAACATGGACCAGACATGTACGTTTCGAATATTTAACTCTCATCATTGATCCTTAATCTAAACAATGTAATATGGCCAAAATCTGTGAAAATTATGTCATAAATATACCAAAAGACGTAGCAAGACGGCTGGGATATGATGCTACAAGACCCAGACTTTAGAAATTTGAGAAAATTCTGTAAACAGAAACGACCCAACGAAATTGATCGAACTCGGCTACATGTGCCCTAGGGGACTCCTGGTCCGCCAGCGGTGACACTCACCAAGTGGTACAAATGTTAAAGAAAAAGTATTAGTCTGGGGATAGAGCATATAGATGGAGAATTGAATCCCTGAAACATACGAATGAATTATCTTACGTTTTTCACAAAGTACTGGAAAATTAGATGAACATGGATAGTCATTCCATAGGTAATTTTGCATGAACATGCAATACTCTCCATTTCTGAAAATAAACATCACGATCGCATATCACGAGGTACGCAAATGATATGTTCCACGGGAATCCCCTTTGAATAAATCAAGTAAAAACTGTCTAAATCTACTTTAAATGAATGTATTTTAGGCATATCATATGATCATCATTATCAATTAAATGATCGAAATCTATTCTGAGAACACTTCAACAGAAAATTTTGTAGTATATCATACCATGTGCTGAGCAAAAAAAAAAAAAAAATCTGCTGAAGTGTTCTCTGAATATAATTTTCCATATGACAGGCCTGAAATAAATTCGTATAAAGTAGATTAAGACAGTATTTACCTATTTAAATCGATGGGGATTCCCTTGGAACATATAATTTGCGTATCACATGATATGCAACCGTGAACATGCAAAATCGTTCAAAATGAGGTTACACATATTAATACATATTCATGAATTGACATTAGTTATTAGAAATTTGAGTTTTGAAAAGTAAACAAACAGAGCAGGGCGTTATAATGACGTTATAATGACGTTGTATATTTGTCCTTTGCCGAATATTTGTAGAAGCTGTTGGTTGTCTCCTGAAAAAGTCAATTTCGCTAGGTACAAGGATAAAACTGACTTTTTCTCTTTTCTGTCTAAAATACATTTGTTTCATACAGTATTGGATGTCGGTATTGTGTCTCGTTGATTATGAAAAGTCGGCACCGATTGCCCATAATTGATTTTTGTGTAGTCTTTTGTGGTTAGTGTTTTAATGTCATATTTCACGTTACTTGTCCATTTTGCGTCTCTTGTTCTGCATGTATACTCCGGCTCAACAAAGTCGTGTGTCAGTGTTTTGCCGTCGGTGCTGCTAATTGGATGTCCCCTCTTTTCTATTATTTTATCTTGGCTTTCTCTTTACCGATGTTATCATTAGTTTGCGTTTTGATTGTCCCACCTGGTCCCATCGATTCTTTGCAAAAGTTGGATCCGTGCACTCTTTGCATAGCAAATTCACTATTTAAAAAATAATACTAGAGGGAATGATTGCTTGTTGATAAAACAATTATCAAAGAATCATCGATCAGTTATTCAAGAGATTTCATAGTGTATAAATGTGTCTTTCAAACCGGTATTATAGAATCATGATTTAGTGCGTTTGACACCCATTTGCTTTATAAGAAATGAAGGAAGACCCGGTTACAGCAAAAACACCAACACACCAAAACGCTCCAAGTTAAAACACAGAAAAGACATATACAGCAAGGGACACAAAAGGAACACAAAAGGGAAAACACAGAGAAAATATACACAGCAAGAGACACAAAAGGGAAAACACAGAGAAAATATACATAGCAAGAAACACAAAAGGAAAAACACAGATGAAATATACACAACAAGAGACACAAAAAGGGAAAACACAGATTAAAATATACACAGCAAGAGACACAAAAAGGAAAACACAGAGAAAATATACACAGCAAGAGACAGAAAAGGGAAAACACAGATGAAATATACACAGCAAGAGACAGAAAAGGGAAAACACAGATGAAATATAAACAACAAGAGACACAAAAAGGGAAAACACAGATTAAAATATACACAGCAAGAGACACAAAAAGGAAAACACAGAGAAAATATACACAGCAAGAGACAGAAAAGGGAAAACACAGAGAAAATATACACAGCAAGAGACAGAAAAGGGAAAACACAGATGAAATATACACAACAAGAGACACAAAAAGGGAAAACACAGATTAAAATATACACAGCAAGAGACACAAAAGGGAAAACACAGATGAAATATACACAACAAGAGACACAAAAAGGAAAACACAGAGAAAATATACACAGCAAGAGACACAAAAGGGAAAACACAGAGAAAATATACACAACAAGAGACAGAAAAGGGAAAACACAGAGAAAATATACAGAGCAAGAGACACAAAAGGGAAAACACAGATGAAATATAAATAACAAGAGACAGAAAAAGGAAAACACAGAGAAAATATACACAGCAAGAGACACAAAAAGGAAAACACAGAGAAAATATACACAACAAGAGACACAAAAGGGAAAACACAGAGAAAATATACAGAGCAAGAGACACAAAAGGGAAAACACAGAGAAAATATACACAGGAAGAGACACAAAAGGGAAAACACAGAGAAAATATACACAGCAAGCGACACAAAAGGGAAAACACAGAGAAAATATACACAGCAAGAGACAGAGAAGGAAAAAATAAGATAAAATATACACAACAAGAAAAATAAGGGAAAACACAGAGAAAATATACACAGCAAGAAACACAAAAGGGAAACACAGAGAAAATATACACAGCAAGAGACAGAAAAGGAAAACAATAAGTGGAAATATTCACAACAAGAAACAGAGAAATAAAAACACAGAGAAAATATACACAGCAAGAGATATAAAAGGGAAAACACAGAGAAAATATACACAGCAAGAAACACAAAAGGGAAACACAGAGAAAATATACACAGCAAGAGACAGAAAAGGAAAACAATAAGTGGAAATATTCACAACAAGAAACAGAAAAATAAAAACACAGAGAAAATATACACAGCAAGAGATATAAAAGAGAAAACACAGAGAAAATATACACAGCAAGAGATACAAAAGGGAAAACACATAGAAAATATACACAGCAAGCGACACAAAAGGGAAAACACAGAGAAAATATACACAGCAAGAGACAGAGAAGGAAAAAATAAGATAAAATATACACAACAAGAAAAACAAGGGAAAACACAGAGAAAATATACAAAGCAAGAGACACAAAAGGGAAAACACAGAGAAAATATACACAGCAAGAGACAGAAAAGGAAAAAAATAAGAGAAAATATATACAGCAAGAGACACAAAAGGGAAAACACAGAGAAAATATACGCAGCAAGACACACAACGGGAAAACCCAGAGAAAATATACACAGCAAGAGACACAAAGGGAAAACACAGAAAATGTACACAGCAAGAGACACAAAAGGGAAAAGGAACAGCAACCACGACATCAAACATTAATCACAAAAGACAAGACATAAACCAACGAGACCCATTTGCAATCGGTGCCGACTAAATACATCTGCTACGTTAGTGGAAGGTATGATTATCCGGATTACGTGCGGACCATCCTACTTTTCCGATTACTCAAAATGTCTCGAACAACGCACAATCGTGGTGTACAATAACATCCTCACTGTGAGATTACCATACAAACAAGACAGCATAACGCGAAGGAACCAATGCAACACAGATCAAGATGTAAATGTATATAAAAAAGGGGCGGGGCTTACGAAATGCAGTCCGTGCTCTGCCAGCTCTAGCTAGCTCATGCATGGTATCACCCGAGCTGTCCGACAGACATTCAGAGACGACAGGTGGTCGAGGTCCTGTCTTCTCTAAAGAGGTAAGGACAGGGCCTGTCATGGAGTCCCGTCGTCACAGTCAGTCAGAGTGCAAGTCATAAGAATGCGCTGGTACAAGGCTGTAAATTGGTCCATTACCATACCGAGGGTCCACGAGCGGCACCAATTTGCAACAAGGTCATAGGCGGCACAGGCTTGCAATATAACCTTGCCGTCATCGCTATTTTCCTAGGCCATTGCACGCAATGATAAAACCCGAGAGGCATCGGAGGTACGGCATGTCGTCACAGTGACGTCATTCGGACTTCTAGCGTAAACAGTGTAAAAGATTCAAAGGCAAAGACACATATTTGAGTGTTTAGGGGCAATTAAATTGGCAATGAAGGAAACGATTCTTTTCTTGATGTAAGAAAATTTATACAAGACTCATGTCTAAAGACGGAAGGTTTCGATTTATAGCTAGAATTTGCAATTTACAGGAGACTTCTCGCTCAGCTGATCGTATAGGCAATGTACGAATGAAGAAAGAATCCCTGATACTGCTTCGTATTGAATCGAAAGAAAAGCATTACATGTACACTGTATATCTCAGAAATGTAGTCAAACCTGCTGGTATATACTTGCAATACTTAATTTACAAATATGAAGCCCCAGTTTCAGTCTGTGCAAGAATCTTGCAGACAAACAATAGGCGATGACGGCAGAGGTAGAATTCAAAGTGAAGAAAAGCGGAACTGAAATCGGACGCATGCGTAGGAGAATGGAGTGGCACGTCGCTATTGAACGAGTTAAGTGAGAGATATAAGTGGGATTCTACTTAAAGATATTTCATCCGCTTTATGTTCTGCAGTAGCATTAAATGTATGGCAATCAGTTCAAAATGCCACCCAGTTTATATTTCAATATAATTTTTGGCAAACCGTTTGTTCCTTTTAAAGTTTACCTCTCTGGAAGTCCAAACAAGTTTACTTTGGGTTTCAATATAATTGTATTGGTCGTCGGAAAGTAACCTCAACAATAGTAACGTTTTGTTTAAATTGTACCTTATATATACCCGTTCAAGTTACAGATACGTCATTTGAACCTCTCTTTTATGCGTCACAGATGTTTTTTTTTCAATTAGGCCGTTCCTTTTTTATTTT
Source organism: Pinctada imbricata (assembly GCA_033119305.1). Lineage (NCBI taxonomy): Eukaryota > Metazoa > Mollusca > Bivalvia > Pterioida > Pteriidae > Pinctada > Pinctada imbricata. Next base: position 2,096,367 of record VSWD01000007.1, read on the forward strand.
CTGTTTTGCGTCCTCGTGTTGGTAGGTTTTGAGCCCAAAGTCGTAAAACAAAACAAAATTATTATAATAAATTCTATAAAGAATTAAATGTGTTTTCTTCAAAAATTAAAATAAAATTGTTTGATTTTTATTACAATTTATGTAAAAATTCAAAAGAACTGCAAAGATATAAGACATTGCCTTATCTACTATTCATTAGTTGACTAAAAGCTGTTAATAATAAAATAAAACAAGTTTCTATCAGATTTCACAAAGTCACATTATATGAAATTGCAATTTTGTTTTATATGCTTGTTTGTTTTCTCCCTGGCTGGCTGGTAGGTTTCTCAATTTCCAAAGGGAGCAAAACAGAATAAAAACAAGAATTGGCCGTACCAAATATTTGCAGACCCAAATACAATCAGTAACACGAAAAAGAATATGACAAGAACATTACACTTGTAAAGGTTTACCCAATATACGGGTATGACGCGTACCAACCATCATACGTGATCAGAGTGTTCGATTTGATATGAACATTACACTTGTAAAAGTTTACCCAATATACGGTTGTGACCCGTACCAACCATCATACGTGATCAGAGTGTTCGAATGGTCCCAAGTCCATTTGCCGTCGTCATCAAAATCAGAACCACCGAGCCAATTGTAAGAGCCACCTGCAATATGAAAAAAAACCCCAAACAGAATGAGTAATTTTATCATGTTTATTTCACTATTCACTTGAAAATGGCTTTCTCGAAATCATATATGTTGCATAAAATTTTGTATTGTAAAAGTTACTAAATTGAAAAGAAATAAAGTAGAAATAAAATGAAAATGAAGATCCTTATTTTATTCGTGCTGAAACTTCAATAAAGACCTGTGTCTTTACAACTGAGTATTCAATACCCCCCACCCCCCAGTTATAAGTCAATTCACACAGTAGCATAACACTCCAGACAGTGTATGACCTAATGCAAGTAGACCTTTCACATAAGGGATGAAAATGCAAATATCAAATATCATTCTATAAACTATAAATAGCGACGCTCTGATTGGCTGATAACGTCACCGACGCTCTTCACCATATCCCACGGTTTACAAATAGACCGGAATAACCCTACTAACTTCTGCAAATTTTAACATTATTTATTCGTCTCGGTCAATATTTTTACAGTTTGTCAATATAACATCATATACAATATATATAATAGTGAGTGATCTGAGAGAAAGGGAATCTCCAGCAAGACTCGATTATAGCATCCACAACAAAACATAGAAATACCCCAAGTGAAAACACAGAGAAATTAAAGAAGATCCTGACGATAATATCGACAGCGATCACAAAAGGGCACACAATTGAGCATCGACGGACCCCTTGCAATCTAGATAGAGGTGGGTTTAGGTTCCCGGGAAGAGTAAGACGTTTGACAAGCCGCACCCGTCGTCGATATTCACATACGAAAATGAAAACAATGTCTTAAATACATTGACACACAATAGACCGGAATTACAATGTATATTGTCAATGTAATTAAGATATGGGGCAAGCAACACCAAATACGACATCAATAAGTTAAAGACGATCCTGACGATAATCTCAACAGCACTCACAATAGAGCACTATGTTGAGCATCGACGGACCCCTAGAAAGCTAGAGATGGAATCAGGTGCCCGGGAGGAGTAAGCATCCCCTGTTGGCTAGCCGCACCCGCCGTCGATGTTAATGCACGATAAAGAACACAGTTTATAAAATGCATACACTGTCTGACGTTATGTCTATATAGAATGCGCTATGGCGACCATGTCAGGGAAATATATTCAAAACACATGTCAAAACATGATAAACAAATGACTTCTTCTAAACCAACGAGACAAACGGGCAACCGGTGCCGACTTAGGACGGCCATCTGTCAGGTTAGTAGCAACTTGTGTGATTATCCGGATTACGTGCACAAATCCTTCTCATAAAAGTGAAACATACAGTTAAAAACAGACTTCCAAAATCACAAAGGAAAGGTATATAAAACCCTCTAAAATTCATATACAATCAATGAAAAGAATGTGAAACCAGCACAATACAATGACAAAAAGGGAACGCACTTAACTGGAGGAGACAATATCATCCGAACATATAGGAAAAACTATTTTTAATAAATATTGTCCACAGAGTCCAATGTAAAATGTACGCTTAATATAGGAGTACTGAAAATACTTATAAGACTGCTATGACGGTTGTTGTTGACAAGCAAACGATGATTACTCTTCCTGGGCACAATATATAATCTCCATCAGTACGTCTTTTACGTTTGAATCGGTACAAAAGTTAATCGTCTTCGAATTTAATAGCATCAATTAAGACAAACTATTCTTGGAAAATAAAGGTACTTATTTTCCTTAACAATCACAAAATTTTATACTCGCGAAAAAATCTGACCGACTGTTCAAAACACTTACTTCTTTTACGCAGGAAGTCGACGGTTTCATCATCTTTTACTTCAGCAATCCAGCTTCCTTCTTTAATGCAAAATTCCTAAAAAGAAAAAGTAACGATTTACAAATCATGAGCTAATATTTGTTAAAAAAGTAAACATGACAAAAATATGAACTTCATAGTACCTGTTCATAGATTTAAATATATGTGCTCTCCCTTTTGTTATTAATGTACACTGATTACAAAATGCCGAATACAACCGATAGAGTCGACAAGACATTTTCATCTCATCAAATAGTTCATATGAAAACGAGGCAGTAGACAAATTGGCAATAATTCGGACGCAATAACGGTAAGACAGTTTGCCCTTTTGTCTTGCATTTTAATATTAACGTCATGATTTAAAACAACGGCAATACACGGACTCAGATAGTCTTAGCGCAATAACAAGATCTGATTCCGAATCACTTTCGATTATTTTATTCTTATGAAGAGCCTATGTTATTGACATATCCTTAAATGAGGATAATATTTCATATGTAAACTCGGGAGGACTGAGCCTCATCTGGCTGCATGCAACACCTGTTGCGAATGTCACAAGATGTGTAATAACTATAGCACAGAAAATGAAAACGGTTAAACTTAAGAAGGTAAATAACATCAATTGAAAGAATATAAAGGCCAATGACAAGAGAAGAGATCATGCGAAGGGCCTTTGAGAAGTACTCAGAATAAGATGACTGACGTAAGAATGACAAATTATCTGAAGAAATATAGAAAGATTTCGTCATGACTTGAAGTTAGAGTAGAGTTATACATTCTCGTATGCTATGACGAATTTCTTTCTTAAAGACATTATAGGTAGGAACTAATCAAAAGCTCCGATCTTGAACATTCAACTCATGCTTTTCCCCTCTTTTTACACAACACAAGTGACGGATGTTTTAGCAATCAGGGATGCTTACTCTCCCCATGTAATGGGCTTTTCTGCTTCTATATTGATTTTACTTTCGGAAAAAGAGATGTTTATGTTTGTTAATATATATAGATATATATGCATGATCAGGTCAGGTGCTCACAAAAATATCCTTAATTGAATAAAAAGAGCAGGAATAAACCGAATTACCCGGGAAAACCTCGTTGGTTGGAGACCGCCACACCTTCCCACATAAGACCCTTTTGCTAAATTAAGAATTGGATCCCGGGACCTTAGAAGTGAGCAGCGGGGTGAGCTACCACTGAGCTAATCCATCATTCATTGAGTAGACTAGTCGCCGATCAAAATCATTGTACATATGTAGTTTCAGCTTATCCCGACGATATAAATATAATACCATAGGCAGGAAACGATGAAATGTCTACTCAGGAAAGGGTAATTTGTAATGTTGAAGTTGGAAATACAGGCAATTTGGAGCCGCGCACTCTCATCAAATCGCACAAATTTAATTTCCAAAAATAATATAACAAGACGTTGCTACTTGAATGCATTTTGGCTGTGCCTAAAATCACTTTCGCTGGAAGCATCACTGATGAGGATTTCGTAAACTCGTTTGTAATATACAGATAACAGTTACTATACCTACCTTTGATTCATTCCAAGTTCGAGATGCCCCGAATCGTTTGAAGCAATGCCCTCTAAAGAAATACCACGTGTCATCACATCTCTTTCCTGAAATATACAAATTGTCAAAGAAAACCCTTATCATAACTTGCGGGAATTGCACGCACCTCTTACTTAGATTTTTTTTTATCATTTTCATGTCGGCTCATATTGTGTATTGAAGGTGTTTGCTATTACAAACTTGTGAAGACTTTCTGAAAATTTTTATAAACATTACTGTCAATTTTTTTTTTTGAAATTCGGAATAATAAAGGCAACAGAACATTACTTTGGGTATTTCACAACCTGCATTTTATGGAGACATAATTAACAAGATAAAAAGGATCAACGGTAGACAACATAACCATCGAAAATGCGTCAGAATCATCAAACGTCTTTTATACCGTGGATAGGATCCTAATATCAACAGACTAGCACTAGGCTTGGTACTTGACCAATCTACAGTCTTGTACAAGAGCATCCTTGAGACTTGCACTCTGACTGACTGTGACGACGGGACTCCATGACGGGCCCTGTCCAAACCTCTTTAGAGAAGACAGGGCCCCGACCACCTGTCCTCTCTGAATGTCAGTCGGAATCCTCGGGTGATTACATACATGAGCTCGCTACAGCCGGCAGAGCACGGATTGTATTACGCATGTCCTCTTTTTATATCCATTTACATATTCATCTGTGTTTCTGGGGCCTCTACGTTTCGCGGTCTTGTTTGAGTGATGTCATCTTACAGTGAGGGGGTTGTTTTATACCACGATTTTACGTTCTTCGAGACCTCTGGGTAATTGGAGAAGTGAGAGGGTTGTGTGCACGTAATCCAGGATAACCACACCATTTGCTTCTTGTGTGACAAATGGCCGTCCAAAGTCGGCACCGGTTGCCCATTGGTCTCGTCGGTTTATGTGTAGTCTTTTGTGTTTGATGTTTACATGTCGTGTGTCTCTTTTCCGACTCGTGCTGTACTCTTCTTTTGTGTTTTTGCATCGGGTGTTTTAGTGTTTTACTGTTGATGCTGCAACGGGGTCTTGTTGGAGATCTCCTGCCTTCTTTGACTAATCTACAGTCTTGTACCAGTGCATTCTTAAAACTTGCACTCTGACTGACTGTGACGACGGGACTCCATGACGGGCCCTGTCCAAACATCTTTAGATAAGACAGGGTCCCGACCACCTGTCCTCTATGAATGTCAGTCGGACTCCTCGGGTGATAACATACATGAGCCCCAGGACTATCACACCTTCTGCAATTTTCGTGGCAGATGGTCGTCATAAGTCGGCACCGGTTGCTTATCGGTCTCATTGGTTTATGTGTAGTCCTTTGTGTTTGATCTTTCTGTGTTGTACGTTGACGTTCTTTGTCCCTTTTACGTCTCTTTCTGTGCTTGTCTGCTCTGTGTTTTTGAATTAGGTGTATGGGGTTTTGCTGTGGTTGCTGCAACCTAGTGTTGTTGGAGATCCCCTCCTTTGTTTAAGAATTGAAGTCCTTTTAAATATGCACTGTACTTCGTGTTAATGAGAAAAACCTCATAATTGACATTTTTTAAGTTCAAAATACATGAACAATTTAATAATTTCTGTATTATCTTAACGCTTTCCCCTCCGAAAATGATGAAAGCACCATTGTAAAGCTAAAATAGCTGATTCCACATTTTGGCATATTTTTTGATGTCTGGTCTTCCTTGAACCTTCTTCGGTGTTTCTTGTTTCTGACTGACTGTGATGACAGGACTCTATGACGAGCCATGTCCAAATCTCTTTAGAGAAGACAGCACCTGTCCTCTTGGAATCTCAGTGGGACTCCTCGGTGATACCATGCATAATATCGCTACAGCCGGCATAATATGGACTGTATTTCGTTTGCCTTCTGTCTTTTATAATTATTTACATGTCTATCTGTATGTTTCTTAGGTCTCATACTCACTGCTTGTGTGCTTGTCTTACAATGAGAATATTAATCTGGGTACTCTGGAGAGAGGGAGGGTTAAAGGCGCACGTAGTCCGGATAGCCACACCTTTGCTTCTTGGCAGATGACCGTCCTAAGTCGGCACCGGTTGCCCATTGGTCTCGTTGGTTTATGTGTGGTATTTTTGTGTTTCATGTTTCTATGTTGTGAGTCGGTGTTCCATGTCTATGGTGGCATATTTCTGCCAACTACATAGCTTTTTATCAACATAATTATCACACCAAAACGTGATAATTATCTCGACTAGTCGACATAGATTTAAGAATATGTCGACAAAAAGTAAATATTTTCTTGACTTGTCAAGATAAAGTATCATGACCGTCTCGATAACTATGTTGACCAGACGAGATAGCTAATTTAGCCGAGATACTAGATATTTATCTCATCAAGTCGAGATAGGTACCGTGCCTTATCGTGATAAGTTACCTTGCCAAGACGAGATAAAAGTGGTTTTACAAATGTACGTCGACATAACGCGAAAGTTATTTACATTGTCGAGATAGCTATCGTGACTAGACGCGATAAGTTATGTTGACAAAAAATTATGTGATGGCAGAAATATGCCACCATACATGTCCATTTTGTTTTGCGTCTCTTTCTGAGCGCGTCTGCTCTCTGCTTTTGCATTGGATGTTTTGGAGTTTCGCTGTGGGTGCTACAACCGAGTGATGTTGTAGATCCCCTCCTTCCATTTGCTGTAGATGTGCATGCTACAGCTGATCCCCACCATTCTTCATTTCTTTTCCTACGTCATCAACTCAATCCCACCACATTTTGCCATTGTGTGCAATTATTTGAGGAGATCAGGAGAAGAAACAGAAACATTTTGTTTGGAAAATTTATGTTTTCAGAAAGAAATCGATTATGGACAGAACCGACAGTATCAAAGTAAACAATATATATTCCGCAAAGGTGAATTTCCGCACAGGAAGGGAAAACAAATTAAAGAGAGTGCGCATTTCCTGTTTGTAAGCAAACTCCTTTCAGCCTGTTTATGTGGTATTTCTACAGTCTATTTTCGAGTTCTTTTCCGTTCAGAGTTTTTATATTTACACAATAGACACATAAGAAGTTTGCAAAACGTTTTAATTGTTGCGTATCATTCACCAAATCCTTTCCTTGCTATTTTCAGTGATTCATGTGAGACACGGGGTCCCCGTAGTCTGGTTACAAAATGAAAAATCTCCAAAATGGTTTATTCAGAAACTTTATAAATGGAAACATGTTCGAGGGCTGATTGATATGTTGTTAGCCGCGTATTGAAGTATTTGAATTTAATCAGACATTTTGCGTAATAATTCCCTTCAGTTTTATGGTCTCAACACCACTTTTAAAGAGCCCCTTATCGTGACTAGTCATAATGCCATCCACTGCAAGTATGACGTCATCATCGGACTGAAAGTGTGCGTCAGTAACAGCTGCTTTCAGTTTTGGAATAGATGAAAGTCTGATTGAGCAAGATCAGGTGAATAGGGTGGATGATCAATCAAATTAAAGCCACAATCATGAATGGCAACCATGGCAGTAACAGGCTTGTTAATAGGAGCATTGTCCTGATGGAACAACACACCTTTAACTAGTGAAGTTTGTGATATTGATTGTTTGTCCTTTTTGGAAATCTATCGGCAGAATACATTCTGCATTCCAGAAAACCAAGGCTCACAACATATCAATCACCCCTCGTATATAAAATCGGGTATTGTACGTAAGTCTCCTTATGAGGAGAGACGTTCTATTGTCATGTTGATACGTTTATAAACGCGTGCTTTTTTTATACGTTCAAAAACGCGAAACCCAGAGGGCAACTTCTGATTAACATGATATTTCTTTTGGCCGTTAGGTACTTCTTTGATGTTTATTTTGCACACCTTAAGGAGGCTCAATAATCGTTTGACGTCATCATATATCGAGCGCAGTACTTTTATATGTGGCCTTTTTAGTCTCCTCCTTAATTCGCTTGTTTCTTGACGGATTTCGACATGTTTGGTATCGATGGAAACAGAAAATTATAATCTACAATCTGAGTGTAATAAATATTTAGTCAAATGTATCGTTCAATTTATATATACAATAATATCCCGTAAGTGAGACACCCTTGCCAACGCCGTAAACGTATCGTTTTTAGAAAGTCATCGGCGGAAATTCAACCGCCTGTTGCCTATGAACAAATTTAAGTATATGATAAAACAAGATATTTGTTGGAGATTTAAGCGATAGATATTTCAAGTTTGGTTTCTCTAAGTAATAATCGTTGGTTTAAAGAATTTTTTTTTCAATTTTGTCAATTTTCGTACTTTGCAACAAGATGTTATCGAATAAAGTTTCCCTATTTGAAAAATTTAAGCGAATGAATTTTAGTGTTAACCCTGCTTTGTTCAAAGATATATCCATTTCACAGATAACTGCACGCATTATCAAGAACGAGGGAAGGGATTGACGTCCACTTATTGACCTTGAACGTCAAAATGTTTTAAAACGCTTCCGTTTACTTTAGTTCTATTTCTCTTATATATATTTCCGTATCTCTAATTAGATTAATGGAATCAGATATGAAATTTTGAACAAAACATTTTTTTTAAGCTTTGACCTGAACTTGAACTTTATTTGACAAACCTCATTTAACTGACACCAAAAAAAAAAAAAAAACATGAAAGGTGAGCTTATAAAAGAACATGTCGAATAACGCTTTGCCAAGGATATTTAGAAGTACACATGTTACTTTCCTTTTCTTGTTTATTTTTTCGACAAATCATTTGTAAACTTGTTTATTCTTATTTAATTTCGATGATAAATGATAATTGTGTAAGTATTCTTCCTTGTATCAGAATTTGAAACGTTCACTGAATGTTGGGAAATAATAATATCTGATTTTTAGCTCGCCTGAGCTATTGTACATATAGCGCGCCGTCCGTCCGTCGTCTGTCGTTCATCCGGCATAAACCAAATAGATTTTTACAATATGGAAACGAGGTCAAACGGAAGGTCTTGTACTTTTGTTAACAGTTTTTAACAAATATTTTCATCGTTATAATGTCAACTAAGGGAACAGGGCATTTTAATTTGACTTGTTGCAAATGGTTACAAAATCGTTACTATGACAACCAAATATTTTAAATCAGAATGAACGATAACATGTACTTTTTTATATTTCTTTTCGAAGGACAGAGTTTGTCGTTGAGAAATATGTGAAAGAAAATAACTTCTGACAAAGATTTCTTATCATTTTGATGTCAAATAAGGGTCCTGAGTCCCTTTTTTTTTTTAGATTCTCATTTTGGGGTGGGGGGTACCCAAACTGTACTTTTCTGGAACAGTTTTAGCTATTTTATTCTTTGAAAGCATTATCTATAAAAAAATATACATATTTGATGATATTATGGTGAAAATGATCACAAGAATGGTTTCAATCTGGAATCATTATCAATATATCATGTTTTTATCTATCAAAATTCATTGTTTTGCGACATATCTCGGGGTTGGTTTACATATGTATATTCAGAGGACCACTGGTCAGTCAAATGGTCGATGATATGTCATCTTAATTACAAATATAAATCATCAGATATTAATGTTAAATAAACAGAATATTTTTTTCTCCTCTGACAAAGAATTCTTGGATTATTGAGCCACCTTAAGGTGCGTCATTGGTCAGGATTTTGGACTATTCTTGCGCATCTCCTGTTTTAGCGCTCATTGAGCTTGACTTTTATGGATATTCCAATTTATAATGGCTAATGTATCTTTTCTTACTCTTTTTAAGACTTTAATTTATTAGACACATTAAAGAGGCCAAGTTTGAAAATTTGATCTAAAATGAATGAAGTATGCCTAAGAAAATGCTTCGCGGTAATTTCTGTAAAAACTGACGTGGAGGTAGTTTTTTTAACTGTTCGGATTTCTTTTACGTTAGTAATTACCCATGAATGTTGTTTTACGTATGGAATATTATTGATTAAAGCTTTTTTTATAAGCTATGACTGATGAATACTGAAAAATTATAAACTGTTTAAATTCCACCCAAAATAAGGCAAATTTTCAGCTCTGACACTTTTTCAAGAAAACCACAAAATGACGCTATTTGCGAGCGTCTGTTCTCTCTTATTGGAACACGGACATATACCTTTTCTTCAATATTTTGAAAAGTCTTTCCTAGGAGCACGTGTAACTGTGTGTTGCGTTGAAATTCGGTATCTCTGAACTTTTGACCTTAACTTGGATGATTTTCGTTATTTTTGTGTAAAATCTAGAAAATGTTTAATTATCGGTGAAGTTGGACCTAAGGTAGCACTTTATCAAATTCTACTTTTATACAAAGTTTCTATCCTGTTTTATTGTATAATAACAAAGAATAGTAAAACATAAATCAAATGAGTGCATTTCAACACTTTTTTTGTATTTTTTCTTTAAAATGTGCTATTTTAACAACAAATTTCCGGCATTTTTTACCCAGTTTTCAAATTAGCATAAATCTTGATTGTCATCACGGACCTATTAATTTTCCTTCATAAAATGATTAGGTGACATGAATACTATATTTTCATATGGTTATCATAAAATCGTTGAAATTCCTTCATTCAGAAATGACATGCCTTAATAATTGAGAAATCATTTACAACAATATTAACACGAGATGTCAAAAATATACAATCAAATAAGAATGAAAAGTGTATCATCTCTTAAACGAGACGGAACAGGATATTGGCCATGCTATTTTTTCAGTAGATAAATATTCTTTGCCTTACCCCATTGAAAAGAGAGAAAAAAGATTTCCAACAAGACTCATTTGCATCAGCTATATAAAGATAAAAGGTAAATGTGTGCGTTGTGGTCTAGTGTTAAAAGAACCGGGCCAGTGACAACAAGATTGCTGTTTCGAGCCTCACTAGGACCGCGGGTCCGCCGACATATACACCTGTATGTTCTGTGTTTAATACTTAGAAATGTCCCTGTCAGTGTTGTTTACATGTCTGTGGTGAAAAAAAATAAACACTAAACTTTGACTTACTAAAATAAAAACTAAACTTTCACTTACTAAAATAAACACTAAACTTTCACTTACTAAAATAAACACTAAACTTTCACTTACTAAAATAAACACTAAACTTTCACTTACTAAAATAAACACTAAACTTTCACTTAACTAAAATAAACACTGAACTTTCACTTACTAAAATAAACACTAAACTTTCACTTACTAAAATAAACACTAAACTTTCACTTACTAAAATAAACACTAAACTTTCACTTACTAAAATAAACACTGAACTTTCACTTACTAAAATAAACACTAAACTTTCACTTACTAAAATAAACACTGAACTTTCACTTACTAAATTAAACACTAAACTTTCACTTCCTAAAATAAACACTAAACTTTCACTTACTAAAATAAACACTAAACTTTCAATTACTAAAATAAACACTAAACTTTCAATTACTAAAATAAACACTAAACTTTCAATTACTAAAATAAACACTAAACTTTCACTTACTAAAATAAACACTAAACTTTCACTTACTAAAATAAACACTGAACTTTCACTTACTAAAATAAAGACTAAACTTTTAATTACTAAAATAAACACTAAACTTTCACTTACTAAAATAAACACTAAACTTTCAATTACTAAAATAAACACTAAACTTTCACTTACTAAAATAAACACTAAACTTTCACTTACTAAAATAAACACTAAACTTTCAATTACTAAAATAAACACTGAACTTTCACTTACTAAAATAAACACTAAACGTTGACTTACTAAAATAAACACTGAACTTTCACTTACTAAAATAAACACTAAACTTTCACTTACTAAAATAAACACTGAACTTTCACTTACTAAAATAAACACTAAACTTTCACTTACTAAAATAAACACTAAACTTTCACTTACTAAAATAAACACTAAACTTTGGGCAAAGACGTTGGGCAAAGACTTTGAGCAAAGAAAGAGGATGTACAGCTCGACATCCTTTCCGAATGGATAAAATCAATCAGAGGGTTACTTTTATCTAGAATTAAACGATTAAAATCAACTGTGAACATCAGATTCGAGTCTATATTTAAAGACCCTGCTTACCTACCCCCAAGAACATTATGTCATCACACCAGCGGACAAAGCCTCAAATAATTACACATTTACTTGCAAAAAGTACTATTTCGACAGTCTAGTTAAAGAGTTGGGTTTAAATTCGTCACCTGGAAATCCCACTTACACCCCAACAAACCTTTCTGCCTCTGAAATAATAGATAACCGCAAATCAGCTCTTGCTTCATTTGGCTTCGACATTAACAGTTTAGATTTAAATTTGCCATACTTATACTGCATACCTAAAATGCATAAGAATCCGTACAAACAACGTTTCATCGCTGGTTCCTCAAAATGTTCTACCAAATCTGTATCGATCTTACTCACCAAAGTTTGATCTGAAATCAAATCTGGGCATCACAAATATTGTTCGACAGTATATTCTCGCAGTGGTATCAACCAGATGTGGATTTTAAAGAATTCGAAGGAACTTTTAGAACATCTGAAATCCATTCATTTTAGTAGAGTCCATTCGATCAAAGCCTTTGATTTTACACTTTACACTACAATTCCACATTCTAAATTTAAAGAAAGACTCGAAAAAATTATAAGTTATGCGTTTACAAGTAAGAACGGTAATCGCAAATACAAATTTATTGTTGTTAACTATGACAAAACCTACTTTGTAAAAGAAAAGTCCGATTCTGAAAATAAGTACACTGAAACGGATATTATTCAGATGTTTAACTTTCTGATCGACAACATTTTTGTGGTGTTTGGAGGAAAGGTCTTCCAGCAAATTGTCGGAATTCCAATGGGGACCAATTGTGCCCCACTCCATGCAGACATTTTTCATCACTCGTACGAAGCTGAATTCATTCAATCTCTGGTCTCTGAAGGGAAAAGATACTTAGCTTCCGACTTCAACTTCACTTACAGATACATAGACGATGTGTTTTCATCAATAATCCAAAATTCGCGGATTACCTGAGCAATATCTATCCTTCAGAGCTTGAAGTCAAAGAAACTACAGAGACAAATAATTCAGCATCCTATTTGGACATAATGTTGTCCTACGACACTGATGGTCACATGAAGACCTCACTCTATGACAAACGTGACGACTTCAATTTCAGCATTACAAACTTTCCTTTTCTGAGTAGCAACATCCCTTCATCACCTGCTTATGGCGTGTTCATATCTCAGTTGATACGCTATGCCAGAGCAAGTACCAAATATACGGATTTTGTTCTGAGAGCTAGGCGTCTTTCAGATAAGCTTCTCAGTCAGGGATATGTTTGTGACCGACTAACATCGTCACTGAGGAAGTTCTGCGGTCGATACGGGGAAATCGTTATACACTATGTCCCACTCTCCAGAATGGTGGGTGATATTCTGTCATAGACCATTTGAACCATCCAACGCAAGATTGTACTCTATGTTTTCCGAAATGGAAGTTACCGAATGTGACAGTTCTACCGAATTGAAGCGGCGGGTGTTGAATGCAAGCAGGAGATGCTTACTCTTCCTGGGCACCTGGTCTCACTTTCATATCGGGGGTTCGCTTCTTTTCATATGGTGGAGGTTTTTGTTTGTTTTCTTTGGTTCCTGTTTTGTCCTGATTTTGTATGCCTTCGGTTTCTGATTTTCTGAATTATCGATTTTGTGCTGTATACAGGGATATGGTCATTATCCATATTTGTCATTTCACTTACTAAAATAAACACTTAACTTTCACTTACTAAAATAAACACTAAACTTTCACTAAATAAGATAAACACTGAACTTTCACATACTAAAATAAACACTAAACTTTCACCTACTACAATAAACGCTTAACTTTGACTTACTAAAATAAACACTAAACTTTCACTTACTAAAATAATTATTTAACTTTCACTTACTAAAATAAACACTTAACTTTTACTCACTAAAACACACTATAAACTTTCACTTACTAAAACAATAACTAAACTTTCACTTACTAAAATATATCCATCTATCTTCGTGTTCTGTATTGTTGAAGGAAATATATCTCTCCGATAAAAGTACACAAGAACCGTTTTTCATGTTGTAGATAAATGAATTACACTCTCCGGTTTGATCACACGATTTAACACATTCACCGAAATTATTTGTGTTGATTATTTCGATCCCATGTTTAATTCGATTGTCCATTTCTGGTACCCGTGCAAATCGAACACTTTTAGCTGAACAAGTGTATATTTCGATGATACTAAGAAAAATAAGAATCGATTTCATTGTAAATCCTTCAAAAACTGAATAGAAGTAACTCAAAGGCTGCTTTTTCATTTAGCTTTTTAATGCTTGTACGTTGACAAATAACATTCTTTCTATTATATCTCGCGATTCGATCCAGACAATTAACATTTTTTTCATGTATGATCCGTTTTGGATTTCCTTACATAGGAACACATAAAGTAGAACATATACGGGTAAAGCTCTTCATACTAATACAGTATACCATATAACAATAATTCAATATCTAATTTTGTCATACTTACTAAGATACTATAACTTGCATTATATATGCAACATGATTCATGTGATGTTTTTATATATTGCTTTTAATAGCGCCGCCTAAAGTGCATTCCTTACGTGCACACGACTCTGGAGGGAGTTCACTAAGAAAACGAAATTATCCTTCATATTTCTATTGGGCTATAATTTTGTCTTTGGCTGTTTGTGTGAGTTCTCTTTTCTCGGGTAATAAAACTTCGTCGGTGATCCTCAATCTAAACACTGTAATATGTCCAAAATCTGTGAAAATAATATCCTACCTATACCGAGAGACGTAACAAAATGGCTGGGATACGATGCTACAGGACCCAGGTTTTAGAAATTTGAGAAATTTTGTAAACAGAAATTTTCAATTAAGTTTGAAGAAATGATCAACCGAAATTGATTAAACTTGGCAACATGTGACTTCGGGGACTTTTAACCCACCAGCAGTGACACTCACCAAGTAATACAAATGATTAACGTCTTCCAATTCATTAGCATCATTTTATAGCAGATAAATTTTAAGAGCGGATAAATTTAGCACTGTTTCATTTTTTGTTAAACTTGAGTAATCCTTTATATTGTGGTTTATCCATTTGCACCATTGTCTGTTATTATATTTTTATGTTTAGTCCAAAATATTGAATACGTGTCATGTTTCCTTTTATATCTATTCATTTATACAAATTCATTAAATCTTGTACCTACTTCATTCTGGTAAAGGTGAAATCTAGATATCAAAAGATTCCTAGCGTATTTTTCTGCGTGATTTTCTAAACAATCAGGAGCTGTAAAAAGAAAATTAAAGACTTGTGACCTACTGGTTCCACAAAATGTAAGGCGGAGATTATCATTATTATTCCAGAAAAAAAAAATGTAGTTACCAAACTGAAAAAAACACACGTGATTGAATTTATAAAAAACAGTTCACAGGAACGTCAACAAACAATAAGAAGCAGATAGATACACAAGCACTCAAATACAAATATGTTCAAATACGATAAAACAAAGGAGGGGATCTCCAACAACACCAGGCTACAGCATCTACAGCAAAACCCCAAAACACCCAAAGCAAAAACAAGTAGCAGACAAGCACAGAAAGAGACGCAAAACGAACAAGGAACGTCAACGCACAACACAGAAACATCATACACAAAGGACTACACATACACCAACGAGATCAAGTGGCAACCGTTATCGATCTAGGACGGCCATCTGCCACGGAAATAGCAGAAGGTGTGGTTATCCTGGATTACTTGCGCACAACCCTCCCACTTTTCACAAAACGACATGTATATGACAGCTAAGTGAAATCCATTGTTGTCAGCATATTTGACGAGAATTCCTTTCCATTTTCCAATCCGAAATCATTTATCTGATATGATCTCTTAGGTTTACATTTGATCATTACAGTGTCAAATCTATAGATAGTTCGATTTTGTATGATGTAATGCATTTGTTTTATTCCTTTAATATCTTTTTCTCATGTTTCAGTGATTGTATATCGGTGTGACAATTCATTGTTTTCCGGTGTGCTAGAGCATGCACTGATGTTTTGGATTTTCATTGTAGAAATTTACAAATTACAAAGAAACGTTTAGGTCAAGGTTTTCGCTTTCACAAACTAGTAAAGACTTTATAGAAAGTTTTCCGTTGCTTCCAAAATATTTAATTATAAACAAAATTTGAAATATCTAGATGTACATCACCTTTCACAAAACCCCATACAATGCACATATTCATTCTCTCCTTTCCTCTACCAATCATGTGGTTGCTGGTGACCTTTATATCGTTGGTAACAGTAAACCTAGAAACCCTCTCAATAAAGGTCCAAAATACAGGGAACCTCGCTCATTCACATGGCGGCAAAACTTTGAAATTATTAGGGATGCATGTGAGGAGTACGCCAAACAGTGGTCAAAAAGGTCGGACGTGGAACTAGACACACTCTCCGAATGTATGAAATCCATCGTATAATTATTTAAAAGAAGAATTGGGCGTCTTCGGTACTCAGTCAACAACAGACACGAGTCAATTTTTCATGAACATTTCGTTGCCAAATGAGTTAAAGAAGATCCTGACGATAATCTCAACAGCACTCACAATAGAGCACTAAATTGAGCATCGACGGACCCCTAGCAAACTAGAGGTGGGACCAGGTGCCCGGGAGGAGTAAGTATCCCCTGTTGGCTAGCCGCACCCGCCGTCGATGATCATGCACGAAAATGAAAACATGAAAAGCATGAACTACACTGTCTGAGGTCATTTCTATATAGAAAGTGCTATGGCGACCATGTCAGGGAAAGTATTCAAAACACTTACTGTCAAACCCCTCGCGGGGAACTTTTTTACGAGCTCCACACGGCAAAGGGCAAAGAACTTTCTGACCACCTCCATGAAAAATATATCATTTTTCCTGCAGACAAAGCGGTAATCAATTTTACTTTGAAATAATGACAAATTTAGTGACATAATAAACAAAATAAGAAGGATCACAGCCTTCAGAGCACGGATTGTATTACGTATGCCCTCTTTTTATATTCATTTACATATTCATCTGTATTGCTTGGGCTCCTGCTTTTACCGGTCTTGTTTGTGTGTGGTCATCTCACGGTGAAGAGGCTGTTTTACACCGCAATTGTACGTTCTTCAAGACCTCTGGGTAATCGGAAAAGTTGGAGGGTTGTGCGCACGTAATCTAGATTAACCACACCTTCTGCTATATTCATGGCAGATGGCTGGCCAAAATCCAGACACCGGTTGCCAATCGGTCTCGTTGGTTTATGTGTGGTCCTTTGTGTCTGATGTTTCTGTGTTGTGTGTTGATGTTCCTTTGTTGATGTAGATTATCATCAGGATCTTCTTGAACTCATTTGTCCCTTTTGCATCTTTTTGCGCATATCTCTGCTCTTTGTTTTTACATTAGATGTTTTGCTGTGGTTGCTGCAACCTGGTGTTGTTGAAGATCCCCTTCTTTGTTTGAAATACAGAGATACTTACCATATGTGCTGACGTCAACGTATTGTAAAGCATCAAATTCCAATGAAACCAGTATCGAATTCAAGGAAACAGGGTTATAAATAAGACTTTGTAAAGGAATTTAATGAAGGCACATTGCTTTTACGTCAGATACCTGCACAAATCGAACATAGGCCTGTAAAATCAAAATGACGGAATTACTTTGTCTATTGTTGACGTAGATGGTTGGTCGCTGCAGTAATATGGGTTACTACACCAACGCCTACGTATGTGGAAAATGGCTATTAGTCCCTTTGGTTCTTGTGTTGTCGTTTGCATTTGTGTCCCTGGTTCTTTTTGCGTCTCTTTTTGTGCTTGTCTGCTCTCTATTTTTGCATAGGGGTGTTTCAATGTTTTGCCCAGCGTGCTGTAATCAATTCTTCTTGCAAATCATTTCCATTCTTAACGTGATGTACAGTTTCGCGTAATACATGCTCACTGACGCTACGTCTTGAAAACAGCAAGCGAAAGTTTTCGTTTTAATTCAGTTTTATTTGGTATATTATTTGGATTGCCGAGTCTTGGATTTAGGAAAATGGCATTCCCCTCTCTCACTCGAAACTTATTATCATTGATTATTTTTCGTACTCAGCTTATCTTCTTGTTACTACAATGACTGTGTTGGTAGAATTTATACCAAAATCTAACGATGTGACGTAACGTTTTACGACTTCTATGTAATGTATCACGTGGAGTCTCCCCCTGCCACGTCTACGTATTATCTTCAGTCTCGAATAAATACAACAAGGAAAAAGTACTCAGTCTGTGCGGAATACAGAGTTTTTCCCCTCACAGACGGAATCTGACGTAAAACCATTGTAACGTCATGAAAATGGTAGGGTAACGTCGATTTTATACCGTCATTTCCCTGACTTTTAGGACTATTTCCATAGAATTTGATGACGTCATAATCAGTCTACGTCAGATACCGTCTCAAATGGGAAGTAACTCTGGTTTTCGAAAATAGCGACTATAGGAAACTGACTCTTAGAGAATTACAAGTGTTTTATCATGAAAACGAATAATGATTTCACTCAAAGATATAGATTGAAAAATTAATTCATAGTAATAAACTGAGAAGAAAAGACTTTGCATTCATTTTATTTCACATATTGATTTTGGTACATTGAAAACAGAGATAGATATATTATGCGGAGTATCGTAATGACAAATATGGATAATGACCATATCCCTGTATATTCAGATATTCATATTTTATAAGATAAGGTACATTAAAGCAACAAAAGATTCATTTATGGATAACATTACAGCAGAACTCGATTTCCCATTTTATTACAAAATTTTAACTTATAAAAGGAAAATTAATTACGTGTTTTACACACTGACAATTCCATCAACATCCATAAAAGAATGAAATCGTAAGAAGTGGTAAGTGTCAGATCAATATTTTCCATTCAGTTTAATAATCTTCATATGGATTTACGTTTCCCCAGTCCTTTTCTGAGACATGTTTCATTTCACAGACTGAAAATATAAATTACTTATGATGTGTTTTTATTTATTTCTCATTTTCTTATTCCATATAATCAAGATCCGGAAGCCGATTTACGACTGTTCGTAATCCATGCATGCGCGTTGCTGAATGACTAAAGTTAAAACACAAAACCGAAATCTAAGTGCAAACATCTCTTCCAATGTATTTACGAAAAGTTGTTAAAAGTAACGCATTTATTTATATGATAAATAAACGCGAATAAACACAAAGAACGACTTGCATCAAATCAGGCAAAATGGTTATCTGGTTAAAGAGCACTCCAACTTGTTCTCATTAGGAGAGATAAACTGAGTCATAAGTAACTTATGACAAATATGGACAATCACAATATTCCAATACATAGTACAAAAATAGATAATTCAGGAAATCACAAACCGAAGGCATATAAAAACAGGATAAAACAGGAACCAAAGCAAACAAAGAAAAACCTCCACCACATGAAAAGAAGTAAACTCCAAATAAAGGGGTAAGATCAGGTGCCCAGAAAGAGTAAGTATCTCCTCCAAAACGCGCTCTTATTGTAAATGTGATTACAGGTTTTTATGATCTATACATCTAAATCAAAAAATGACCAAAGAATGAAAATCTAAAGATGATATTCTGATTGGGGCGAGCCTATTACTAACAATCCTATCATTTTGACAAACCTGCAGATAGGCAAAGCGATCGAAACATCGGAAACAAAGGAGGGGATCTCCAACAGCACCAGGTTGCAGCACCCACAGCAAAAACCCAAACACCCAATGCAAAAACACAGAGCATACAAGCTCAGAAAGAGACGATAATTTTGACAAACCTGCAAAAAGACAAAGAACATCGAAATTTAGCAATCCCGCAATGGAGTCTTGTTACCACGGTAAGTCAGTGCGTAATCGATAAAAAAAAAAATGTTGCAGTTTTTTTATCTATTGTAAGTCTAACATATCATCTGTGTTCCGTGTATGTACATTTTATAAAGCAAACAAAGGAGGGGATCTCCAAAAACACCAAGTTGCAGCACCCACAGCAAGACCTCAAACACCCGGTGCAAAAACACAGAGCAGACATACACAGAAAGAGACGCAAAGGGACAAGAAACGTCAACGTGCAACACAGAAAACATCAAACGAAAAGACTACACATAAACCAACGAGACCAAATCATAAAAATTAAAAACATAAACATAAAAGGTAATGTACCGCTTAAGATAAGTGATAATGTTAATAGTGTATTGATAATATTTGAAAGATTGCGATACTCGTTAGACAGATAGAAAATGAAAGATTTAAATAGTTTAAGCCCATGTATGTTTTCCCCATCCCAACCACAAAGAAGTGGTATAACATCCCAACCACAAAGAAGTGGTATAACATCCCAACCACAAAGAAGTGGTATACCATCCCAACCACAAAGAAGTGGTATAATATCCCAACCACAAAGAAGTGGTATAACTTCTTTATCATAAACTCTTGTGAGGAATATGCAAGACGTTGGGCAAAGAAAAGGGATATACAGCTCGACACCCTTTCCGAATGGATAAATCCATCAGAGGGTTACTTTTATCTAGAATAAACCGAGTCTATATTTAAAGACCCTGATGCTATCACAGAGCTTGCCTACCTCCAAGAACATTATGTCATCACACCAGCAGACAAAGCCTCAAATAATTTCACATTTACTTGCAAAAAGTACTAGTCTAGTTAAAGAGTTGGGTTCAAATTCGACATCTGGAAATCCCACTTACACGCCAATAAACCTTTCTGCCTCTACTATTGTTCAACAGTAAATTCTCGCAGTGGAATCAACCAGATGTTGATTTTTAAGAATTCGAAGGAACTTTTAGAACATCTGAAATCCACTCGTTTTAGTAGAGTCCATTCGATCAAAGCCTTTGATTTTTCGACGCTTTACACTACAATCCCACATTCTAAATTGAAAGAAAGATTCGCAAAAAATATAAGTAATGCGTCTACAAGTAAGAACGGCTATCGCAAATACAAATTTATTGTTGTTAACTATGTCAAAACCTACTTTGTAAAAGAAAAGTCCGATTCTGAAAATAAGTACATTGACACAGATATTATTCAGATGTTAAACTTTCTGATCGACAACATTTTTGTGGTGTTTGGAGGAAATTGTCGGAATTCCGATGGGGACCAATTGTGCCCCACTCCTTGCCGACATTTCCCTTTACTCGTACAAAGCTCAATTCATTCAGTCTTTGGTCTCTGAAAGGAAAAGATACTCAGGATCTTCTTTAACTCATTTGTGTCACACTTATGCACTTTGCCGTGTGGAGCTCGTAAAAAAGTTCCCCGCGAGGGGTTTGGCAGTAAGTGTTTTGAATGTATTTCCCTGACATTGTCGTCATAGCACTTTCTATATAGACATTACGTCAGACAGTGCATGAATTTTATATATTGTTTTAATTTTCGTGCTTACACATCGACGGCGGGTGCGGCTAGCCAACAGGGGATGCTTACTCCTCCCGGGCACCTGGTCCCACCTCTACCTTGCTAGGGGTCCGTCGATGCTTTATTTTGTACTCTATTGTGAGTGCTGTTGAGATTATCGTCTTATCTTCTTTAACTCATTAGCTTCTGACTTTATCTTCACTTACAGAGACGTAGACGATGTGTTGTCCATCAATAATAAAAAATTCGCGGATTTCTTCAGCAGTATCTATCCTTCAGAGCTTGAAGTCAACGAAACTACAGAGACCAATAATTCAGCATCCTATTTGGACATAATGTTGTCCTACGAAACTGAGGGTCACATGAACACCTCACTCTATGACAAACGTGACGACTTCAGTTTCAGCATTACAAACTTTCCTTTTCTGAGTAGCAACATTCCTTCATCGCCAGCTTATGGCGTGTTCATATCTTAGTTGATATGCTATGCCAGAGCAAGTACCAAATATACGGATTTTGTTCTGAGAGCTAGGCGTCTTTCACATCAGCTTCTCAGTCAGGGATATGTATGTGACCGACTAACATCGTCACTGAGGAAGTTCTACGGTCGATATGGGGAGCTCGTCATACACTATGATGTCCCACTCTCCAGATGGTGGATGATATTCTGTCATAGACCATTTGAACCATCCAACCAAAGATTGTACTTTATGTCTTCCGAAATGGAAGTAACCGGATGTGACAGCTCTATCGAATTGACGCGGCGGGTGTTGCATGCAAGCAGGAGATGCTTACTCTTCCTGGGCACCTGGTCTCACTCCCATATTGGGAATTCGCTTCTTTTCATGTGGTGGAAATTTTTGTTTGTTTGCTTTGGTTCCTGTTTGATATGTCAAGAGTCCCCGAGGGCACATGTGGTCAAGTTCGATAAATTTCGATTGGTCGTTTCTTCAAACGCATTTGAAAATTTCTGTTTACAAAATTTTCTCAAATTTCTAAAACCTTGGTCCTGTAGCATCATATCCCAGCCATTTTGCTACATCTTTCGGTATATTTAGGACATAATTTTAACAGATTTTGGTCATATTACATTGTTTAGATTGAGGATCACTGACGAGGGTTTATTACCCGAAACGTGCATGTCAGGTCCATGCTGTAAATTTATCTGTTCTAAAATGATGCTAATGAATTTGAAGACGTAAAACATTTGTATGCCTTCGGTTCCCGATTTTCTGAAAAATCGATTTTGTGCTGTATACAGAGATATGGTCATTTTCAATATTTGTCATTCCATGTTCTGAAAATTGCAATCTGTAATATGGAAATGATCTCACTCTATACCTGCCGAAGAAAAGTTCAAACCAATTTATCATACACCAGACACGTGTTTCGGTGTAGAATCCTCATCAGTGATTCTTCCATCCAAAATGAGTTTTAGAAATGGCCAACATTCATTTTAGTAGAGCTCTGTAGTAGCATGACACCATATGACAAGCCCCAGCAATGTACAAATTTATTTATGATAAATGGAATATCTGTGACATAAATAATAAAAAAATCTGCATGCAATCAGGAGACGCTTAGTCTCCCCGAGCACCTGGTCTCACTTCGGAATTTTGTTCATTCCGAGGTTCGCAACCGTTCCTGTGGAAAATCTGATGACTTTGCCTTGTCTTCTCGACTATGAGACTGAATAACTGATGGGTACTTCTATAATGTTTATTCTAGATCATTGACCCGCTTTCTCATCCCAAATAATAGTTTCTCCTTAGGTAATGACTGTTACTCAAATGCATGAGTGCAAAACATATGCATCCGTTCAAGATTTTCCCATCGTACATAACTTTCAGTTTTTTTTTGTACTCAGTTTTTTTTATTTTGAATTTATTTCAAATGTAAGGGATGATATGTCCATTTGTACCTCTCTACTAATATTCTTTGACTAGGACGCCATTTTTACTCATGACACGTAGCAGCTGTACCAAAAGGCACGTTTTCTTGACTTATAGAAAAGTAACGTAAAAAAAGAAAAGAATATTTAGGCTCAAATATTACGAACTTCTCAAAAGGCGGGAACAGGATGTCTAGCAATGTGTTTAAAGATACTTGAAAGATAAGTGGGAACGGGATATTTGGATATTTGGCACGTACTCGTTCAGATCATTGCTTAACCGGAAGTTACAGAGCACGGACTGTATTACGCATGCCCTCTTTTTATATCCATTTACATATTCATCTGTGTCTATGGGGCCTCTGCGTTTCGCGGTCTTGTTTGTGTGATGTCATCTTACAGTGCGGAGGTTGTTTTACACCACAATTGTACGTTCTGCGAGACCTCTGGGTAATTGGAGAAGTGAGAGGGTTGTGCGCACGTAATCCAGGATAACAACACCATTTGCTACTTGCGTGACAGATGGCCGTCCAAAGTCGGCACCGGTTACCCATTGGTCTCGTCGGTTTATGTGTAGTCTTTTGTGTTTGATGTTTACATGTCGTGTGTCTCTTTTCCGTCTCGTGCTGTACTCGTCTTTTGTGTTTTTGCATCGGGTGTTTTGGTGTTTTACTGTTGATGCTGCAACGGGATCTTGTTGGAGATCTCCTCTCTTCTTTTTACATGTAGTACAGTCTTCATTTTGACTCCTTTCAGGCTGCGGTGTCAGAACACGTTTTCCAACCAAATTAAAATCACTTACTTTTTTTTCGAAAATAAGAATCTCTTACCTTTTTTCGAAAATTAAAATCACTTACTTCTTTTCGCAAATGAACTTGAAATGTGACAAGCAATGATAGTCTTGCCATTCAGAGTACATGGACACCATACAGTTCTCGTCATATCTGAAATGAATACGACGTGTGATTGAATAATAAAAGAGTTTGTTATATGACAAAGACCATCATGATATAGCTTGATTATTTGAAAAGAAAAAAAAGTTATCTCTAAGTACCGATACGCTTTGCAGGCGACACAAAAATTAGAATCCAATTAAGATAATGAAGATCCCTACGACAATCTCAACAACACTTACAATAGAGCACCAAGTTGAGCATCGACGGACCCCTAGAATGCTAGAGGCGGGACCAGGAGGAGTAAGCATCCCCTATTTGGCAAGCCGCACCCGCCGTCGATGTGCGCGCACGAAAGTGAAAACAATATCTACAACCATGCATTGTCTGAGGTTATGTCTATATAGAAAGTGCGATCAGGGAAAAACATTGAAACACTGTCAAACCCCTCGCGGGAACTTTTTACAAAGCTCCACACGACAAAGGGCATAAGTGTGATACAAGCACATTCTAAATATTCGTAGGTCTAATGATTAACCGAACAAAAATAAATCAGAACCGGTGTACGACGCGTACGGTTCAGCATTCGATTCATCAGGTCTTTTTTCGATTTGGTTCGGGGTTTTTCATTGATATTATCCTGCTACGTCTGCTGCGTCCCACCCATCCTGCAACGTCCCATCCATCCTGCTACGTCTTTCGGTACGCTTTTTCGACATAGTAACTTTCATACTTTTTTGGCATATTACATTGTTTAGATTTGAGGATCACTGACGAGGGTTAAGTACCCGAAACGTGCATGTCTGGACCATGCTGCCAATCTACCTCTTCTTAAATGATGCTATTCAATTTGAAGACGTTTAACATTCAATGAAAAGGATGCTATTGAATTCAAAGACGTTTAACATACTTCCTAATGACGAACTAAATCATCTATTGTCTAAAATATTATTTTGGTAGAGTGAGTTAAATATTATTTTGGTAGAGTGAGCTCTGTCATCTGAAAGAAGCTTTGTTTTGGCCTTTTATCAATGAGACATAAAATATATGTTTTTAATATTTTGAATACTAGCCATTTCACCGATAAATATCATCGAAATTACAGGAGTTTAACATCTTAGCACCATCCCTCCAATGCTATTTTGAACATAGATTTTATTTGGATATGCTACTGAATCGAAATTTGGAGCCGCGCGCTCTCTGTAATGTAAATGTAAAAATCTAACTTCAAAAAATTAAAGAGGGAGCTACCGAAACTATTTATGGTGGCGCCGCCGAAAGCATCACTGATGAGAGTTTAATATTCGAAACACGTGTCTGGTGCATGTAAATTGATTTGGAATTTTCTTCAAGAAGGTAGAGAGTTCGAACCCTTCGACATTATAAAACGTTTATTTACACAAGCTAATGAAGTACGCATACACACTTGAGATTAGAAAAGGGAAGAAACAGACATTGCCAACTAGAACAACCTTATCACATCAGTAACTCCAATGTTTTGCAGTATTTGGTTATCTGCAATATAACTTACCCGCTTGGCGAACCTTCAAACCAATTATCGAATGATATCGATGTGTTTGAATGGTCCCATATCCATTGGCCTTCTTGTGCGGCATCAGTACCTCCTAGCCACATACGAGGGGCTCCTGCAAAAAAGAAAATATTAATACTCTATATTTTATCATATTTCATTTGTTCACATATTTCTAATGGAAGATAAATTTTGCGAGTCTCAGAATAGGTTATTCATACTGCCTAAAATTTATCCTCACGTGTACACTTGAGTGAAAACAGTTGTTCAAACGCTTCAAAGAAAATGATTTTCTCTTTGAACTTCAATTGTTGATACATAAAAATTATTGAAACTAAATGATTAATTGAACAGAAAGTTTATGTTTACATTCATAATGGAAGTCTTACCGATTCTATGGATAAATTCAACAGTCTCGATGTCGTTAACTTCTGCAAGCCATGCACCCTCTCTGCGACATTGTTCCTAATTGTAGATTAAACGACTACTTATCAAGTACAGGTATTAAATTCAATATATGCTATTCCACATCATTCTTTAGGAATTCCATTTCACATACTTTTTATATTGATAAGTGCTACTGGCGTCATAGGTATGATTCACTTGCAATTTTGATATTAATATGGATAATAACTTATGTTAAACGTCTTCAAATTCATTAGCATAATTTAAAAGCAGACTAATTTACAGCATAGACCAGACATGCACGTTTCGGCTATTTAATCCTCGTCAGTGATCCCCAATATAAACGCTGAAATATGACCAAAATATGTGGAAATTATGTCCAAAATATACCTAAGCTGTAGCAAGATTACTTGGTTATGATGCTACAGGACCTAGGTTTCAGAAATTTGAGAAGTTTTTTGAACTAAAATTTTAAGTTTTCGAACAAAAGGCGGTATCATCCAACAATATGAACAAGACTCTGTCGCAGTATTAACAACAAATCATAAAAACACCAATTTGCAAATAACACAGCGTAGACAGTAATACGGAAGTGTTCAGTAAGCAAGATAGAAGTCACATAGGGAA
Source organism: Pinctada imbricata (assembly GCA_033119305.1). Taxonomy (NCBI): domain Eukaryota; kingdom Metazoa; phylum Mollusca; class Bivalvia; order Pterioida; family Pteriidae; genus Pinctada; species Pinctada imbricata. The sequence goes on from VSWD01000007.1 coordinate 2,123,187, forward strand.
TATAAAAGAAAGGAGAAGATCTCCAACAACACCTAGTTGCAGCATCAACAGCAACCTCCCAAAACACCCACTGTAAAACACAAAAATGACACGCACAGAAAGAGACGCAGTAGTACAATGAACGTCAAATCACAGAAAAACATAAAACACAAATGACTACACATAAACCAACGAGACCAATGGGCAAACGGTGCCGACTTAGGACGGCCATCTGCCTCGTCAGTAGCAGACGGTGTGGTTATCCTGGATTACGTGCGCACAACCCTCCCACTATTCCGATTACCCAGAGGTCTCGAAGAACGCACAATTGTGGTGCAAAACAACCTCCCCACTGTCAGATGACCACACACAAACAAGACCGCAAGACGCAGGGGCCCAAGCAACACAGATGAATATGTAAATTGATATAAAAAGAGGGCATGCGTAATACGACCTGTGCTCTGCCGGCTGTAGCGAGCCAACGCATGCCATCACCCGAGGAGTCCGACTGACATTCAGAGAGGACAGGCGGTCAGGGCCCTGTCTTCTCTAAAGAGGTTTGGACAGGGCCCGTCATGGAGTCCCGTCGCCACAGTCAGTCAGCGTGCAAGTATTAAGGATGCGCTGGTACAAGACTGTAGATTGGTCAAGTACCAAGCCTAAAACACGATCTCAAAAAACTTAACGTAAAAGTATACACAATTAAACAATCTAAAGACTTTCTCTGTTCAATTCAGATATTAGAAATTGTCTTACTTCAAACATTAGAAAATTAATAACATCGCGAAAGCTAAAACTCAATTAAAAGTATAATGGGAAATTTAATGTGGTAGCAAAAATGTATTTATCAAATTCACATGCGAAGATAGATTTCTTTCAAAACAAATTATAAAACTACATAAAATTGCTGCATCTTGTCTTACTTTGTTTTCATATGAAATACGGTAAGGTGATACATACGAAATATATTGTTACAAACCTTCGCATCGTTCCATGTTCGAAATGAATGGTCCGGTTTAAAACAAAAGCCTTGGTGGAATGTCCATAAATGATCACATTGCTTTCCTAAAATAAGAAACGGATACGATTCTATACCAACGGAAAAAAGAAACTGTGTTGAAACAAACATGTTCGAATTGTACAAAATAATCTACTATATTTTGTACTAAATTGTCAAATATATTGTATTTCATTTCATATTACAATTATCGTTACTCATTTGGTACAGAGTTTTTGACATTCTAACTTAAAGGAAGGGGAGGTGCAAAACAAGATTCACATGTAAGGTAATCTGATATGACAATTCCTTGAAACTTTGAAAAATTCAAATATGAGGCAACTTATAGAATTTTGTAGTAATGCGCTCGCATTGTACTGTCAAGGTTCAGTACAACACACCATGCGAAGCGTTGACGCCAAGTGTTTGACGTAAAAACCACATAAATGCATGTCAAAATGACATTTAAAAAACAAATATGTCCCAAATGTTGGTAAAAAATAGCAAATTTACTTTCTGAGTTTTGATAATCAATAGTTAACAAAGTGTACGCAAACATGATGTCCTAATTCAAAGTGACTTTACGCTGACGCAAAAGGAAATTAACTAGCCGGTCGCAGAGTCACGGACAGACAATCCGATAAATATCTTCATCAAGGTTTCTGAAACTCAGCTGTCTATATCCAAGTGTTGTCTTTGCATTCAAAATAGTTGACAAAATAAGGTCATACAGATGTATCGTCCTCATTTTTTTATTTTGCCGAAATGACGTCATATGCATTTGCCTTGTCCGTTTGTGTTCCCGAATGTCGCCAATATGTCGAAAACATTCCATTTAAGCATTTACCTAAGAATAATTGCTTCAAATTTGCCTTGCCACGTCGTCTCGAGGCATCTGAGAACGAAGCATCCGAATTACAAGAAATCAGTATTTTATTTATGTTCGTAACAATCTTAAACCAATCTTTCCTGAAAACAAAGAACGTTTTTCCGTACAAATGACCTAAAATCTGCAGAAAAATGAAAAAAAAATGAATTAGAAATTCAGTGCGTAAAGCGCACGCTCCAAAATGTGAAAAGCGTGCAGTCGGAAATCGAGCGAAACGACATCGATATTTAACTAGCCAAGCATGTAATTATGTCATTAATATACTCAAGTATGAATTAAAGTCGAACTATTTCTTTCATGCTTCATTTCTGTCTTTTATCCTAAAATTTCGGTATCACAGTTTCTTTTTTTTGTTAGTATATAAGATTTCAACGTGCAAAACAGAAAAGAATTGAACTTATGATGTTTTTTTTCGTAACATCATAAGGAGGTGAAAAAATCTCAATGTTATCAATTATGCACTAACCACACCTCTCTCTTTCATATTGAGATTCATCTCTGTCGAGGCCTACATGTAAATGAGATAACCAATGACATGATGTTGCTTTGAGGACATATGAAACAAATGAGGGGATCTCCAACAACACCAGGTTGCAGCACCCACAGCAAAACCCCAAAACACCCAATATAAAAACACAAAGCAGACAAACACAGAAAGAGACGCATAAGGGACAAGGAACGTAAACGCACAACACAGAAAAATCAAACACAAATGACTAAACATTAACCAACGAGACCAATGGGCAATCGGTGCCGACTTAGGACGGCCATCTGCCAGGGAAGGGGCAAAAGATGTGATTATTCTGGATTACATGCGCACCCCCCCCCCCCCACTTTTCCGATTACCCAGAGGTCTCGAAGAATGTACAATTGTGGTGTAAAACAACATCTTCACTGTCAGATGACCACATACAAACATGACCGCAAAAACACAGGGGCCCAAGCAACACAGATGAATATGTAAATGGATATCAAAAGAGGGCTTACGTAATACAGTCCGTGCTCTGTCGGCTGTAGCGAGCTCATGTATGTTATCACCCGAGGAGTCCGACTGACATTCAGAGAGGACAGGTGGTCGGGACCCTGTCTTCTCTAAAGCGGTTTGGACAGGGCCCGTCATGGAGTCCCGTCGTCACAGTCAGTCAGAGTGCATGTCTCAAGAAAGCGCTTGTACAAGACTGTAGATTGGTCAAGTACCAAGCCTAGTGTCCGTCTGGTGACATTAGGATAATATCCACTGTATAAAAGGCGATTAATGATTCTGACGCATTTTCGATAGTGATGTTGTCCCCGAGGGCACATGTAGCCAAGTTCGATCAATTTCGGTTGATCGTTTCTTCAACGCATTCTAAAATTTCTGTTATCAAAATTTCTTGAAATTTCTAAAACGTGGGTCCTGTAGCATCATATCCCACCCATTCTGCAACGTCTTTTGGAACGCTTTTTCGACATAGTAACTTTCATACTTTTTTGGCATATTACATTGTTTAGATTTGAGGATCACTGACGAGGGTTAAGTACCCGAAACGTGCATGTCTGGTCCATGTTGCCAATTTATCTGCTCTTAAATGATGCTATTCAATATGAAGACGTTTACTTTGATCCTCTTTATCTTGTTAATTTTGTCACGATAAAATGCAGGTGAAGTCTTATGGATAAACGCACGGAGACATTACGTAGAAACCGCAAATAGTTATTCAAATTGGCGATTAGGCGTAAAGGGGATGCTTTTATCCCGGGCACATGGTTCAACCTCAGCTTACTAGGGGTCCGTCGATGCTCCATTTTGTGCTCTGTTGTGAGTGCTGTAGAGATTGTTGTCAGAATCTTCTTTATCTTATTTTAATAACGGGGAAAGAATTGCAGTATTAGAAAAGTCTAAGAGTAAATGAAAAGGTTTACATTGACGTCTTCTTAATTTGACGTAGGATGGGTGATTAAGCAATGCTTAGCAATTGAAATATACCACAGAAGAAGTATACAGCATAATTGTGTAAAAGAATGTAGGGGAACTCCAAGAAGACCTTGTTGCAGCACCAACAGCAAAACACTAAAACACCCGATGCAAAAAACACAAAAGACAAGCATACTATGAGACGGAAAAGAGACATACGACATATAAACATAAACCACACATAAACCGACGAGACCAATGGGCAACCGGTGTATGTCTCGATTAACAAGGCAATCGTGAACCCCCGGATGCAGGCAGAACCAGGTGCCCCTGAGGCGTGAACGTCCTCTAACTACAATCAACACATGCCGAGAATGTCTAATCCGGAAATATCCACAAAACTAAACAACGGTATATTGGAATTGTCGCACTCAAGAATGTCTTTAATCATCCTTGATGATTGACAAATGTTGACATGCGCAATTCGGTCTTTTCGAAATACAGAGTTACTTCCCATTTGTGCAGGTATCTGACGTCAACGCATTGTGACGTCATCAATTTTTATGGAAACCAGCCTGAAATTCAGGGAAACAGGGTTACATATATGACGTTTTCAATGGAATTTAATGACGTCACAATGCTTTTACGTCATATACCTGCACAAATCGAACGTAGGCATGTCAAATCGAAAAGACGGAATAAGGTCTTTGTAGCGACCAAAGGACGTCCTCAGTGACATCCTAGAACGTCCTCAGTGACATCCTAGAACGTCCTCAGTGACATCCCCTAGAACGTCCTCAGTGACATCCTAGAACGTCCTCAGTGACATCCTAAGACGTTTCCCTAAATAACAAATGACGCGTATATCCGTTCTTTTGTTTGACGCCTATTGCGATCGCCATTTTGTTTTCGTATATTTTCGACAACACGTTTTTCATTAAATGTTGGAATCTTCTTTTTGTTGAATTTTCAATTTCTAAAAAGACAAGAAAGACATCAGATAAAGGAAGCAAATTCGAATAATTTGCAAATATTTCAAGGAGCGCCCAGTAAGGGCTGGAACTTATGTGAAGCCGTTGCAGAGATATTCCATGTGCATCATGGAACAGAATTCTGCATGAGAGATAGAGGAAAACATCAACAGGATTGATGCAAAGCAAAACAGATTTATAAGGAGAATATACCAAAAGAACAAAAACACATAAAGCAAGAAACTGGCGATAATAGTTCATGGTATAATTAGTTAAAAAAGTTAATTAGTTAATTAGTTTAAGCTCGTAAAAGTTAATTATTTAATTAGTTAATGTCAACTTTACCTTTACAGTGTTCATAGCCGAACAAAAACGAATAAAGCAAGAAACTGGCGATAATAGTTAATGGTATAATTAGTAAAAAAAAGTTAATTAGTTAATTAGTTAAAGCTCGTAAACAAGTTCCCCGCGAGGGGTTTGACAGTAAGTGTTTTGAATATTTTTCCCTGACATTGTCGCCGTTGCACTTTCAGACAGTGCATGTATTTTATATATTCTTTTCATTTTCGTGCGTGAACATCGACGGCGGGTGCGGCTAGAAAACAGGGGATGCTTACTCCTCCCGGGCACCTGGTCTCACCTCTAGCTTGCTGGGGGTCCCTCGATGCTCAATTTGGTGCTCTATTGTGAGTGCTGTTGAGATTATCGTCAGGATCTTCTTTAACTCATTAGAAATATTACCGGAATAACGGGATGGTTTTCGCAAGTAATCCTGTCATACTCACAGTTTGCCCCTTATGTGGCAGATGACCATCATTTTGTCCCTTATGTGGCAGATGACCATCGTAAGTCAAATAGCCTTGGGTCTCGTTCGTTTATTTTTATGGTATTTTGATGTCGTATTTCATGTTTATTGTGCCGGTTTCGTCTCTTCATTCGTAGTCTTCTTTGCGTTTTACATACACGTAGATGTACTTTGTTGTTTCTCTGTGAGTGATGCTACCGAGAACGGTTACAATATCCCTGCTGTTGTACATTCAAGGCAAGCTCTTTTTTTGCTAAGTATTTACTAATGAAGTAAACTTTCGGTTTTAATCAAGCATTTGCTTTGATTATTATATTCAGAAAGCGATGGAAATAGATTTGAAAATTTCAACAAATTTTGACTACTTCGAAGAAATCATCATAGTACATTACATTCTACAGCTTTCAGCCAGCAGCTTTTCATGTAGTGCAAGATGACTGCCCAGGTGCTAATTTTTTGCTTGCTATGTGCATAGTTAATAGTTTTCGTGTTTATGAGTTTTGTTGACGATTACCGTCATGTGTGCGTTTTCCGCTGATATCGCTCCTTTAAAGGTAAATTGGAAAGGAATAAGGGGAATGAGATGGTAAAGAATATCAGCAAAGCTCTTGTACTACGTATTACTGAAACATTTTATGAATAATTGAATACTGGTAAGGCCATAGTAATTAAAAAGTTTGTTTTAAGTCCGCGGGCCGACACCTTTAGGGAGAATTCCTCAGAAAAAAAAACCGCACACACATCCATTTTTTCAGGTTAAAAATATCAATAAATGATGATGAATAACTTTCCTATATCATCATTGATATCAGGAGATATTTGTATTTTTTTTTCTTTAAAAATGAAGTCAGAATTATCCACTTCACTTGAGAAACATAATTTTTTAATGTTTTTTTAAAAGACTTCCTTTCCGAATTTCTTAATATTGATCTTGTGTCTGCATGTTTTCGTGCCTGGCCTTGGGATACCTTTCAGAAAGAAATCGGGACGGAAAACACAATATCAAATTACTATGGCCTAAGAGAAATAAATGTTTGGACACATAGCTTGCTATTTGTTTCAACTGTTATCTTTTTACATTGAATGACATTAAACCTCATAAACTCTGAAACTTACTTATAAAGATCCATCCATGCTCTTCGGTTGTCATATATATCGGAATGAAGCTCTCCATTCGAATTACACATTCATATTTGAACGCATTGAACATCAGCGCAAGGCACCACCCGTTCTCAGAACATGTTTTCAAGCATTCTGCGATATTATCTTTATTTAGAATGTCCGCTGTATGTACTTTGCGATTATCCATAGAGGGAATACGAATAAAATTGATACATTTTCCTAGAATGGAATATCCAAGTGAAATATGTATTATCAAAATTAATATTATCTTTTGGAAAACCATAACTCACGTAACATTTGTAAAGAAACAAGAAAATGATACTATGATGCTTATTTTGAAATTTATATACTTTAACGATTTATTGCTTACATTATTTTGCGGTTGATGACAAATTTACAATCATTTCCAAGTATACCTTTGACACTTTATATGGATTAATTCCTTTCTACTGCACATTCCCGAATTATTCAAAAAGCAAATGATGCAATGGTCTGCATCGAAGGTTTTGAATACTCGTTCAAATGATCTTTAAAAAATTATTGTTATGTTAGTAAAACAAAAGTTTTCGAAAATTTCAGCAAACTTTGATATCGTTGATATATTGGTTAAACCTATTGTGGATATTACGCATTTTATTGCGATAAACAGTTATATATTCGCTTTATTTAGCCTTTGCCATTGTAGTTTTGTATACATTGACTTAGAATCATTTAATTTATTTCTCTAAATCGAACAGACATAGAGGAAATATGCATTAAAATTATCTTTGTTGTTATCATGTTGGTCTCTAGAAGTTCTGCGGTCGATATGTTTCCTGTTTTATCCTGATTTTGTATGCCTTCGGTTTCTGATTTTCTGAATTATCGATTTTGTGAAGAAAACAACAGCAGGGTACTGCGGTAAATAAGTTCATTTTCATCGATGTACAGTTTTCTTCGATGACGGACGGACAGACAGGCAGTGACATACATTGTACTATTATACGTCCCGTTTACGCCATACCTAAGTGTATAAAAAGGAAGCCCCTTTAAGCCTAGCTTCATTCTGAGGTTCGCAAACGTTCCAATGGGAATTCTAATGACTTTGCTTTGCCTTCTCGACTTTGAGACTGAATAATTGTTAGGTACCTCTTTGACGATTATTCAATATTTCGCCCGTCCCACACGTTGTTTCTATTTGGTTGTTTATGTGTGTGGGACAAGTGAAATATTGAAGCTAGCTTTAACAAGACCCATTCTAAACTACCTGCAGCTAGCTTGGTATTTACGTCCCATGCCAATCCACCTCTCTATGTCGACTACAAGTTAGAATACAATTGATTGCTCCACACACTTATATCTAGCATTTGTGCCTGTCCATGTTTTCTCTCACCAACACAGTTTGCAAGATGGAGGGGTTGAGAGCATAGCTGACATGCTATTAATTTGTCAGCAAGAACACCTAGCTCTACAATCCGCCGACTGACCCTCCAATTTATATCCTTCTCAGTATCCACCTCCACCTCTTCTACAACCCCTAGAGACAGCGGATCTTCGACCTGGTGATAGTTGTGGTCATTTTGTGCCTCAGTTGTGATTTCGTCTTGAAGATATCTTACTTCTCTACTTTTTTGTAATTTTTGCAAACGTTTCAAGAGGGACTTTTTAATAAATTTACCTTTATTTCTCTCTTCGTACAAGCCGGCATCTCGCCTGCTAGCGTTGCTTGTGCGGAAACTTACCGCACTCGATACAATTCGAACTAATACTGACGCCGGGAATTTGATGACGTCAAACGATTATTGAGCCCCTTCATTTATTTCTCAAAATCGAACAGACATAGAGAAAATGTGCATTAAAATTTTCTGTGTTGTTATTATGCGGGTTCTCTTTGTGTGTGAATTATTGGCATACTAGCTCTTTAAATTAGATTGTGTGATAACGTGTGTTTGAATTCGTAGTTGTTTGAGATTTATCTAACGATATATGTCGGCAAATGCATATTTGTCTCTAGAAATTCTACGGTCGATATGGGGAAGTCGTCATACACTATGATGTCACACTCTCCATAATGGTGGATGATATTCTGTCATATACCACTGGTACCGTCCATCCAAGATTATACTTTATATCGTCACAAAATGGAAGTAACCGGATGTGACAATTCTACCTAATTCAAGCGACGGGTATTGCATGCAAGCAGGAGATGCTTACTCTTCCTGGATTATTTTTTTCTGAATTATCGATCTTGTGCTGTATATTGGGATATGGTCATTATCCATATTTGTCATTATCCATATATGTCATGCTAATAAGAAATTCAACTTTTCGGTTATAGAAAACAATTAAATTACAAAGGGTTTCAATTGCAATTACATCAAAATAAGCATATATAAAAGAATATTTATATCCTTCCGCGAGACATAAAGTTATATTGACTTTACCAATTTGACAGGAAATGAAAAACAAAGTATCGATACAACAATTTGAAAACATAAAATCTTATAGCCATGCATTTCATATATTCGCAAATTCAGTATCCACGGTTTTATTGGCATTTCCATTTGTTAAACGTCTTCAAATTCAAAAGCATCATTTAAGAACAGATAAATTTATAGCATGGACCACACATGTACGCTCCCAATCTACACAATTTTATATGGCCAAATAGTGTGAAAATCATCATGTAAAAATTTTACGGAAAGACGAAGCAGGATGGGTGGGATATGATGCTACAGGACCCACGTTTTAGAAATTTCAAAAATGTTTATCTCAGAAATGCTTGAATGCGTTGAAAGAAAAGAGGGGATTTTCAACAACACTCGGTTGTAGCACCCACATCAAATATTCAAAACACCTAATGCAAGAACACAGAGAAGACATCTACAGAAAGAAACGCAAAAGGGACAAGAAAAACCAACTCACACCATAGAAACATGAAATATAAAAGACCACACATAAACCAACAAGACCAATGGGCAATCGGTGCCGACTTAGGACGAAATAACGATAATGGTCTTGTTGGTAAATGTGGGTTCTTTTATCTTCGATGTTTTGATGCCGTATGCACTGCTTCCTGTCCCTTTTAGTGCCTCGTTGTATGTTGCTATAACTCCACTGTTTTCTCGATTGAGGAGTTTCGGTGTTTTGCTGATGGTATTTTGTTTGATATCGTCTCCTTCCTTTATGATGCAAAATGCCCCCTAAGTATCTTCAGTCGGCACCGGTTGCCCATTGTGTGTAGTCTTTTGTGTTTGATGTTTACATGTCGTATGTCTCTTTTTCGTTATGCTCGTCTTTTGTGTTTTTGCATCGGGTGTATTGGTGTTTTGCTGTTGATGCTGCAACAGTGTCTCCCTTCTTCAGACTTAGGGACAACTGCTCGTTTTGGGGTGTGGTTTGTGTGCAATTGAGTATTTTGAATCATGTAGCGATCCCCTCATTTTTTTACAGTTACATTGTATCATTTCTGAAATATACTTTATTATGTACAAGATTACGATTCCGTCCAGTAATTAAGACTCCATCCTGTAATTAAGATTCCGTCCAGTAATTTACAGTACATGATGTTATTAAGATGCCGTCCAGTAATTAAGATTCCGTCCAGTGATTTAGATTCCGTATAGTAATTACGATTCCTTCAAGTAATTTAGATTCCATCCAGGACATGTATTTAAATTCTTTTGTCATCCTAAACAAAGGGAACGTCTAAAGGTACGGAGACACTAAGAGGAGAGTTGTGTTGGACCAGGCAATCGTATGTATTTAAGGATAGTACATAAACATCAGTGGTTCTTATCTAATGCCGATTTTTTTCCTGACATAGCCAAATGTATTTCATTAGTGCCTTTTGGCTCTATTTTTTAAAGTGGAATTGTGCATTTACCTAGTAGTGGAGTGCCTTATGTAATGCTGTGGGAATTTTATGATTAAAGCAAACCATTATGCATAATTCATAACTTTTGCATAACAAAAGATAACAAAAATTACAAGACATTAGTATACTAAATTTCTTATATTCTTTCAATGAAAAACTGGAAATAATCTATTAGTTTTGCATTAAAAATGATAATAGAAATTAAAAGATGTAAATGTACTTAACTTCTGATGTTCTCTCGAATTAAATGAGTTTTAAATTCGAATTCCTAAATCAAATGTGTTTTTTGGGGGGGATGAAAATTCTCTTTTCTAGGCCAAAATCATGAAAAACTGGAAATAATTCATAACTTTTGCATAACATAAGATCACAAAAATTAAAAGATCTTAGTATACTTAATTTCTTATCTTCTTACAATTGGAATGAGTCTAAAACTCGAATTTCTATATCAAATGTCTTTTTTGGGGGCAAAAATCCATTTTCTGTGTAAAAATCATGAAAAACTGGAAATAATTTATACCTTTTGCATAAAAAAATGATAACAGAAATTAAAAGATGTAAATGTACTTAATTTCTTATCTTCTTTTGGATGAAATTAGTTTCAAATTTGAGTTCTTGTATAAGATGGGGGGGGGGGGGTAGCTCTTTTCTATTCAAAAATTATGAAAAAAAATCACAAGATAGTTATATATTCAATTTCCAAAGCTCTTTCACATGAAATGAATTTAAAATTCAAATTACTCTAAAAATGTGATGGGGGTATTTCTAGGCAAAAAACTATTTGAAATAATCCATACTTTTTGCATAAAAACTTAAACTTAAAGTTAATTTCATAGGTTCTCATGAGTGAAATGAGTTTCTATTTCTATTTAAAAGTAATACATTATCTCAAGAGATTTCATCATTTTCGCCTGGAAGGAATTTCCTTAAAAACATACTTTTAAATAAAACCTAATACCAATAATTAAAAGGTATTTATGTACTTAATTTCAGTGTTCTTTCGAATGAAATGAGTTTTGAATTCTAATTTCTATGTTTAATCAGCAGGGCTCTCACACCCTTTTTTTGAGATTGGGGCCGAGGCCTTTGAAATTGGGAAAAACAACAACATTTAATCAAAGATCGGGAAACTTATAAATCAATTTGAATGTCTTTTCACTTGAAATATAGCACTTTTAAATGTACATCCTGGGGATTTTATTATTATTTTCCAAGAGGTTTTCACTTGGGAAAATTGGTCCATTTATATGGACTATGAAATTGAAATACTAAATTATATGATTGTTCTATTGTAAAATTTCAGTGTATCATAAGGACATTTCAACAAGTAATGTCTCATCGGTATATAAAAATAAAAATGTATAACATTTTGTCTCAAAATAGATACTATATTGCATTGGGAATTTGGCCAAATATCGGGCCCAAATTAGGCTAATCAAGAGCCCTGATCAATACACATGTGTTTTAGAGTAAAAACAATGTCCAATAATAATCTACATGAAATTTTACTGTAAACAAATTATGTTTTTTATTGAGCATATAAAAGAGGATTCAAAATTTATTTGACAAGAACAATGAAGTCATGTATGTACATTTTGTGTAAAGTTTAACATTTTTTCATTTTTTTTTTAGAAATCAGGTTTTAATTGAATGTCATATATAACATGTATCTCCAATTTTCCATGTCCTTTTTTTTGCCCAGAAAACTCATTTCATTTGAAAGAACATCAGCAATTAAGTAAAAAATCCATCTTTTAATTTTTAAATCAGATCACTTGCTAAAGTTGTAAATTATTTCCGATTTTCATATGTTTTTTTCTATTAAAGGGCTTTTTGCCACAAACCCCCCGCCCCCCCCCCCCCCATATTTGATATAGTCATATGAAATGAAACTTATTTCATCCGACAGAACATAAAAAAATTAAGAGTTCTTACATCTTTTAATTTCTGTTATCATTTTTTATGCAAGCGTTATACATTATTTCCAGTTTTATCATTATTTTAACATAGAAAATGGATTTTTGCCCCCTTAAAATACATTTGATGTAGGAACTCAAATTGGAAACTCATTTCATTTGAAAGAACATAAGAAATTTAGTGCATTACCATCTTTTAACTTTGTTACTATTCTTTATGCAAAAGTTATGAAGCATTTCCAGTTTTTCATGATTTTCGCTTAGAAAAAGGCATTTTCTCCCAAAAAAACATATTCAACATAAGAATTTGAATCGAAAACTCATTCCATGTGAAAGAACATCAGAAACTGAATATATAAACATCTTTTAATTTATGAAATCAGTATATATGCCAAAGTTATATACTATTTCAAATTTTTCATGATTTTAGCCTAGAAAAGGGTTTTTTTCGCCCCAAAACCACATTTGATGTAGGAATTCGAATTTGAAACATATTTAATATGAAAGAACATCAGAAACTAAGTACATTTACATCTTTTAATTTCTGTTATCATTTTTAATGCAAAACTTATAAATTATTTCCAGTTTTCCATGATTTTTGAATAGAAAATGGATTTTTCCCAAAAAAAGAGACATTTGACGTAGGAATTTGAATTGGAAACTCATTTCAATGGAAAGAACATAAGGAATTTTGTACATTAACATCTTTTAATTTTTGTCATCATCTTTTCTGTAAAAGTTATAATTCATTTCCAATTTTTCATGATTTTGGCCTAGAAAAGGGAATTTTCTTCCCAAAAAACACATTTTATATAACAATTTGAATTGAAACTCATTTCATTCATGAGAACATCAGAAATTAAATATTTAAACATCTTTTAATTTTTGAAATCAGTTAATATGTCAAATTTATAAATTATTTCCAATTGTTCACGATTTTAGCCTAGAAAAGGTTTTTTTGGCCCGAAAAACCACATTTGATATCAAAATTTGAATTTGAAACTCATTTTATTCGAAAAAAACAACAGAATTTAAGTATATTTCATCTTTTAATTTTTCTTAACATTTCTTATGCAACATTTATAAATTATTTCCAGTTTTTCATGATTTTTGTATAGAAAAGGGGGTTTTACCCCCAAATTATAGCAACTGCCACATATCTCAGAGGTCTATCAAACTTTTTCTGTAATACTAGCCCATAGTTAATATCTTTATCATAGTGGTTTGCTTTAATCATAAAATTCCCACGGCAGCTTATTTTCTTACATAAGGCATTCCACTATAACAGAGAGTGCACGGCTCCACATTTTGCGTAGGATCGATTAAGTAGCATAGTTAAAGGAAATCTATCAACAAAATAAAGCATCAGAGGAATGGTGCTTAGGTGTTAACCTCCTTTAATTTCAATGACATTTTTGGATAAAATGACAATTCCATTTAATCGCCATGGCACTTTCTATATAGAAAGAACCACAGACAGTGCATGTATTTAATATATTTTCATTTTCGTGCATGAACATCGGCGGCGGGTGCGGCTAGCCAACAGGGGATGCTTACTCCTCCCGGGCACCTGGTCCCACCTCTGGCTTGCTGGGGGTCCGTCGGTGCTCAGTTTGGAGCTCTGTTGTGAGTGCTGTTGAGATTATCGTCAGGATCTTCTTTAACTCATTAATATCAGCACCTGCAGTTTAAGTCAATAGTATGTTTTCTTTTGTGTTCTTTCCTTTATTTTTCGATAATGCTTTGTTTTGTTTCCTTTTTTTTATTTGGTTAAATGTCTTCTCATATCCGGGCAGATTGTTGACGGGAAACTTTTACGTGCTGAACGCTTTCCTCTCTTCTAAATTGTGTGTGTGATCCGTAGTGGGCAATGAAGCAATGTTTTGTAGGAGATAATCTCCTTATTCACGAATGATTTGCAGTAGCGTAGCTAGAGAAATAATGTGGATGATTTACCTGATGTTAGGGTTGTAGGGCTCCATTGAGACCCCAGCTGGTGTGTTGTAAGGTGCATATGATAACCCCGGGAAATTATGACAAATTAACGTTCAGAAGTGCCCTGACAACTTCAATAGTGAATATCTTTTATGTCTATTCAAAATTGCCAATACAAATGTGGAAACGTTAGCATAAATGCATAAATGGTACCTACGCCACCGATTTGACAAGCACAAATATACAAAGAAAACTGTTTAAATGTCATACAATTCATTGAATATAATTAGTATTAATTAGAAAGAAAAGCATTGTGCTCTAGGAGAATGAGTGATAAAAAATGTATAATAAGTTTTATCACTCCAAGAAAGTATCCTTAATACTAAATTAATATTCATAAACTCAGAAGGCCTCACAACAGTTTTATTTCAATTATCGATTGTTTTGATTCAATACAAGCGTATTTTACGACGTATAATAAGTCAGACATTAAATTCATTTCTTATTAGAAAAGATACATCAAAGCAGAATATGCATTAGCAAAATAAAAAAAAGAGATTATATTAAGGTAAAACTCTATTTCACAATTTACCTTACATACAGAAAAAAAAAAACAACTAAAAATGACTTTCATAAATGAAGAGTTGCATCAACATCCATATCAATACATGTAACGAATAGGTCCAAATCAACAAATAGGTACAAATCGGTAAGAAATAGATACAAAGCAACAAATAGGTACAAATCAGTAAGAAATAGGTACAAATCAGTAACAAATAGATACAAATCAGTAAGAAATAGGTACAAATCAGTAACAAATAGGTACAAATCAGTACGGAATAGGTACAGATCAACAAATAGGTACAAATCAGTAAGAAATGGGTACAAATCAACAAATAGGTAACAAACAACAAATAGGTACAAATCAACGAATAGGTACAAATCAACAAATAGGTACAAATCAGTAAGAAATAGGTACAAATCAGTAAGAAATAGGTACAAATCAGTAAGAAATAGGTACAAATCAGTAACAAATAGGTACAAATCAACAAATAGGTACAAATCAACAAATAGGTACAAATCAACAAAAAGGTACAAATCAGTTACAAATAGGTACAATTCAGTAACAAATAGGTACAAATCAGTAACAAATAGGTACGTTTACGGGCTTTTTGTTAATATATTTTCTATCTAGGTGATGTTTCTTAGGATATTCATTTCCAAAGTTCTGTTTCTTTATCATCTTTCATTTCACAGACTGAAAATAGAAAGAAAATTGATGATACGTAGAAAACTAATTCAAAACCTTTCATTTGCTTAATTTTTCTTAGTTCTTAGTTCCTTATAAAAGTATCCTGTTGCCCTCTACTTTATTTTTTTCTTTGCTTAGTTTCATTTCTAATTATCCTGTGACAGATTGCTTTTGGGTCGTCAAAGCGCATGAACTTAGATTTAGGGGATGAAAGTCAAACTCACAAACCATAATCTCTATCAAAGAAGGGGGCATCTCCAACCAGATCCGGTTTAGTACCAACATCAATACAACCAAAGCAAAAACACAGAGAAAATAAGCAAGAGATGAAGAAGAGACATCCTGCTACGTCGTTTGGTACATTTTGAACATAATATTGTTCACACTCTTTGGCCATACTACATTGTTTAGATTGAGGATCACTGACGAGGGTTAAGTACCCGAAACGTGAATGTCTGGTCCATGATGCCAATTTATCTGTTCTTAAATGATGCTATTGAATTTGAAGACGTTTAACAAATACTACATCGAAACATTAAAGATAACAGTAATGTAAACGTCTTCAAATTGAATCGCATCATTTAAGAACAGATAAATTGGCAACGTGGACCAGACATGCACGTTTCGGGTACTGAACCCTCGTCAGTGATCCTCAAATCTAAACAATGTAATATGCCAAAAAAGTATGAAAGGTACTATGTCGAAAAAGCGTATCAAAAGACGTAGCAGGATGGGTGGGATATGATGCTACAGACTATTCATACACCAACGAGACCAATGGGCATTCCGTGTCGACCTAGGACGACCATCTGCTACGCACGATGAAAGTGATGCAGTTATTCGGATTATGTGCTCACAACCCTGAAAACACAGATGAAAGGTATACGAACGGCAATCTCTCTAAGAACAAATTTATTCATCTTGTGAATTGAGATGACATGAGTGTAACTCCTCCTATTTTCTAATTTTATCCGTCACCTTAACCGTATAGAAAGGTCTAATCGGTGAATTTATAGTATTCGGTATTTACGAATGGTTCTGAATGAAAGCATCTTCCCAAAAGAAGAAAGCCGTGGTAGTTCGACACCGCTCTAAAGATAAGCTTCTTTTCATGTGGATGAGGTTTTTATTTGTTTGCTTTGGTTCCTGTTTTATCCTGATTTTGTATGCCTTCGGTTTCTGATTTTCTGAATCATTGATTTTGTGCTCTATAATGGATATGATCATTATCCATATTTGTCATCAATTGATATGAATACCCGAATATTTGTTGTATATAATGCATATAAGTACTTTGATTGGGCAAGATAAGATCCCCCCCTTATGTGCGATATCTGATTGAATATACGTCGAAGGTACCAGAGAAGTTGCATTTATTTTACAAGTTACAGGAACTTTTACCACAACTCTACGCCTAAGGGGTTACTGTGATAAGTGATTACGTAATTATGTTCTTATTCGTTCGTAATTATGTCAAACTAAAATTATATTTTAAAGCTGACCTTCCCTGAAAATTTACGAGTACGTTTAATGTCTTAGACATTGTACTTATTGTTAGGTTTTAAATCCATTTCCCCCTTTTTTAGTTTTAATGTTTTAGACAAAACAATTAATATGTAGAGAGAGATTTAAGCTTGAAGATTACATTTTTACTTGGATTCTTAAACTTTGTCTGTGTCTCCGTCTGTTTAGATTCTTATACTTTGTCTGTGTCTCTGTTTGTCCAATTTTTCTTTTCGCGTGAAAAAAATTCTGTATTGTATTTTGTTTTCCAAAATTCGTAAGCTTTTCTATTGTTGCTTTGAGATTATTGTTTAACTTTCATTCAGCTATTGCATCATATATGTTACATGATTTATGTAATATTTGAATATATCTTAAAAGTACTAATGAGTTAAAGAAGATCCTGACGATAATCTCAACAGCACTCACAATAGAGCACCAAATTGAGCGTCGACGGACCCCTAACAAGCTAGAGGTGGGACAAGGTGCCCGGGAGGAGTAAGCATCCCCTGTTGGCTAGCCGCACCCGATGTTTATGCGATTCTTGTATCGCTTTTAAATCACCACTTACAAGGCTTACACTCGATTGTAGAGAACTTTCATGGGATTAAGTTGTCATTCGCATTTCTATTATGCTGTGTTATTGTCATCGTTAGTTTGCCCTACTTTCTTTTCGCGTGCGAAATTCCCATTTTAAATTTCTTTTTCAAAAATTTGTAAGCCTTTTGATTATGATTTTAGAAATCTGACTTCGAATTTGTTTTTTTGCTAGCCGAACAGGGGATGCTTACTCCTCCCAGGCACCAAGTCCCACCTCTAGCTTTCTGAATTTAGTGCTTTATTGTAAGTGTTGTTGAGATTGTTGTAAGGATATTCTTTATCTCATTTCATTCACTAATAGCAGATAGAACTTGGCATCAGAGCACCTGAATTAAGCGTATCCTGTGATGAAATCTTGTGACCGCGGTTAGCCTGTGCATAATGGAATAAATATGTCCTAGGCACGGTATTTTGACGGTGATTGAACCATTGTTTAAAGTTCTATAATTAGAATCACTCACTGTTTTTCGCAAACAAACTGGAAATATGATGAGCAATAATAATCATGCCATTCCGTGTACTTGGACGCCATGCAGTTCTCCAGCCAATACCTGAAATAGAAAACAGGAAGGAATCTCCAATGGGACTAAACACAAGCACAGCAAGTTAAAAGTCATGTTTGTAAAACATTGATGCCCCCTTACCCCATCTTTGATAAAGTAAGCAAAAGTTTTTATATTTGGATTTATGAATCTATCATGGTGTATAAATATGTAATTTTGACCTTGATTTGCATGATATATCTGTATACCAAATTTCATTCAAATATGTGCATCAATTGTTGAAATGATTGTTAATTTAAGGGATATTTAGGTCCAAGTGTCATAACTCTGTAATTTTTTTCTTTGATTAGACAAGTATATGCACTTAATTTGGATTTTCAGTTGATGTATCTTTAAACCAAATCTTGATTCAATAGTTGAATCCATTACAGAGTTAAAATTAATGGAAATCCATATTTTTTTATATTTTCTAAATTCAAGGAGGAGTCTATGTTTGGACTCAAATTTGAACTTATCTATCTAGATTTTTATTTGTTGTAAATGTTTATCTGTACACCAAATTTCATTTCAATATTTGAATCATTTCTATTCTACAGATATTGAATGACATCTTTAATCCATTTTAGAGATGTTGAACGGATACCCTTAAATTTGAGGTTTTTCTTTTCTAAGAAAGGAGGGGATCTCAGCTGCAAAACCCCCAAAACACCCACTTCAATAACAGCGTCACCTACAATGCATTCTATAATGCCTTTGTACTTACACTGGAGATGGTCCATAAGATCATGAGATAAAGAAGGTTCTGACCACAATCTCATTGTAAAATTTCCGTATCATTCTGTACGTATCTGCTTTGCGTTTTTGCAGTGGGTGTTTTGTGATTTTGCTGTGGCTGCTGCAACCGAGTGGAGATCACCTGCTTTCTTTCTTGTTTATATAGTAATTTACGGATGGCAGTGTACTTACCCACTCGGCTCATTAACAAACCAATTCCCGAATAGTACTGATGTGTTTGAATGATCCCATATCCACTGGCCTTCCTTCGCAGTATCTGTTCCTCCTAGCCACAGTTCCGAATTGCCTGCAAGAAACAAAGTATACAATATTGTCGTAGATATTATATCACATGTCATTCGCTTACGTATTTGTAATGGAAAGAAAAAAATGTTGCGAATATCAAGAGAGGCAACATTCTTTTAAGATTATATAATGGACAGGGGCGTAGCGAGAGTATTTTGATTTCGGCGTCTACGGTAGAGAGTGAGGGAGTCACCAAACACTTTTTATTGGAAACCATTTGCGAGAACCAAAGGACTGGTGGAGGAGTGTATAGAAGTATGTTTTTACCCTCTTGTTAATTGCGCGTAGGTGACCTTTCAGAGTTTTTGAAAAATAAAGTGAAGAAATTTTGTCACATCTGAAGCGTATTTGAACTGTCTTTAGAAGGAGACTTGCGCACGCTGCAGAGTCAGTATACGATGAACCAGATCTATAGATGAAGAAAATGTCCGATTCCCCAAACTTGTCCACATACAGATATTGGACATGACGCCATTCGACTGCTCACACTTTGATACAGATAATTCAAATGAATAAAAATCAGAAAAATTTGAAAAATCAATTCAAATTGGAGCTTCCTGGTAAGTCTTTGGGCTATTACTAAACAGTAGTTTTAAAACCATGTCATAATCACCCCCTTCTGTTGGTGCAGCCGAGGGAGGCATTTTATCTTTTATTTGTATTTTTTGCGATAAGGTCGTGAACGTTTTAGCCTGGCTACGCCCCTGTGAGAAGTGGAATATATTTTACAAAATCAATTATAAAAAAGTTTAAGTTTTGTATTCATTTGAAAATCTTACTGATTCTATGGATGAATTCAACAGTCTCGATGTCGTAAACTTCAGCAAGCCATGCACCCTCCCTACTACATTGTTCCTAATAGTAAATTAAATGACTACTATATCAGATAAAAGTATTTATGTTAATATATACATTGTTCCTCATTGTAAATGACTACTTATCAAATAAAAGTATTAATTTTAATATAAAACACGATTAATCATCAAAGTTAAATGACTCTTCTTCTTCCGCCTCATTTGAGAAATTGAAAAACCGTTTGTATCCCTTGCAAGCCAAACACAGCATAAACTAGATACTTTTGATAATACTACTGAATAAGACACTATTGCTGAAATTGTATATGAGATTAACATAATGACAAATATGGATAATGACCATATCCCTGTTTACAGCACAAAATCGATAATTCAGAAAATCAGAAACCGAGGCATACGAAATCAGGATAAAACAGGAACAAAAGCAAACAAACAAATACCTCCACCATATGAAAAGAAGCGAACTCCCGATATTAGAGTGAGACCAGGTGCCCAGGAAGAGTAAGCATCTCCTGCTTGCATGCAACACCCGCCGCTTCAATTCGGTAGAACTGTCACATTCGGTAACTTCCATTTCGGAAGACATAGAGTACAATCTTGGGTTGGATGGTTCAAATGGTCTACGACAGAATATCACCCATCACAAATCTTACACCACCATGAGCACCGCGTGAGATCGAAACGTTTGGTGTTGTGATTCTTTACATAGTTTTTAGGTATTTTTCTCATTTTCTCGATTAAACTTTACAAAACTGATGAGTCGTTGCAGTAGGACAATACCTAATAAATCAATCCATATCGCCCAGGTATATGAAAAGTTAATAGTATTTGCAAACACTTCAATGGTTTGTCAACGATAGAAAACCATTCCTTCTTACGAACTCATGAAGTATTTGCAAAAACTACAGATTTTCAGATATATAAACGATATAGATTTACTTATTAGACATTGCTCTACTGTAACGTCTCATTAGTTTTGTGCAGTATCACTTGAATGATGAGAAAACAAAAACATTCTCCGTAAAGAATCACAACATCATACGTTTCGATCCCACGCTGTGATGAGGGAGGGATGGCGATTTCTCAACCCGAGTGTACAAATTTTGCAAGTCCATGACGAGGCTCGCCGAGTCATGGACAAGCAAAATTTTTACACGAAGGTTATGCCATACCTCCCTCATGGTGGTGTAAGATTGTTTTTCTCCAACGTTATCGACTATCTAGAGTGCCTGTTATTATCACCAGTTTGCCTTACTTCCATAACGTCGCTTTGGTAGCGATGACGTCAGAGGGTGAGATTGATGACGTCAGAGGGTGAGATCGATTTATCTCACCCCAGGGGAGTTTGAGAGTTCTCAGTCTCAAGTGAGAGAAAGTGAAGATATTGACGGCAATATCAACAGCACTCACAATAGAGCACCAAATCGACGGATCGACGGACACAGCCAAAACTGACCCCAGCAGCGCCCTCTGGTTATATATTATTTTGAAATTGGTGCTATCACGTTTGATGATCTCTTTCAGAACCAATTATAAAACAACACATAGCTACTGCATCTGATGATCCTTTCACGTGAGATCCATAAACATAGGGTTGACAATTATGAGCCGGCAAAACACGGTGTGTTTTTCCCTTGCCCTTTCTTTTTATAACCATTTACATGTTTATCATATTACGTCATGAATATTAGAATAATGTTAATGATGTTTTGATGTTATATCTAGTGTTTCTTCCCTTTGTGATTATTTTATCTGTGTTTGTGATTAATTTATCTATGTTTATGATTATTTTATCTGTGTTTGTGATTATTTTATCTGTATCAAGCGCATCCTCGAGACTTGCACTCTGACTGACTGTGACGACGGGACTCCATAATGGTCCCTGACCAAACCTCTTTAGAGAAGACATGGCCCCGACCACCTGTTCTCTCTGAATGTCAGTCGGACTCCTCGGGTGATTACATACATGAGCTCGCTTCAGCCACCAGAGCACGGACTGTTTTACGCATGCCCTCTTTTATATCCATTTACATATTCATCTGTGTTTCTGGGGCCTCTACGTTTTGCGGTCCTGTTTGTGTAAGGTCATCTTACAGTGAGGAGGTTGTTTAACACCGCAATTATACGTTCTTCGAGACCTCTGGGTAATTGGAGAATCGAGAGAGTTATGCGCACGTAATCCAGGATAACCACACCATTTGCTACTTGCTTGACAAATGGCCGTCCAAATTCGGCACAGGTTGTCCATTGGTCTCGTCGGTTTATGTGTAGTCTTTTGTGTTTGATGTTTACATGTCGTATGTCTTTTTTCCGTCTCATGCTATGCTCGTCTTTTGTGTTTTTGCATCGGGTGTTTTGGTGTTCTGCTGTTGGTGCTGCAACGGGGTCTTGTTGGATATCTCCTCCCTTCTTGTTAATAGGATATATTTCAATGTTTAGGTACTTCAACATACTTGTCGGAGATCCCCTCTTTGTCTTTCATCATCTACGATTCTAGTTATTGACAACATTCATTTTAAGTTTCGTGATTGAAATCATCCATCATTATAAAGATTTTGTTGTATCTTTTCATGTTGCTGAATTTGTATTTGCTTTACCTTACAATTTTCATATAAGTAGATACAGAGGACTTACAAACCTTGGCATCGTTCCATGTTCGAAATGAATGGTCCAGTTTAAAACAAAAGCCTTGGTGGAACGTCCATGAATGATCACATTGCTTTCCTAATATAAAACACAGAAAGGATTATATCATAGACCTTCTTCATATTACCACTAGACGTGCATTTGGACACGGCAAGACCCGAAACCACAACTTCTGACGTTATTTCCGATTGTTACGTCGTTAATATTTTACGACGTCACAGTTAAAAACTACGCCAAATCTTGTGATGTCGAGAAAAAATTCTCTAGGTAATCAAACGATGCGGGAGGCATAAGCAAACAAAAATCATCAAAACACCCCCGATTGAAGAGACACAAAAGACACAAGGTGCACCAAACACGACATCAATCACAAAACACAAAAGACAACACATAAAACAACGAGACAAATGGGCAATCAGTGCCGACTAAGGACGACCATCTGATTCGTTATTAGCAAATTGTGTTGTTTTCCGGATTACATGTGCACAATCATCTCTCTTTTCCGGTTACCCAAAGGTCTCGAAGAACGCACATTTGTGGTGTAAAACAAACTCCTCACTGTAAGATGACCATGCAAACAAGACAGCAAAAGAATGAACCAAAGCGATGACAGATTTATAAGTAAATGGATATAATAACAAAGGGAGTGCGAAATATAGTCCGTGCTCACTCGAAAATTCCGATCACCATTCAGACAGGACATGTCCTGTCTTCTCTAACATGATCAGGGAAATGAGTTGGTCAAGAGAGTAGCAAAGTGAGTAGAAGGGACCAGGGAAATGAGTTGTTCAAGAATCCCTTGTAGTAAGTTTTCTTCCAGACCTCTGGGTAATCGGAAAAAGTGAATGGGTTGTGCGCGCGTAATCCGGATAACAACACAGTATGCTACTTGCGTGGCAGATGGCCGTCCAATGTTGGCTCCGGTTGCCAATTGGCCTCGTTGGTTTATGTGTGGTCTTTTGCGTTTCATGTTTCTATCGTGTACGCTGGTGTTCCTTGTCCTTTTACGTCTCTTTCTGTGTGTGCTCTGTGTTTTTGCATTAGGTGTTTGGGTTTTGCTGTGGGTGCTGCAACCGAGTGTTGTTGGAGATCCCCTCCTTTCATTGCTAAAACATTTTAAGAAGTATAAAAAAACTGATATGAGGAAAAAATGTTCGGACACACAGCTTGCTATTTGTTTCAACGGCAATATCCATACAGAAAGTGACAGAAATACTCATAAATGTTAAACGTCTTTAAATCCAATAGCATCATTTATAAACGGATGAATTTGCAGCATGGACCAGACATGCACGTTTTGGGTACTGAACCCTCGTCAGTGATGCTCAATCTAAACAATGTAATATGGGCAAAGAGGGTGAAAATTATTATGTCAAAAATGTACCGAAAGATGTAGCAGGAAGGGTGGGATATGATTCTACAAGACCCACGTTCTAGAAATTTCAAGAATTTTATTACCAGAAAATTTTGAATGCATTGAAGAGACAGACGATCGACCGAAGTAGATCGAACTTGGCTACATGTGCCCTCGGGGACTCCTGGTCCACCAGCAGTAACACTCAAAACGTAGTTCAAATGTTATAACTCTGAAACTTACTCAAGAAGATCCATCCCGACTCTTCGGTTGTCATGTTTAGAGGTATGAAGCTTTCCATCAGAATTACACATTGATTATGAACAGCATTGAACATAAGCGATAAACATCCCCCGTTTTCAGAGCATGTTTTCAAGCATTCTGTTATATTATCTTTATTCAGAGTGTTCGATGTATGCACTTTGCGATTGTCCATCGAAGGTACACGGATTACATTTATACATTTTCCTTGAATAAAATATCCAAGTAAACTATGTATAAACAAAATACATAGAATCTTTGCCAAATTCATGACTCACGTAACATTTGAAAGAAACAAGGAAATGATACTGAAAATGTATGTTATTTGTTATTTATAGGATTTGAACTTCTTTGATGTCTATGTTGTGTACTATTTATACTTAAAGGGAAAAAATGCTTTCATCATTTCACGGTTGGTGATGATAAATGTACCATCAATTCCTACGAGAACTTTAACAGATTACCTGGACTCACTCCCATATCGGGAATTCGCTTCTTTTCATGTGGTGGAGGTTTTTGTTTGTTTGCTTTGGTTCCTGTTTTATCCCGATTTAGTATGCCTTCGGTTTCTGATTTTCTGAATTATCGATTTTATGCTGTATACAGGGATATTGTTATAATCCTTATTTTTCATTGCCCCTTTGCAGTCTGCATAAACTTCTTCAATAGAGCCTTTCTTGCAATGTAAGTTGGTCTATAACCAATAAAGAAGGGAATCTCCAACAACACCAGGTTGCAGCATCCACAGCAAAACCCCAAAACACTCAATGCAAAAACACGTAATGGAATTAAAACACTTAAAACATCGGGTCGCGGGGAATTGTATTACCAACTCCTCACTTCAACACGAAATAAGTGTAGATTTAAAACAAAGGAGGGGATCTCCAACAACATCAGGTTGCAGCATCCACAGCAAAGTTCCAAAACACTCAATGGAAAAACACGTAATGGAATTAAAACACTTCAAACATCGGGTCGCGGGGAATTGTATTACCAACTCCACACGAAATAAGTGTAGAACCAAGTTTCAGAGTTAACCAAAGTCCCAACTTTTTCAAGTGGTCTGTAAAAACTTGTGGTTAAGTGACTGACACTAAGAATGTCAAAAACATGTTTGTATCGAACTAATGTGGATATTATACAATTAAGGACTTTTAACTCCGTGCATATGATGTGATATTGACTTACTGTGAAAATATTGACCGAGGCGAAGCCGAGGTCAATATTTTCATAGTAAGTGAATATTACATCATATGTACTGAGTTAAAAGTACATAACTAATTCATTCTATAATTTCATATTTGATTCACAATAATTCTAATTTTTTCTATTTGTTTCACGCATTCTGATTGGTTCACAGGATTTCTACAAGCATGTATAACGACGATATACATGCCGCAAACCGACTCACTTGACATACTGTAAAAAGAATTCCTACGTAAATATGCACTTTACAAGCTTTAGCGCACTTTTTTCGTATGACGTCACGATTTCCTTTGGTATTAGTTCCGTTGACGTCATACTGTGACGTAAAACTACAAGTTATGAGCTTGTAAACAGCGTTCTCTACTTATAAACAACAGAGCAAGTATGTTTATTCTTGATAACACTTTGATTTTTCGCCGTTGAAATAAACACGAAGCAGTTGTATTTTATATTTTCAGCGCAATAGTTTCTGTTGGTCGTTGTTAGTTCTCCGTAGCAACGTCACCTCTAAAGCGATAGTTAGACCCTCTTAGGGGTATTAAGTTAAAACATGTCACATGAATTAGAATAGGGATAAACGTACTGTATTTTGTGGTTCCGACAGGTAATGTAGGGTATACTGTTGGAAACATACGTTATACCGTCGGGGGCAACTGCGTTTCCAACAAACTATTTAACATATACCTGTCGTAACCACAAAACACAGTACGTTTATCCCCTAAATAACGTATCCATTTGTAGAAGTTAGTGGGGTAATCCTGGTCTATTTTTAGACCGTGATATGTGGTGATTTATCCAGGACGGTCGGCGACGTTATCAGCCAATCAGAGCGCGGCTATTGATAGTTTACAGAATAAAATGCATTATCTCTTAATAGACCAATATCTATGCACTTCATTTGTTTGTTTTGTCCACATTTTGACACGATAGGTTCCATTAGTGAAGCAGATAAAGAGACAATCTATGTTTTAGTGTATGTACCTGAAGAGTCAGATTCCACCACTTAGAGACATTAAAGGATATACATTAATCTATCAGAGATACTATCAAAATATTTCAAAGGAAAATTCTCAACATCTTATGTCTATTAAATTGTAACTTGGAAAACACTCTCCTTGTTTTCAACATTTTATTATGCACTTTGCAGGGGTTTTTTCTGCTTAATTCTCTTTCTTTTATCATCATAGAGTATATTTCTTTGAGCTCTGCAGTTCAAATACCATTTCTTTTAAAACTAATAATCCATTTGTTTGATAGTTCTTTGGTTCAAATGATTTAATTCGCTAAGCTTTTTGTGCAATATAGAATAACCTAGGATGAGACTTATTAACTTTTTTCTCCGGTCCCTCAAGGTGAAATTTCTCAGGTGCTCTGTGGATTATAAAGTGAAAGGGTTGTTAGATCGTATTCCGGATAATCACAGCATGAAAAATCATTTGCTGTTCTAGTTCGGCTTTATGGGTCAGTTGGTATGTCTCAATTTATTTGTTAACGTTGCCTTGATCTGTTCTTAAGCTGGTCGTCTTTTTGTGGTTTTTTTTTTCGTGTAATCATTGCTAGTTGGCTTTTTAGTTTGTGATTGTAACGTGAGTGTACATTCATTTTTTTGTCCTCCGGTATATTATTGGAAAATTCATTTTTGTCTTAAAAGTACATGGAAGAAGACGTCGAGTATTTCGATGATACAAAACAGTTAAACGACTAAATGTTTGAAGTGCAATAAATTCATGATGCACCTTTCATTTGATTGCTGGTATGCTTCTATGCAGAAAAAGCAAATTATCATACTTTTCAGAAAATACTTGTAAAAGTGAAAGCTTGCCCATAACCTTGCATTTTTCAGTATCCATTCCATTAAGTTTCCATCTTATCACACCTGTCTTTGTGCATCAAAGTTTAGCACATGTTGTCAACTTTGGTTGATTGTCTGTCTCTTCAAAGAATTCAAAATTTTCTATAACGAAAATTCTTAAAATTTCTAAAACGTGGATCCTGTAGCATCACATACAACCCATTCTACTACGTCTTTTGGTACATTTTTGGACATATGAATTTTCACCCTATATGGCCATATCTCATTGTTTATATTGTCGGGTACATGCTGCAAATTTTTCTGTTTATAAATGATGCTATTGAATTTGAAGACGTTTAACATTTGAATATATGATTTCTTAATCTGTCCAATCAAGTCTTAGGTATTTTTTTTGGCTCAAGTGTCGAATTCTGTTTTACATTTTTGACTGTCACGACTTTATACAATTGTTCTATTTTAATTCCACACTGTCAGATTATATATGTATGATCAGTTTTTTTTTCTTGAGAGATACACGAGAGAAATTAAAGAAGCTTTATTAATCTTCCTTTTAGGTCCTTACTCAGATACCATAACTTGCAGCACATATGTAACATAATTCATGTGATATTTTAATATGTGTAATTCAGTAAATGTAAGCCAAACACAAAAGTCGAAATAAAACTCTAGAAATCGAAATCTGAAGGTTTACAAATTCTTGAAACAAAAATAAGCCCAAAAACCCAAACTCCCATATCGGGAGTTCGCTTCTTTTCATGTGGGGGTGGTTTTTGTCTGTTTCCTTTGGTTCCTGTGTTTTCCAGATTTTGTATGCCTTCGGCTTATGATTTTCTGAATTATCGATTTTGTGCTGTGTACAGGGATATGGTCATTATCCATATTTGTCATTGAAGGAACTTACAGCGAATAGTTTAAAAATCAGAATATGTATGATGTATATGTCAACAAATTGACCTTCATAGACAAGTGTATGCAAGTTTATGGTAATGTTATGTTGCAAATCCATAATAATGTCATTTGAATTAAACGATGACAGTCCTTGAATACAAATCAAAGAAGTACACATCAGTTTCTCAGTTTCAAAGTCAAGACGACAATAAAAATCATTAGAACTATCCATTGGAACGGTTGCGAACATCGGAATGAATAATATTCCGAATGACAAATATGGACAATGACCATATCCCAATACACAGTATTGTTATGGGTCAGAATACCCCAAAACGCCAGCAAAAATCAGACAAAGACAGAATATAAATTTACAAGTTTAATTATGTACAATATATATATATATATATTTGAAATGATTACAACTTACAATACAATGTCCGGATCAAAGTGTCCGTTACGGTCCACAAAGTCTATCGAATGTATGGTTTCCGGAAATCACAAACGTTCTCGAAAGATCGGTGTCCAAACGTTGTTAAATGGATTAAAGTCTCAACAAATAAAGTGTCCCAGTATATCAGAATAGATGAATGAATCGTGTCTACGAATGTGTACGAATGCCCCATCAACACAGTTCCTCAGAGGTATTTATACTTAATACCAATGAATTTACCAGAAGCTTATAGAACAATGACTCATTACAAATGATTAACAATAGAGTAAATTCTAGAAATCACATTCATGTGATGATAATAATGTAAAAAAGAACATACTGGAATATTCTCTATTGAAATAAACATGACATAGTAAAATCTAGAAAGAACCATTATGAAATCATAATACAACATGACTAAGTACATGTGTACCTACACATTAAGTAAAACAAAAATAATACATGACCCACAACAGTATAAAATCGATAAATCAGGAAATCACAAAATCAGGAAAAAACAGGAACCAAAGCAAACAAACAAAAACCTCCACCACATGAAAGGAAGCGAACTCCCAATTAGGAATGAGACCAGGTGCCCATGGGGGCACTTCGTTCTTACATCTTTAGTGCTTTGTGTTTGTCTTCAACTGTATTTAGCTTAAAAGTCTATTTTCGTTCAGCTGTTTTGGGGATTTCATCCGTATCTTTGTTTTCTGTTATATTTGAATTCAAGAATTCATATCCCATCCATCCTGCTACCTTTTTCGGTACATTTTTGGACATAATAATTTTCACATTCTTTGGCCATATTACATTGTTTAGATTGAGAATCACTGACAAGGGCTAAGTACCCTTAACGTGTATGTCTGGTCCATGCTGCAAATTGATCTGTTCTTTAATTATGCTAATGAATTTGAGGACGTTTAACATTGGTATACCCATTGGCTGTTTTGGATTCTAATTTTTGTTTTCGTGTTTAACGTACATTCACTGCTCCTACATGTCGTAAGTACAGCCTAGGGTCACTGAGGTTTATTCCCTCGTGTTGACATTTTAACGTTAAAATAATTTTTGAGTATTCAACAACTATGTGTCTTATGAATATGTCCATAATTAAGTGCGAGGTCTATCAAAATCTGATCAAACTGAAATGAATAAAGGAATGGCTGTCCCAATTCGGTTACGACGGTAACTTTTTCTCTTTATGTGTTAGTATTGGATTTGCTTAAGGTATTATTTGCGTGTGATTCATTGTAACTGAAAGTTAGTTTTGTTAGTTTGTGGTTGTCGCGTGCGTGAATGAATGAGATTTATTCAATTCTCGTTTTCTCAACCTGTTTATTATAGGAAAATACGATTGTTTACTGTTGCGACTGGTTTATTTAATTTTGCAGTGTGGAGCAGTTAACTCGTTCCCCGTGACTGGATGTTTGTAAAGTGTATTAATTGATTAATCAATTCTTTTCAGCTCTGTCGCCTGAAAGAATGTTAAATATCTTCAATTCAATAGCATCATTTAAAATTTAAATGTTTTGGCCCTCTATCAAGTTCACATAATCGATACTATTTTGCTGTTTTGAGGGCTTGTCATTCCATTCAAGGATAGTATCGAAGTTGAAGAAGGTTGACATCTTGGCACCGTCCCTCCAATCCTGTTTTGCGCATGGATTTTGTTTGGATCCGCTGCTGGGTCGACCCTGCGGGGGGTTTTATGCAAAGTGCACAAATTTAATTAAAAAAGATAAATAAAAAGGCTGTTTTTCGTCGCAGGTTTTTTCGAAGATGGAATAGGATTTTTTTTTTCTTTTGGTCGATATGCAAAACATAATTATAATTTATTTTCATATAACCATTATTCTTACAAAAATAAAATGGCATGGAATAAAATAAATCACATGTAGGAAATCATATTTACCCCCCTCCACCTCATAATTTTCATCTGCTGGCCTAAACTAAATTCAAAGAACAAATGTTTATGTGTTTCCACTCGCCCTACCTACCTTTTTTGACAGTCATCCAACACAAATAGAATTTCACAATCTTGTAAGATAAGAAAAACCATTAAAATGTTAATGCGAAAAAAAAAAAATGCTTTATTCATACATGTACTTTATTTTCTGTCTTCTCGCACAAAAAGGCTTTGTTTTGATTCATTTTATTTTTGGATATAATGACAATTTCATTTCAAATCAGCCTCTGCAGTTCAAGTCGATAGTCTGTTTTCTTTTGTGTTCTTTCCTTTACTTTTCAATGGTTCTTCGTCTTGATTTTTTTATTTGGTAAAAATGTCTTCTCACATCTGAGTAGATTGTTAACGGGAAACTTTTACGTGCTGAGCGCTTTCCTTTCTTCTAATGTGTGTGTGATCCGCAGTGGGCAATGAAGCGAGTTTGTAAGAGATAATATCCTTGTTCACGAATGATTTGCAGTAGCGTAGCTAGCGCAAAATAATGTGGATGCTCTCCATTGAGACCCCAACAGGTTTGTGGTTAGGGGCATATGACAACATGTCCCCGGAAGATTATGACAAATTGCCTTTTTGAAGTGCTCTGACAACTTCAATAGTGAATAAAGAAAACTGTTCTTATGCCGGGTGATATGGTCATACAATTCACTCAATGAGTATAATAAAGTAATTGACGCTCGAAGAAGAAAGAAAGGTACTGTGCTCTAGGGGAACAAGTGATAAAAATGTATACTCAGTTATTTCACTCCAAGAAAGTATCCTTAATACTACATTAATATTCATAAACTCAGAAGTCTTTACAACAATTTTCTTTCAATTATCGATTGTTGTTGATTCGAAACACAAGCTAGTTTATTACGCATAATAAGTCAGACATTGATTTCATATTTTATTAGATAAGATACATTTAAGCAGAATATGCATTAGCAAAAAAAGAAAAAAAAAGAAAAAAAAAAGAGATTATATTGAGATAAAACTCTATTTTACGATTTACTTTACATACAGAAAAACTAAAAATGACTTTCATACATGAAGAGTTGCATCAACATCAATAACAATAACGAATAGGTACGTTTACGGGTTTATGGGTTTACGGGGTTTCGGTTAATATATTTTCTATTCAGGTGATTTTTCTTAGGATATTCACTTCCGCAGTTCTTTTTTCTACGTCACATTTCATTTCACAGACTGAAAATAGAACGAAAATTGATGATACGTCGGAAACTTATTCAATACTCTTTTATTTACTTTCATTTTGTCTTTGCTTACTGCCTTATAAAAGTATGCTGTTGTGTCATTAAGTTTCATTTTGTCTTTGTTTACTGTTGTGTAATTTACTTTCATTTTCTCTTTGCTTACTTCCGTATAAAAGTATCCTGTTGTGTCATTTACTTTCATATTGCCTTTGCTTACTTCTTTATAAAAATTATGCTTCTATATAAAAGTATCCTGTTGTGTCATTTTCTTTCATTTTATCTTTGCTTACTGCCTTATAAAAGTATCATGTTGTGTCATTTACTTTCATTTTGTCTTTGCTTACTGCCTTATAAAAGTATACTGTTGTGTAATTTACTTTCAACTTCTCTTTGCTTACTTCTATTGTTATTACCCTGTAGCAGAATGATTTTAAGTAATCAAAGCGCATGCGGTTAGATGTAGGAAGTAAAAGTAAAAGTTCAACACATGAAACTAAAATAACACTTCAAAAGAAGGACAGGATGTTAAACGTATTTAAATTCAACAGCATCATTTAAAACCTGATAAATTTACAGCATGGACCAGACATGCACTTCAACAACACTTCAACAACACTTCAACAACACTCGGCTGCAGCATCCACAGCAAAACCCCAAAACACCAAATGCAAAACACAGAAAGAGATACAATAGGGACAAGAAACACCGACTCACATCATAGAAACAAGAAACACAAAGGACAACCCATAAACCAACGAGATCAATGGACAACCAGTGCTGACGAAGGACAACCATATATTATTATGTTAATACTTTACAGACTTTCGCATCAATGACATAGTCTTTTTCATTTATAGTATACATTCAATTTCTTTATGGTGTCATTGCTTACAATCATGTTTGAACATTATCTTGTTCCAGGTTACCATACTGCAGTCAATGCTCTAGGATTTCATGTTTTGTTCTACTTACTTATATACTTTAACTTGCATCATATATGTAACATGATTGATGTAATATTTGAATATATATTTAAACTACACTAATACTCGTGGCGGCAGAGCACGGATTGTATTACGTAAGCCCTCTTTTTATATCCATTTACATATTCATATGTGTTGCTTGGGCCCCTGCGTTTTGCGGTCTTGTTTGTGTGTGGTCATCTGACAGTGAGGAGGTTGTTTTACACCACAATTGTACGTTCTTCGAGACCTCTGGGTAATCGGAAAAGTGGGAGGTTTGTGCGCACGTAATCCAGGATAACCACACCTTCTGCTATTTCCGTAGCAGTTTGCCGTCCTAAGTCGGCACCGGTTGCCCATTGGTCTCGTTGGTTTATGTGTGGTCTTTTATGTTTCATGTTTCTATGTTGTGAGTTGGTGTTCCTTGTCCCTTTTGCGTCTCTTTCTGTTGGTATCTGTTCTGTGTTTTTTTTGCATGGGTGTTTTGGGATTTTGCTGTGGGTGCTGCAACCTAGTGTTGTTGGAGATCCCCTCCTTTCTTCTATACTAATAAGCATGGTATTGCTTTTAAAGCGCCAACTAAAATACATTTCGTATTCACACTGGACTCTTTAGATTGTTCATTAGATTACGTGGTCATTCACATTTTTATGAATTGGTTTATGTGTAGTCTTTTGTGTTTAATGTTTCTATTGCGTATGCCTCTAATTCGTCTTTTACTGTACTCGTCCTCTCTGTGTTTTCGCGTCGGGTGTTTTGGTGTATTTTTGTTGGTCTCGTCGGTTTATGTGTACTCTTTTGTGTTTGATGTTTACATGTCGTGTGTCTCTTTTTCGTCTCGTGCTGTACTCGTCTTTTTTGTTTTTGCATCGGGTGTTTTGGTGTTTTGCTGTTGATGCTGCAACGGGGTCTTGTTGGAGATCTCCTCCCTTTTTTTGGTACTGCAACCTGATCTGGTTGGAGATCCCCTCCCTTTTTTGGCATCAAACACCAGAATTTAGAGTATCCAAAAATGAAGTCTTGCTATCACGGTAAGCCAGTGCAAAATGGAATAAACATGTCCTGTTCACTGTACTTTGCAGTTGTAAGATTGTTGTCTAAGAACAGTGAAGGGACAATGTTTCAAAGCTGAAAATATACAATCACTTACCTTTTTTCGCAAATAAACTGGAAATGTGATAAGCAAGGATAATCTTCCCACTCCGAGTAAATGGACGCCATGCAGCCCTCGTCCTCATACCTGGAATAATAGAAAGGAGGGTATCTCCAACCAGACAAAACACACGCACAAAAACACCTGATGGGAAATACAAAGTATAAAAGCACAGCTAGAAACATAAAAGAGGCATACGACATTGAAACATGAAACACAAAGACGGCCATCGGCCACGCACGTAGCAAAGTTGTGGTTAGGTGTCTATATTTGGATTACGTGCTCAAAACTCTTCCACTTTTCCGGTTACCCAAAGGTCTTGAAGAACGCACAGTTGTAGTGTTAAGTAACCTCGTCAATGTTAGATGACCACACAAACAATACAATGAAAACGCAGGGGCCTGAGCAACAATATGAAATATTATTTGATAAAAACAAAAATTAACGTTTTCTCCATACAGACCATAATGATAAGGTGCCACTTATAGTAGTATCTGCTTACTTATATCTGCTTCAATGTTGCTGCTCAACACTGATGAGTATTTACTATCCGAAACAAGAATCTTTAGCATTGAAATTAGTAAGAATTGTCTTCAAGAAGGTAAATAGTGGAACACTTCCGTATATTTATAATAACAATTCTTTTCCTTTTGCAATGTGGAACAGTTGTTCCCCATGGCTGGATGTTTAGAGTGTAATAATCACTTCTTTCCAGCTCTGTCGCATAAAAGAAAGTTCGATTTGGCCCTTAATCAATTTGATCATATCGTGTACATGTATGTTATTTGATATTTCGGAAACATGTCATTTTTTTCCAAACACGTACACGAAATATTAGGAGGTTAACATCACCATCCCTCCTATACTATTTTGGTCATAGATTTCATTTAAGTATGACAAATATGGATAATGACCTTATCCCTGTATGCATGCAACACCCGCCGCTTCAATTCGGTAGAACTGTCACATCCGGTCACTTCAAATTTCGGAAGACATAGAGTACAATCTTTGGTTGGATGGTTCAAATGGTCTATGACAGAATATCATCCACCATTCTGGAGAGTGCGACATCATAGTGTATGACGAGTTCCCCATATCGACCGTAGACCTTCCTCAGTGACGATGTTAGGCACGGTCCATTTGATATTCTGGGGGGGGGGGGGGGCTTGGGTTTTTTTTTCGAAAAAAATAATTTTGCTCTCAATTTTGATGAAAAAAATAAATTTGCTTATGGTGTGACAGAAAAAAAATAATCTTGCTCTTACAAAAAATCTGAATTTGAAGAATTTCCATAAAATTTCGCTTAAATTCTTGAAAATTTTCCGGCTCGCTTCGCTCGTCGCAGTTTTCAATACATATCAAATTTTTTTTGCTCGCTTCGCTCGCCATTGTTTTCTATCATAACATTATTTACTAATTTATAATTCTACACATAAAAATTGTCTAGAAGACCTTCTCCTCTGACCCTCTTATATATATGTACCTTATATAAACTATTGCGAATAGTATTGTAAAAATCTTTTATCTCTCTCTTTAGAAGTGAATTGAATATTTGCATAAAAATAAACTAATATATTAATATTTAGAGTTTTGAGTAAAAATATAGATAATTTCTATTGATAAAACACAATATGCGCATCACTTTCTTAAAAAAATTTCCTTGCTCCAACTTTGCAGGAAAAAAATAATTTTGCCCCGGTATGGGGCGAAAAAAATAATCTTGCCCCAACGAAAAACCCAAGCCCCCCCCCCCCCCCCCAAGAATATCAAATGGACCAGGCCTTAGTCGGTCACAAACATATCCCTGACTGAGAAGCTTATCTGAAAGACGCCTAGCTCTCAGAACAAAATCCGTATATTTGGTACTTGCTCTGGCATAGCGTATCAACTGAGATATGAACACGCCATAAGCTAGCGATGAAGGGATGTTGCTACTCAGAAAAGGAAAGTTTGTAATGCTGAAATTGAAGTCGTCACGCTTGTCATAGAGTGAGGTGTTCATTTGACCATCGGTGTCGTAGGACAACATTATGTCCAAATAGGATGCTGAATTATTTTTCTCTGTAGTTTCTTTGACTTCAAGCTCCGAAGGATAGATACTGCTCAGGTAATCCGCAAAGTTTAGATTATTGATGGATTATGCTTCTGAATCGACCCTACATAAATTTGGAGTTGCGTATTCTCTGCGACGTAAATGGCAGAAAACCATTTTAATAAGTCCCACTGAGGAGGATTTACTATCCAAACCACGTGGCTGTTGCATTAAAATTGGTTTGTAATTTTCTTGAAGAAGGCTAAGAGTTGAAATACTACAATCATGTTTTGTGCCATCCGTGTTCAATCAGTGAAATTGGGATGGTCTTTGGACTTCCTTTTATGGTCTTACCTATTTTGATTCTAACCTTGCATTAGATATGTTTAGAAGTCTTATTCAAAGCTCTTTGCGCCTACCCTCCAACAATATTTGGACATATTTTTCATTTAAATACGCTTCGGAATCAACCTTACACAAAATGTGGAGCCGCTCATTTTGGCAAAAGGAAATTAAAGCTCTGTATTGTAGATGGCGCCAGGAAAATTCACTTTGTCTTTATTTAAACTGTTTGACATGACATACTACTGGCGAGGATTAAAGTAACACGTGTCTCGTACAACGAAATCGGTACTATAGAACATATACGTATTTCAATATTGACAATGTAACATTATCCATTTGATATATGAAAATCATTATTAAAGAGCGGTTTAACTTCTGCACGTGCACTGGAGATTGCTCAGTAGAAAAAGTGTCTTTCGTATTTCTGTGGAGCTAGTTTCATTGTCTACGTCTGTCTGTCCTCTTTTCTTTTACATTCTATTTTGTTCGTAAATTTTTCTGTTGTGGTTTTGGAATCAGGTTAAGGCCTGTTGTCTGCCTTTCATTCGCTTATTAGTTATTTGCAATATACTTACCCCCCTGGTTCACCTACAAACCAATTATCGAATAGTATTGATGTGTTGGAATGATCCCATATCCACTGGCCTTCCT
This sequence comes from Pinctada imbricata, assembly GCA_033119305.1. Classification (NCBI taxonomy): domain Eukaryota; kingdom Metazoa; phylum Mollusca; class Bivalvia; order Pterioida; family Pteriidae; genus Pinctada; species Pinctada imbricata. The sequence goes on from VSWD01000007.1 coordinate 2,160,210, forward strand.
TCGCAGTGTCTGTTCCTCCTAGCCACAGTCGTGAAACACCTGCAATGAACAAAGTATCAATATTTGGGAGGGTTGTGCGCTCATAACACTTTGCTAGTAACGTAGTATATGGCCGTCCTAAGTCAAAAACGATTGTCCATTGGTCTCGTTGGTTTATATAAAACGTCTTCAAATTCAACAGCATCATTTCAAAAAAGATAGATTTACAACATGTACTAGACATGCACGTTTCGGGTATTTAACCGTGATTCTAAATGTATTGTCTTGTGTGATTGGTGTATTAATGTCATGTTTACTGTTCCTCGTCCCTTTTGTGACTCTTTCTGTGTATGTCTTCTCTATGTTTTCATTCGGGGTGTTTTTATGTTTTGCTGTTGTTGCTGCAACCGTGTCTTCTTAGAGATCCCCTCCTTTCTTGTTAAAGTATTTGCACTGGAGAGATAGTGTTAAGAGATTCAAAAGAGGTAACATTCTAATTGGATTTAAGTAATATATCAAAATGGAAAGACGTTAATTAAAAAGAAAATTCGGTTTTACTTTTTAGAATTTAATCCTTGATACTGAAAAATATTTTACAAAATCATTCATCAAATGGAGAGTATAAGTTTATATTTAAATGGAAATCTGACCGTTTCTGTGGATGAATTCAGCAGTCACGTTGTTGTAAACTTCGGCCAGCCATGCACCCTCCTTTTGACATTGTTCCTAAGTGTATATTAAATGACTACATATCAAATACATGTACAAGTATTGATTGTAATGTAAAACATTAAGCGGCGGGTGTTGCATGCAAGCAGGAGATGCTTACTCTTCCTGGGCATCTAGTCTCACTTCCATATCGAAAGTTCGCCTCTTTTTATATGGTGGAGGTTTCTGTTTGTTTGCTTTGGTTCCTGTTTTATCCTGATTTTGTATGCCTTCGGTTTCTGATTTTCTGAATTATCGATTTTGTGCTGTAAACAGGGATATGGTCATTATCCATATTTGTCATTTTGTGCTGTATACAGGGATATGGTCATTATCCATATTTGTCATTTTGTGCTGTATACAGGGATATGGTCATTATCCATATTTGTCATTTTGTGCTGTATACAGGGATATGGTCATTATCCATATTTGTCATTTTGTGTTGTATACAGGGATATGGTCATTATCCATATTTGTCATTTTGTGCTGTATACAGGGATATGGTCATTATCCATATTTGTCATTTTGTGTTGTATACAGGGATATGGTCATTATCCATATTTGTCATTTTGTGCTGTATACAGGGATATGGTCATTATCCATATTTGTAATTCTGTGCTGTATACAGGGATATGGTCATTATCCATATTTGTCATTTTGTGCTGTATACAGGGATATGGTCATTATCCATACTTGTCATTCTGTGCTGTATACAGGGATATGGTCATTATCCATATTTGTCATTTTGTGTTGTATACAGATATATTGTCATTATCCATATTTATCATAATTATCAATATTTCATGAATCTTCTTCTAAATCATTTGGAAAATTCATTTGAATGTGTTTTATTCTAACTAATTAAGAGAGCACGTTTCACTGTGACTCTTATAATTAATTCCGTTCTTTGATTTTGTTGATAAGGTAGTGTTGTCTTCTCATGTTTCTTTTGTATTTGCTTTAACTTTCAAATTTCTTATAAGTAGATACAGAGGACTTACAAACCTTGGCATCGTTCCATGTTCGAAATGAATGGTCCAGTTTAAAACAAAAGCCTTGGTGGAACGTCCATGAATGATCACATTGCTTTCCTAATATGAAAATAGAATTCAACGGGCTAAACAGAACAGAATTGACCATATGATTTTTTCTCTGTAACATTAAAAGAATGTGGGAAAAAATCTCGCGGTAATTAATCCTGTACTAAACAGTAGGGAAGGCAACGGGTGGATACAAACAACTTCAACATAAAAAAGATGGGGAGGATATAACTATATAATATATTATGTATCACAGCGGATAACACACATATATTGCAAGAGAAATGGGCAACGACAGCAGGAGACGACAATTATTATGAAAAAGCTGAAGTAGCTCGGGAGACGCTGACTCTCCCCGGGCACCTTGTCTGACTTCGGAATGTTGTTCGCAAACGTTTCGATGGGAATTCTCACGATTTTCCTTTGCCTTCTCGACTTTGAGACTGAATAACTGATGGGTACTTCTTCGATCTTTATTATAGTGTCGAGCTCTGATGAATTGAATTAGAAATACCTCACGCAAAATGTTGCACGTTTAATCTCAAGAGTTCCATCTCAGAAAATTACAGATGAAAATGATGACAAAATAACATTTAATACATCTGATAATTTTGAAGAAAATATGGAAACTCTATATATTTATGAATTCCGCCAAATGTCCTACGACACTGATAGTCACAGAAATACCTCACTCTATGACAAACGCGACGACTTCAATTTCAGCATTACAAACTTTCCTTTTCTGAAAGAAGGGAGGAAATCTCCAACAAGACCCCGCTGCAGCATCAACAGCAAAACTCCAAAATACCCGATGCAAAAACACAAAAGACGAGTACAGTACGAGACGGAAAAGAGACACACGACATGTAAACATCAAACACAAAAGACAACACATAAACCGACGAGACCAATGGGCAACCGGTGCCGACTTTGGACGGCCATTTGTCACGCAAGTAGTAAATGGCGTGGTTATCCTGGATTTCGTGCACACAACCCTCTCACTTCTCCAGTTACCCAGAGGTCTCGAAAATGAACCTCCTGAGTAGCAACATCCCTTCATCGCCTGCTTATTGTGTGTTCATATCTCAGTTGATACGCTATGCCAGAGCAAGTTCAAAATATACGGATTTTGCTCTAAGACCTAGGCGTCTTTCAGATAAGCTTCTCAGTCAGGGATATTGACCGACTAACATCGTCACTGAGGAATTTCTACGATCGATATGGGGAACTCGTCATACACTATGATGTCCCACTCTCCCGAATGGGATGATAATTAATAATTGTTCGCCTTCATCACTTGTTGATAGTATAAGTTTGTATATTCTTGAAGTCTTTATAGGATTGCAAGAAAAGAGATTATCTGCAACAAGGCCCGGCTGCAGCAACAGCAGCAAATGACCTTAATACCCAAATTAAAAAGGGAGAAGGCGCAGCAAGGGACACACAAGGGAAAGTAACACAAAAACAACACCAAAACACCAAACACAAGAGACTAGACATAAACAAACAAGAGCAATGGGCAATCAGTGCAGACTCTAAGGACGTCCATCTGTTAAGTTAGTAACTTAGTAGCAAATGCTGTTGTTTTCCGGATTACATGAACACAATCCTCATTCTTTTCGGTTACACAAAGGTCTCAATGAACGGACAATTGTGTGTGAAATAATCTCCTCACTGTAAAATGACCACATCAACAAGACAGTGAAACGCAGGAGCCTAAGCAACACATTTACGTAAGCCAAGAATCCCTTGTAATAAGTCTCTTATGAAGAATAGAATAGTGATAAGAGGAATAAATGTTGGGACATGTAGCTTGCTGTTTGTTTAAAAAAAGGAGGGGATCTGCAACAACACAAGGTTCTGGCACCCACAGGAAAATCCCAAAACACCCACTGTAAAAACACAAAGCAGACACGCACAGAAAGATAAGCAAAAGGGACAAGGAACGTCGACGCACAACACAGAAACATCAAACACAAAGTACTACACATAACCATCGAGACCAATGGGCAACCAATGCCGACTTGGGACGGCCATCTGCCAAGGTAATAACAGAAGTTGTGGTTATCCTGGATTATGTGCGCACAACGTGAACACAACTGCAATCCATTTACACTAAGTGACATGAACCCTCAAACCTTAAACCTCAGGATCTTTTAACTCATACAATCTTAAATCAAACTTACTTAAGAAGATCCAGCCATGTTCTTCGGTTGTCATAGTGTATAGGTAAGAAGCTCTCCATTATAACCATGCACTGTTCGTGGACTGCATTGAACATTAGCGATAGACATCGCCCGTTGTCAGAGCATGTTTTCAAACATTCTGCGAGATTATCTCTACTCAGAATGTCCGCTGTATGTACTATGCGATTATCCATGGAGGGTACACGAATGAAATTGGTACATTTACCAAGAATGTAATATCCAAGTGAAATATGTATTGACAAAATAAATATCTTTTCCAAGACCATTACTCACCAACACATTAATTTTGAAAGAAACACGGAAATGATGCTGAAAATGTATGTTATAGCTGATCGGTACTCCTTTGATGTCTATGTTGTGAAATATTATACTTTAAGGCAAAAATGCTTCAATCATCATCATGTGTTATCATTTCATACAGGACCTTATATAGATTACCACTTTTGAACTGCACTCTTAATAACCTACTCAATAGAGCAATTGTTGCAATGTTAGTTAATTTTTTGGTCATATTACATTGTTAAGATTGAGGATCACTGACGAGAGTTTATTACCCGAAGCGTGCATGTCTGGTCCATGCTGTAAATTTATCTGCTCTAAAACGATGCTAATGAATTTGAAGAGGCTAAAAACTACAACCAAGTTTTTGAGTAAACCATAGTATCAACTTATTCAAACGTTCTTTAAAAACTGTGTTGTTCAGTGACTGAAACTTATCAACAATTCTGAAGCCGAGAACTGTTATATCAAAGACAAATTGTTATCAGACATAATGTTGATAATGAATTATCTTTCGATAGAACAATATATATGCACTTCATCTAGCCTTTGCCATGATTTTGTTGTTCACATTTTGACATGATAAGTGTCATTAGTGAAGCAGATAAAGAGGTAATCTATGTTTCAGTGTCAACATCTGAAGAGACAGAATCCACGAATCATTGAAGAGATACCATCAATATATATCAAAGGGATATACTTGGCATTCTATGACTTTTCCATTGTAACTTCAAAGCACTCTACTAGTTTTGAACATATCTTTATGCATCTTGCAGTATTTTTTTTCTGCTTAATTCCCTTTCATTTCTCATCATACCTTTCTCTAAGCTCTTCAGTTCAAATACCAGTATTTTTTATAACTGATAATCCATTTGTTTGATAGTTCTTTGGTTCAAGTGCCGATGACAAATATGGATAATGATAATGATTTTAATCGCTACTAATAAGCTTCGTGTGCAACCTAGGATAAATAAGGGCTTATTGACTTTTTACTTCAGTCCCTCAAGGTGAAATTACTTTTTATGTCTCAGGACCTCTGTAGATTCTAATGTGAGAGGGTTGATAGATCTTAATCCGGATATCACAGCATGAATAAAATCAAGGAGGGGATTCTCTGTTCTAATAAGGTATAATGGGTATGTTGGTCTGTGTCATTTTATTTGTTAACGTTGCCTTCGCTGTCTCTCCCCGGGCATCCGATCTCACTTCTGAATGTTATTCATTCCGAGGTTTGTAACCGTTCCAATGGAAATTATAATGATTTTGCCTTGTCTTCTTGATGTTGAGACTGAATAAGTGATAGGTACTTCAGTTGTTCTTTCGAATGTTTTAGTGGGTGCCATTGTTAGTTTTTATTTAGTTTGTGATTGTACCGTACGTATGAATTCCATCGGTATATTATCGGAAAATGATTTTTTTTTTCAAAAATGAACGTGAAAGAAATAGAGGTTTTCGGTGATAGAGTTAAACGACGAGGTTTGAAATGCTATGCAAAAATGGTGCACTGTTCATTTGATGACTGGTGCTTCTATACAGGAAGAGCTTTAAAATTAACATACTTTTAGGAAAATACGAGTCAAACGGAATAATTATTTATTTCCTTCCTGCGAGACATAGGATCATTTTGTTATGACTGGAAGTTAAGAGTATAATATCAATTCATCAATTTGAAAACATAAATAGCTTAAAACAATGTATTCAGTTAATTAGCAAGTCCTGTCTTCATAATTTCAATATTGAAGAAATCAAGTGCAATAAGAAAAGTAAAATTGTGAACACACAATAGACGGAATTGCGCTTGAGAGTCTTAAATATGTATGTATATAAAAATATATAAATTCTCACATAAAGTATTCGAGGCTCAACGGGATAACATCAACATTTTACGTTTGTGATAAAGTACCCCCCAAAAGGGCGGTGTCCGAAGTCCGAACATGAAAAATGTCTTAATATGAAAGCACAAAATATCCCCCGAGTGTGGGTTTATGATGAGTGTTTGTACGGAGTAAAATATTATGATATGTGATTGTGACACGAGTTATCATTACAACGATGTCATGTTGGGATCCATACCTTACCTGTCAGATATATTTTCTGACATGTACTTTATTTTCAAGAAGGGCGTTTGGTATGAAAGAAGTTAACGTCCAGTACTTTTTTCTTAATGGTATCCTAGTAAATAAAGGAACGATTACACGTACAATAGCAATATGTGTAGACAGGAGGAAATCTCCTACAAGACTTTCTCACAGCACCTACAGCAAAACACCCAATGAAAAAAACACAGAGCAGACGCTCGCAGAAAGAGACCTAAAAGGGACAAGAAACACAAACTCACACCATAGAAACATGAAACACAACAGACCACACATAAATGAACCAACGAGACCAATGGACAAACGTTGCTGACTTAGACGGCCATATGCCACAAGTAGCAGACGATGTCGTTATCCAGATTACGTGCGCACTTCTCATTTTTCCGATTACCAAGAGGTCTCGAAGAACGCACAAATGTGATGTACATGTAAAAGAACCTCCTAACCGTAACATGACCATACAGCCAGCATGACGCACTATCAGACATATAAATTAAGATTCTACCTAGTGCTTATAACTTTCTAGTACTGAATTTGACCTTGACATATATATTCTGCGGATAGATGTAGATAGAAACTTTCTGATAATTGTGTTCAAATTGTAAAGTCTTACTCTCCTCGGGTTGCTGCAGCCAGTGTTTTTTTAAGAAACTTTCACATAGACCTTCTATTTATATGATTCATTCATAGGAATTAATCATTTAACGCCTTCATCACTCGTTGACTTCCTATCAATATGATTCATTTAAAAGAATTGAATAATTTGACGTATCTTATCTCTGTATGTGACGACTTCAATTTCAACATCACAAACTCAAACGTGACGACTTCAATTTTAACATCACAAACTTTCCTTTTCTGAGTAGCAACATCCCTTCATCGCCTGCTTATGACGTGTTCATATCTCAGTTGATACGCTATGCCAGAGCAAGTACCAAATATACAGATTTTGTTCTGATAGCTAGGCGTCTTTCTTTGTGACCGACAAACCCGTCACTGAGGGAGTTCTACGGTCGATATGGGGAACTCGTCATACATTATAATGTCCCACTCTCCAGAATGGTGGATGAAATTCAATTCTGTCTTAGACCATTTGAACCATCCAACCACCGAATTTACTTGTATCTTCAAAAATTGAAGTAACCGAATGTGACAATTCTAACGAAATGAAGTGACGGAAGTTGCATGCAAGCAAGAGATGCCGACTCTTCCTGGTTACCTGGTCTCACTCCTATATCGGGAGTTCGCTTCGTTTCATATGGTGGAGGTTTTTCTTTGTTTGCTTTGGTTCCTGTTTTGTCCTGATTTTGTATGCATTGGACTTGTGATTTTCTGAATAGTCGGTTTTATGCTGTGTATTGGGATATTGTCATTGTCTATATTTTTCATGATTCATTTAAGAGAATTGAACAACTTGACGCCTTCATTCATTCTTTGTCCTCCTATCAGTATAGAAGTGAATAATTTGACGCCTTCATCACTCATTGACCTTCTATCAGTATGACTCATTTAAGAGAAGTGAATAATTTGACGCCTTCATCACTGATTGACCTTCTATCAGTATGACTCATTTAAGAGAAGTGAATAATTTGACGCCATCATCACTAATTGACCTTCTATCAGTATGATTCATTTAAGAGAAGTGAATAATTTGACGCCTTCATCACTGATTGACATTCTATCAGTATGATTCATTTAAGAGAAGTGAATAATTTAACGCCTTCATCACTGATTGACCTTCTATCAGTATGACTCATTTAAGAGAATTGAATAACTTGACGCCTTCATTACTCATTGACCTTCTATCAGTATGATTCATTTAAGAGAAGTGAATAATTTTACGTCTTCATCACTGATTGACCTTCTATCAGTATGACTCATTTAAGAGAAGTGAATAATTTGACGCCATCATCACTAATTGACCTTCTATCAGTATGATTCATTTAAGAGAATTGAATAACTTGACGCCTTCATTACTCATTGACCTTCTATCAGTATGATTCATTAAAAAGAATTGAATATTTTGACGCCTCATTCACTCATGTTCCTTCTAGCAGTATAACTCATTTAAGAAAACTGAATAATTTGACGCCTTAATCACTGATTGACCTTCTATCAGTAAGACTCATTTAAGAGAATTGTTTGATTTGACAATGAATTTATTCTTTTTTCGAACATAGGTAAATATTATCTTTCAACAAACTTGTATTATCAATATGAAACAAAAATGTTTACACATGATAAATCAACTTATACAATTTTAGTATATTTATCAATCAGAAGTATATATCAGACAGTACAATTTGTTGTCATAATGGTAGAACTGAATCATATCTTTTAGTATATCGAGCTTTGGGTAAATATTATATTTTTTTTCTTTCTTGCTACGTTGACTAAGAAATACAATAGAATTTCTTGGGTGTGTTCTCTGAGCTCTATCGGTTACAGATTACAAATTATATTGCTTTTCAATATATATCAAGACAATAATACAAAATCCCTAATTTTTTATTCAAAAGAAACTTTAAAAGAACATACCGTATTAAATTACGAAAACTTAAATCACACTCAAATGTGTCATTGTGGTCCTACATGAATGCACACATTTCAAACAGGTAAATTCTAATACGTGTTCTTGTCGAATAAACTCGATATGTAAATAATACTATTTTGTCCTAAAGCATATCTTTAAAGTGTTAAGTAAAACTGAAAATGACCATAAAAATCGATTCATTAATTTGACAATCGAAGCAACAAACAATCCATCACTATATAAGTAACCATTGGTTCTGTAAGAATCATGGACAAGTTCAGGGTTTGCTCTGAATGTTCAATAAAAAACCCTTCCAATACAAATACCTTTTAAAAGAGAGTTTAAAGTTTTCCCAAACAGTCTTAAATGCGTAATTAAACAAGACAGATAACAGTGCATATCTTTCACAGTAATACAAATATGATCAATGTATAACATATTTCTCTTGATTTTCCAAGAATAGACTAGAATACATTTTTCTCCTCTTAACACAGATTAAGGAAGAAACACAAATTTACAAAGTTTATACATAAGCATGTTAATTTTTGAAGAAGTAAATAATATAACTTCAAAATCATCCAAATGGATCGAAACAATTACTATAAACATGGTTTCTATGAAAAAAGTTAAATAACAGCATACTTGCCTTTACACAATGAGTAATTGACCCTTCCGAACGCGGGAAAAATTTGAGAAATGACGGCACAATGCAATTTCGATGTTTGACGGTTCGAAGTTTGTTCGTCCGGGGTAAAAGCATTGTGACGTCACGAAATTTTGCATTTTTTCCCGCAGTCGGAAGGGTCAATTACTAAAAATAACCAGGATTGGACATTAATTAATTGCTGGCAACAGTCTTAGTATATCATTTATATAAAATAACCATAGCCGATTTTTCGGAAGGATTTGACAATCTATATGTATGAGGTTTCTAATGCAAAAGTTAAAATATGTATACATAAATGTTGTTTGATACAGAAGACAAATTTTGAATAATTCTTGAAGAGCTGAAGCATTTGTTATTTTATTTTTTCTTAACAATTCTAAAAAGTCTGCAGAAGACAGAATTAAAAAATAAACCCCATAAAATAATGTCGAAGGGTTCCAACTCTCTACCTTCTTGAAGAAAATTCCAAACCAATAAACATGCATCAGACACGTGTAACAACGATATAATCAGTGTAATGAGAAGAACACATGGACTCTTTGAAGTATTATCTACAAATCTTATCTTTAAGCTTATCTAATGTATGTAAATTAGGCGATTGTTTTCTTTAATTTATTTATCATGTGGCTGTAGTGGACAAACTACTCAAATTGCTTGATATTTTATCACACCTCAGAAAAAATTTTCGCAATCTTATTGGATGAATCTGCGTCACGTGACGCCGAGAAAAAAAAAACGTATTAGGCGTCCGACTGTCTTTATTGGACGAGTAATGCATGCAGTCAAAGGTCTGAGGCGTGATAAATTCGTTACATAGTAAGCTAGTGACTTGATACGGCTTCGCCTCGCCCGATACGGGTTTTTTTTCACAACAAGTATTTTTCCGTATCAGGTTACTAACTTACGTTGTGACTAAAATATATGCTTTGTTACCGAGCAGCACAACTTTTGATATGTTATGTTATATAAAACCAATGTTTTGGTATCTGACAGTAGAAAAAAATCCACCTTTGTTCGCTACAGAAACTAATCATAATACTTAGAAGCGTCATCGTTTTTTAAGAACTAACCAGACCTAAATGACTTTCTGTGTAACAAAAATCGCCAAAAACAGGAATGAAAACATGATCAATGGTCCATTACTGGGGAAATTAAAGATTGGACTGTAAACATGATCTGTGGTCAATTGCTGGGGTCATTAAAGAAAAGACCGTAACGATGACCACTAGTCCCATCACTGAGGTTATTAAAGATTGGACTCTTAACATGATCTGTGGTTCGTTACTGGTGTAATTAAAGAGAAGACCGTAAAGATGACCACTAGTCCCATCACTGAGGTTATTATTAAAGATTGGACTGTAAACGTGATCTGTGGACCAGTACTGGGGTAATTAAAGATTGGACTGTAAACATGATCTGTGGACCATTACTGAGGTCATTAAAGATTGGACTCTTAACATGATCTGTGGTTCGTTACTGGGGTAATTAAAGAGAAGACCGTAAAGATGACCACTAGTCCCATCACTGAGGTTATTATTAAAGATTGGACTGTAAACGTGATCTGTGGACCAGTACTGGGGTAATTAAAGATTGGACTGTAAACATGATCTGTGGACCATTACTGAGGTCATTAAAGATTGGACTGTAAACATGATCACGGGTTCAATACTGAGGTCATTACATCTGTGACATGTTACAGTATATGACACTGACAAATTACCTGGACATATGTTTAGCAGTTCTTTTTATAGATTTTATAACTTTAATTTATTATAATGTTTTTATACATTGTTATTTTTTTTATAACTTACAGTAATCTATAACCATAACTATTTTTTCACATGATTGCAGCAGAAAAGGGTCATGTAGATGTGGTAGACAGTCTGACCGTTTAGTATTGTATACTACAGCTGAAAAAGGCCACAGGGGTAAAGAGAATCACTAGTCCATTGATGAGGTCATTATATCTGTGCCATGTTAAAGTATCTGACACTGACAAATTACCTGGACATATGTTTAGGCTTTTTTTTTATCTTATACCTTTAATTTATTTTAATGTTTTTATACATTCTTATTTTTATAACTAACAGTAATCTATAATCATAACTATTTTTTCACATGATTGCAGCAGAAAAAGGTCATGTAGATGTGGTAGACAGTCTGACCGTTTAGTATTGTATACCACAGCTCAAAAAGGCCACAGGGGTAAAGAGAATTGATGAGGTCATTATATCTGTGCCATGTTAAAGTATATGACACTGACAAATTACCTGGACATATGTTTAGGCTTTTTTTTTATTTTATAACTTTAATTTATTTTAATGTTTTTATACATTGTTATTTTTATAACTAACAGTAATCTATAATCATAACTATTTTTTTCACATGATTGAAGCAGAAAAAGGTCATGTAGATGTGGTAGACAATCTGACCGTTTAGTATTGTATACTACAGCTCAAAAAGGCCACAGGGGTAAATAGAATCACTAGTCCATAGATGAGGCCATTATATCTGTGCCATGTTAAAGTATCTGACAATGACAAATTACCTGGACATATGTTTAGGCTTTTTTTATTTTATAACTTTAATTTATTTTAATGTTTTTATACATTCTTATTTTTATAACTAACAGTAATCTATAATCATAACTATTTTTTCACATGATTGCAGCAGAAAAGGGTCATGTAGATGTGGTAGACAGTCTGACCGTTTAGCATTGTATACCACAGCTCAAAAAGGCCACAGGGGTAAAGAGTGATGAGGTCATTATATCTGTGCCATGTTAAAGTATCTGACACTGACAAATTACCTGGACATATGTTTAGGCTTTTTTTTATTTTATAACTTATTTTAATGTTTTTATACATTGTTATTTTTATAACTAACAGTAATCTATAACCATAACTATTTTTTCACATGATTGCAGCAGAAAAAGGTCATGTAGAATGTGGTAGACAATCTGACCGTTTAGTATTGTATACTACAGCTCAAAAAGGCCACAGGGGTAATGAGAATCATTAGTCCATTGATGAGGTCATTATATCTGTGCCATGTTAAAGTATCTGACACTGACAAATTACCTGGACATATGTTTAGGCTTTTTTTATTTTATAACTTTTATTTATTATAATGGTTTTTTATACATTGTTATTTTTTTAATAACTTACAGTAATCTATGATCATAACTATTTTTTCACATGAGTATAAAGCAATATCTCTGCTTTACATATTGCATCCAATAAAGGTCATGTAGATGTGGTAGACAGTCGAACTGATTTGTACTGTATACTGCAGCTCAAAATAGACACAAAGGATATAACAGTAACACTGCTTTTTACTGTATACTGCAGCTCAGAAAGGTCACATGGGATGCCAAAGAAGAACTGCTTTGTAGTGTATACTGCAGCTCAAAAAAAGGTTACATGGGGTCTAACAGTAGAACTGCTCTACATGTCGTAGCATATAATGGCCACGTCACTGTCGTAGAGAAACTTATTTGAAATTTATTTCGGTATTCAAAAACAATTACCACTTTGTGTACAGTCAACTCCTCTCTGTAAGGATAGGGATGACTGTAGTACATTTTGTAAGTTTAATTACAGTTTGTATTGCCATCTCAATACATAGCATCTATATATTTATATATAGCATCTTTTTCAATTATTCTTATTATAATATGAAATTGCTATTACAATTATTATTTTTCTTATTTTTGTTGTTATTTTAAGTAAGAGTTATAACTTATTTATTTGTTGTTAATAATAACTGGTTTCTTTCTGTCGCAACACAATATGGACAACTTTTAGTCATGTACTGTGTCACTGTGACAGGTTACAGAGGTCTTATCTGTTACGTGACACTGGGTGACCGGGACATAGGACTGTCACCCTGTATGTCATTGTTACAGAACGTAGAGCTGTGTGACAGACACCACGTATATCGATGTAACAGAGGTTATATCTGTGGTGTGTTATAATACGTGAACGATGAACACAGCCTTAACTTTAAGCTGTGGAGAGTGACTCTGGGTGACAGAGAACTGGAACTGACATCACGTATGTCAGTGGGATATTTGTTATATAGCAGTTATACAGTATATGGTACTGTATTGTGTCAATGTGACATGTTACGGAGGTTAAATCTGGTTAATGTGACAATAGGTGACATGGACCTGACATCACGTATGTCACTGTTATGTCGGTATATATGATATACCAGGAGTAATACGGTACTACCGATGTATTATAACACGTAACAGTTATTACATATATTATTTATTTGTGGAACGTCACACTGGATGACAGGCACCTGGGACTGACACCAAGTATGGCATTGTTACAGGAGGAAACTTTATGCATCACATTTACACAGTAATTAATGACTTCCTCAGTGATACACACAATACAAAATCACTGATTACGTATGATTATGTATGGTCTATACAGAATCACAGTAATTAATGACAATAAGATTTGTATATTGATTGGACGTTTTCGAAATCATGGATAACGATCAGCCCTTTTAGAATTACACAACTTACTTAAAATTCCACATGACTTTGTACAAATTTCAGAGCGAGATGACCAATTCTTATTTTGAATTAATTGTCAAAAATGTAAGCTGACCAATGACTGTAGGTTCCAATTTGTACATGACAATTATGATTGAAATTTTGTAAGTTTAAGACACAGATCCTTACACAACTTTCAGAACTTTTACACAATTTATTTACACGATTAACTTGTATTTCGGCGATAAATAAGTGACTTGATTTGGGCTTAGTGTCTTACTCCAACCACTTTTTTTAGTAACAAAATGATTTTAATAGACAGTCAACACTTGTTCGTGCTTTGTATATTGTTCTTTGACTAACAAATAATTTCATATTTTAAAAAAATTCTTTATATATTCGTAATTATCGCACATCTTTCAAATTATGCAGTCGCTGTTACCACAATTTAATAAATTCATAACCGTAAACTCGTTGACTCCTTTTTAGAGCCCAAGCTTTTTGCGACAGAAGTTCGGGTACAACAATCAGCTCCTTGATTCGCCCTCGTATTGAGTCGCATCATTCGAGTTAATCTTATCACGGACAATTTACTACAACTCGCACAAAACAACATACAAAAGTGATGGATAAACTGATTATTTTACCGGGAACCATAGGGTTGAGAAACAGACCATTTGTGGGAAACAATTTCAGAGGTCTACTCCCTAGTGGGACAAGGCAAGCAACGCCAAAGTGGCCACTGCTTGTGCCGGTCAAGCCGCCGGCAGAAACGGCTGCAATGATGATTAGTCCGTACGGATACCCTCAATCATCGGCTGAGGAACTACATCAATGGCTTGGTGCGAGGGCTGAATCAAGGAACTGCTTGTTGTACCCGAACTTCTGTCGCAAAATGGCTTGAGTTATAAAAAGGAGTCAACGAGTTGACGGTTATGAATTTATTAAATTGTGGTAATTGTGGCTTTTAGTTTTTTTTTCACTTTATAATAAAATATTGTTTTAATGAAGAAACTGGACCTCATATGCGACCCATCAATAAGGACACTATAAACTTTGAAAAACAGTGCATGTAAATGAAAGACGCTTTAAACAATCTATTCTAACATGATTTTATTACAATTATTATAATTATTATTTTATCTTATTTTATTATAATTATTATTTTATCTTATTTTATTATAATTATTATTCTTTCTTATTAAGCAGTTTGACCTCATAAGGTCCATCATTCTGCAATGTATCACAGTAAGACGGTAATCAATCGCTTCCTGTATAACAAACAACCAACAAATTCACTTATCATGGTCTATATTTATGAAGAAGCTGGACTTAATAAGGTCCATCATTCTGCGGTGTATCACAGTAAGACGGTAATCAATGGCTTCCTGTATAACAAACAACCAACAAATTCACTTATCATGGTCTATATTTATGAAGAAGATGGACATAATAAGGTCCATCTTTCTGTGGCGTATCACTGTGTAACAAACACCAAACAAGATCACTAATCATGGTCTATATTTATGAAGAGGCTGGATCTGCTATGTGAGCCATCAGTGAGGACTTTTTATTAGTGGAAACATCGTACATTAGAGATACTTTAATAATGGTATTTTTAAATTACAAAATGATTTTATTACTTTTATTACAACTGTGATTATCTTTAATGCAAAGACTAGATCTCCTGTGCGAACCATCACTGAGAGCTTATTTTGAGTAAGAAAGGAGGGGATCTCCAACAAAACTCGGTTGAAAGTAAGAAACAAAACCACCTGAGAGACACCTAATCAATTCATCGTAGTTTTGTCTTCATTATAAAATTATTTTTTTTATCATAATCGTTATTGTTTCAAAGACATAGCCATAATATTTTACAAGATACAGATTCTGACCGTCTCACATGACACCATTACGTATGTCACACCAGACACTATGGGAAGATTATATTTAGACTGCTGACTGACATGACGTCATTACGTGAGTTAAAGCTGTGTTGCTCAAGAGAGAAGTAGTGATATATATTACTACAAGTATGAATAAAGTATTATAAATCTAGTTAAATTATTATTATTATTGCCGTGGATTACTTTGATTTGAAGAAAAAAAAGTTGTAGATGAGTATTCTGCACTCATAAAATTTCTAGTCGTTTTAGAAATGTTATCAAGAAGTAATGAAGATACTGAGCATCCAACAAAATTCTTAACTTACGCTAACTCAAACCTTTACCGGGGCAGAATCAGTACTATTCACGTTTTAAAATTTATTTTAAGAGGGCGCCACACAATTTGACTTACTAGTGAAAGGATCTAGTATACTTTGGGACTTAGTATCACTTTGATATGGATTTAATTAATTTAATTTCAAAACTTACGAAAAACAAACTCAAGATGCTTACATCAGAGTACGCAAGATACTAGGTGTACGAAGACCTGAATTTCGTTGACACATTGCTTATATTATATTTTTATTATTATGCTATATTATATATTGTATTATAATGATTTACATCATATAACATTTCAATAGGCTCACTGGGGCGCCAATCAATGGAGAAGTTAGAATATCGTATTCTGGATACACCAAAACAACGCCTTCAATCATTATATTATATTATATTATATTATATTATATTATATTATATTATATTATATTATATTATATTATATTATATTATATTATATTATATTATATTATATTATATTATATTACATTATATTATATTATATTATATTATATTATATTATTTTTATTTTACTTTAGATTTGATTCGGTTCAATTCTTCCACAACCCTTTAGTACTGTGATACATTTCAGGAGATACAGTGCAAACGGAATAGATTTTTATGTAATGTGCATCATACTTGGAACACTTTCATAATGGTTATCATTCATGTACTTAGAACACTTGCATATAATTGTTATCATGTATAAAGTTTGCTCGAATTTCCTCTGTCTTAGACTCTCTTAGATGAAGTAATTTACCATTGTTTACGGACTGATTTCTTGAAGAAACGTCTAAGAAGAAATCACTTCCTCTGGATTTTGAGAATGCATAGGACATATAATATATGAAATTCTTGAAAATAAATAATTCAGTTCAGAGTTCCTGAAATCTTCCAATGAAATGTTGGACCACAGGAAGCTGTTGATTTTATAGAGAAAATAAATTATTATTCACAACCTTAAGCCACTGTGCTCGACATCTTGTATGTACAATATTTCTAAGAGGAAGACAAAGGCCTGAGGTTGTGAATAATAAAACATTTTCTCTCATAAAACGACAGGTTCCTGTGGTAAGACATTTGGGAATTTTTATCTGTCCAAATAATAGATACAGCATGAGTCTTTATCGGACCAAATAACTTTTTGTCGGCAAATCCGATGCAACCGATACATTTCATGAACTCTCTCCGCTAACAACTTGTCCGTGTAACAGACCTATGACGAGGTAAAACAATTAGTTAACAGTAAATAACGACGTCGTAGGTCTGCTAGTTGGACAAGCTTAACGATATCATGGGCCTTTGATTTGTTTCCCTAAAAGCAGCATACACCAGAATATGGTGTATCAAACTTCGAAACCTAGCGAAACCGAGTTGCTGAACAGCGTATTATGCTGAAATGCGACGCTCCTTCTCGCCTGTTGAAATATGCATTAGGCAAGAATCCCCGCATTTCAGCATATTTATTGAAAATTATTTGTTCAAGTGGCTTCACTGGGTCATGAGGTTTGATATACCGTACACTGCTTTTTGGAAAACAAATTGGCCTAATTTCTGCATAACTCACTTAAATTGATATTGGATTAAAACGATTTTGACTGTACGTTACATGCATTAAGATTAAATCAATACTATTCAGAAGCATTCATAGATTTCAGTATACTTGAATATGAATAAAGGCAAAACCGAAAAAAATCTTTGTTTTTTATGCCCGTGGAATAAAAGATTCGGGAGCATATAGTTTTTGGCCTGTCCGTCTGTCTGTCTGTTTTCCGAAAAACTTTAACATTGGGCATAACTTTTGAATGGAAGCTGGTGATAGAGGTTTCATATTTCACATGTGTATTCCTTGTGACAATACCTTGCCATTGATACCAAAATTTTTGACCTCGTGACCATAACCTTGACCTTCGACGTACTTTTCAAAACTTTAACATTGGGCATAACTTTTGAATGGTTAGTGAAAGGGCTTTCATATTTTACATGTGTATTCCTTGTGACAAAATCTTTCAATTGATACCAACATTACGCTGACCCTGACCTCTCACATACTTAACAGAAAATGGTGTTTATACTAACAAAGATGCCACCGGGGGCACAGGCTTTATAATTTCTGGCATGTTAGCTATCAATAATGAAATGTTTGGTGTTCAATTTAAAATTAACTTAATTTATGAAATCATTCATTGTTTTATTCTTTTTCTGCTGCACATTAATGTGCAATTTCACAATATGATTTTATTTTTGATGTTGCATAATTGAACTATACTAGCTGGGCATATGACTTTGGACCACTTTATCCGTCTTTTCAAATCAGTAAAAAAGTTATTGTTTTGAAATGTGACTACTTTTTTCTTGTTTGTAATTTTAAAGGTTGTCTGAAAAAAAAAAAACTTCTCTGCATCCGGCAAAAATCTTTTTAGAAAGGTTGTGGGCTAAAATCCTGGTACTGGCACTATCAGTATTCAATGTCAGTATGTCAATTACAGCGTGCATGGGTATCAGGTGAGCGTTGTGCCCCCTGGGGCTCTTGTTTAGGTATGTTACATTTTTCAAGCATATTTTATCAATTAATCTAAGAATGGTCATTTTTCAAACATAATATTTTATTGATTAATCTAAGAATTGTTTCAAACTTTATGATGTATAATTTTTATATTTTGAATATTGTTCTTTGACTTACAAATAATTTCATGTTTGATTAGTTATTCTCTTTATATTTTATATCATTTCTGTTTATAATCATTGCACATTTTTATAGACCAGTTGCTGTATCAGTAAAATATTAACTGTCAACTCGTTGACTCCTTTTATAGAACTCAGCAGTTCGGAGAAAACGACCAAACTCCTAGGCTCACCCTTGCAATCCTAAGAGTGCGCTGCCATTTAGAGCGATTCCCCAGCTCTCAATACAAACCACACACATGCAAGATTTGTGGTGCAATACGCACTATAACGCATATAAAGACACACATACACCAGAATAGAATATACAAGAAAGACAGCCGAGATACAATGCTATCCAGAGGCATGACTAGATTGAAGATCAGTATGATGATTTTTGAGAGTGAAAAACATGAAAAAGCAGAATTTTCTACAAAATTGGGGGAAAATTTTCAATAAACAAATAAATCTGGATGACTCTTCACGTAAAATTTAGTATTTCTAACTCTCCGGCTTTTTCGAATTGTCCATGAGGTGTCAAATTGGGAAAAATGTGTCCATTCGTAGGTTATATAGAAGCTCACCTGTGTCACAATATCGGTTATATTGATAACAATATTCAAATTTCCATTTTTTCTGTTAGTCTTACGCATTTTATATTTTCATTTATTTGTCTATTTATGGAATATTGATTTTAAAGGACAAGATCAAGTTTACAATTTTTTTCCTACGAATATCTTGTTTCTACAATTCAAGTATCATGATTGTATTTTTGGTTAAATCCAGAAGAAAATAATAGGCAGATCCAGGAAAATCCAAAAACAAAAAAAATTACGATGAAACAATGCAAAATCTATCACGGCCTTCGATAACAGACCATATCAGTTCAATCAATATCATGAATATATACGGCGCAGTTAATAAACAGAAGTATGTGGTATGAACATGATGAAGGCAGTAATTATTTATTCGGTCCCTTTAACATAGAGTACTATGGGAAGGGGTTATCCCCATTGGGCCTCCATAACTCAGTAAAAAAATTGATTTTGAAAATATGCTAATCATCATAACAGAGATTAATAAATTATCTTGCTTTTGACCCCAAAAAGTTTAGGGTTAATGTTGCTTTTCTCCCCTTTAATTTTGATTGAAAAGAAGGGGGTGGGGTGAAGTGAACAGTTAAAAAAAAGAAAAGAAAAGAAATATCCCCCATTTGGCACCCCTAAATATTTCTATCTAAAATAAATTTCATGAAAATGCTGTACATGCAATGAAAGTCTACAATCAGTACTTTTCTTTCATATCTGTATTAATGAATATTATCCAACCACAGAAGCGCTATCTTTTACGTAAAATCCTTGTCAAACTTTGGGTGGGTGGCCTCAGAAGGGAAGCGACTCGTTCGAAATAATTACTACCTGTATCGAGTGCGCCGATCAACTGATGAAAATTTACAAATCTACATTTGTATAATGGACTTTGATCATGCTGATAGCGTCCAAATTTATCTCAAGCAAATAGATTTAAAAGTCTTGCATAATATATCCGATATAGGATTATAGAGTGTAACAAAGGGAAATCGATCATGTTTGTAAGGTACTGGTCAGCGAGAACAAAAGCCCAAATGTCCAGTATTCAGGAATTACTGGTAAATAATTAATAGCTACATGTATGGTCAGATGGTAACGTTAGGTAACAGATGGGATATAAATGCTTAAGGGAACATAGAATAATCTGATAAGGATGGATTTAGCCATTAAAAGTTTTTTTATCATCATTATTTCATTGTGATTTTTCCTATACAGTTTGGTAAATAATCGAATCTTGAAGTTAAAACTTGTTTCAACACGTTCACAGTGTCCATGGTTTGCCCATTACAAAGTTAAACATTCCGAGATTATTTTCGTAAATCTCCGTATTGTGTGTTTATCCGAAATACCCAGTAGCTCCTCTTTCAATAAAGAAAGTTAAGTAACGATCTGTAGAGAAATTACGGCGTTGTAACCCGTAAGTCGAACAAACAATCTCACTCAAAATCATATTTAATTAAACATTGCCTATTCCAAACAAACACTCTTTATTGTAATTTGAGGACCCTTTAGGAAAACTAATATTTGACTATTTATACCTATGTACCCATTTTGTGTGGGTACTATTCCCTCATAGTGTTGCTTTTGGAAGGAACACTGCCCGAGCGTCACCGAGGGCATTATAATATTTACCTTCCAAAAGCAACACTATGCAATGAGAGAATAGTTGGTATAGTACCCACGCAAACGGTCGTAAATATTAGACAATTTTCAAGTTGACGTACTTCGGACATCGCACTCCGGATTTTGCTCCATAGGGGCCACATAAAAGAATCAGGTGTAATACGAAACGTAAAATATGAACAGTCAATCGAGAGCTTCAGTTATGTATATTTACACACGAAAATAAATTAAAAATTCTCAGGATCCTTCTGATAACATCAGCAATTTATAAGCGTGGCACACTCCCTTCAAAGTGCGATATCCGAAGTAGATGGCAAACATGTAAGAGATTAAGTGCATCACATGACTTGGATATCAATGTTTAAAGTACAGAGTGCAGCTATTCAGGTCTTTTTACAAGGAAGTGGCGACACCTGTATATAGATCATAACTCTCCAAGTGACGTAACTCTGTAAACCAAAAACCAATTGGTGCCCGGTCGCTTTTCTATCATAGTCCAATGACATTCCAAGGATTTATCATGTGATGCACTAAGAATATATTTTGCAATAAAGAATAATTATAAACGTAAAATAGCATCAAACTGGAAATTATTTCTGACAAACACAAAAGTCGTATCTAATTACTTTCTCAAAAAAATATGTTCCTTTAAATATTGAGAAAGAACACACAAAACAAAATCATGCTTATAGTTGCTTCGATTAAAAAATCAATACATGTATATATAATATCTTTGTAAATTGTTTGACGGACACTTAATCATGTTAACATCTACGCAGAAAGATTTAGATTATTGTACACATTTTGTTCATATTTGCATTTTTTCGAGGGGGGTGGGTGTCTTTTTTTTTCTTTTGTTTCTCAAGTGATCAATCTTAAAGTTGCTGAATAACAAAGATGGCTTCCTTTTCTACATGACATACCGCCATATTATGGTTGGCGTAAAAATAAAAAAAAACTTAATATTTGATCATGTTAATCTAAATACAAATATCTTAACAGATATCTTAGTCTAGAGCTCTAAACGAAACAGTTAAAAAAGCTGCCATTTTACTGGTTACCATGGGAGCGAACAATCTACTGTATGGTTACCAAGGCGACGTGTCCGAACATCAAGGCGATGCGTCCCAGATCTCTCTAGCCAGGATACCATCCTTCTGTGTACTGCATGGAGGAAAAAAGAATGACCATCCCATCAGGTGCCCCAACTACCTCGTTTCCCAGTGGTGACCAATACTAGCTGAACAAAACAGGAAAACAATTATTCTTAGTCTAATTAAATCAGTGCGTCGCCGAGGCTATATATATATATACAGGACTTTAAAATTTTAACCCTCGCGACCTGCCCCCCTCTCTCTCTCCTCCCCTCTTCTTATCAACCATCTAGTCGGCATACCAGAGAAACGTTTGTTTCCGATATAGATATAAACTTCATGAGATAATCTCTTTTTTTATGTACCTGCCTTGCCATACAAACTGAATATCAAATGTGAAGTTAACGTTATTATCGTTCTCTTATCTCATTTTCAACTTATTTCATAAATGCACGGTAAAACTTTACAAAACATATGCTAAATTAAAAAGTAACCAAATTAATAAGAAAAAAAGAAAGAAAAAGTCGAACAGTTAAAAAAAATTGCATACCTGGGCCATAAAGGTCTAGTTCCTTGATCATGTTGATGTATTTTCCCGTGCTGACTAGGGCAGAATGGAATGGGGAACTCCCCGAGACGAGAGTGCTGCATTACTTCAGTTCTATATTAAAACTTAAGCTATTTTAACATTGACGTTCTGAATAATCTCTATGTCACCGTGTTCCTGTTTCCTTTTCCTGGTTTAACTTTGTCATTTTACCGCCGAATTTCCTCTTTCGCATTCGTAGTGACTGAGTGAGCACAGCACATAAAATATCAACCACGCTCTAGAATGTTCTTTGTCAATCTCGAACGAACACATTCTCCTTCTCCTTGTAACTCAATACATCGCCATATTGTCCCTCTATCAGTCTCAATGACAAGGCGGTGAATAGCGGTATTTCAGTCCATATGAAGGGCGTATACGCTGTTATAATTTCACATCAAATGACCTACATGTTTCCAGCTCGAGTTCCCCGGGTAAAATGAGCGGATTAAGCATTGTGTACCGAGTTTATAATCCATCCATAGCGGTAAGCCCCTTAGCTAATAATAAACGTACATACACCAGCATGTCGATACACGAACTGGCTCGTGATTGGACAAAGTTATCGACCAGGCCGCATTCGGTAAGTCCCACTGCTATAGATAGAACTTGTTCATACTCGTAAGACCGTAAAGGGGCCTGAAAGGGGGGGGGGACGAATACATCAATTGTCCCCCAAGGCCTTTTCCCGTATTTTGCGAAAATCCCGCGTGACAATGCGTATTTTGCATTTTCTATGGTTTTTAGCTCTACTGGTCTTAGACCAGTCGAGCTTATGCGATCACCCTTTGTCCGGCGTCCGTCCGTCTGTCCGTCTGTACGTCTGTCCGTCTGTCTGTCTGTCCGTAAACAATTCTTGTCCGGACAACTCCTCTGAAACTGTAAGAGATAGAAAGTTAATTCTTTTTGCATTTTACTTGGACCATGGTCTAGTTGTGCACCTGACATTTAGTTTCACTCCCTGACCCCCAGGGTCTTAGAAAATGGGCGTGGTCATTAAATTCTATGTAATCTTGTCCGGACAACTCCTCTGAAACTGTAAGAGATAGAACGTTAATTCTTTTTGCATTTTACTTGGTCCATGGTCAAGTTGTACACCTGACATTTAGTTTCAGTCCCTGACCCCCAGGGTCTTATAAAATGGGCGTGGTCATTAAATTCTATGTAAACTTGTCCGGACAACTCCTCTGACAATATAAATGATGGAGACTTAATTTTTTTTGCGATATGATGGGTCTGTAGTCTAGTTGTGCACCTGATATTTTGTTTGAGCCCCCTGACCCCCAGGGTCTTAGAAATGGGTGTGGTCATTTTCTCCTATTAAACTCTATGTAATCTTGTGCTCGCAACTCCTCTGACACTATAAATGATGGAGACTTAATTCTTTTTGCAATATGATGGGTCTGTAGTCTAGTTAGGCACCTGATATTTTTTTTTGAGCCCCTGACCCCCAGGGTCTTAGAAATGGGTGTGGTCATTTTCTCCTATATAACTCTATGTAACCTTGTGTTCGCAACTCCTCTGACACTATAAATGATGGAGACTTAAATCTTTTTGCAATATGATGGGTCTGTGGTCTTGTTGTGCACCTGATACTTTGTTTGAGCCCCCTGACCCCCAGGGTCTTAGAAATGGGTGTGGTCATTTTCTCCTATATAACTCTATGTAATCTTGTGCTCGCAACTCCTCTGACACTATAAATGATGGAGACTTAATTCTTTTTGCAATATGATGGGTCTGTAGTCTAGTTGTGCACCTGATATTTTGTTTGAGCCCCTGACCCCCAGGGTCTTAGAAATGGGTGTGGTCATTTTCTCCTATATAACTCTATGTAACCTTGTGTTCGCAACTCCTCTGACTTTATAAATGATGGAGACTTAATTCTTTTTGCAATATGATGGGTCTGTAGTCTCATTGTGCACCTGATATTTTGTTTGAGCCCCTGACCCCCAGGGTCTTAGAAATGGGTGTGGTCATTTTCTCCTATATAGCTCTGTATAATCTGTGCTCGCAACTCCTCTGACAATATAAATGATGAAGACTTAATTCTTTTTGCAGTATGATGGGTCTGTGATCTTGATGTGCACCTGATATTTTGTTTGAGCCCCTGACCCCCAGGGTCTTAGAAATGGGTGTGGTCATTTTCTCCTATACAACTCTATGTAATCTTGTGCTCGCAACTCCTCTGACACTATAAATGATGGAGACTTAATTCTTCTGCAATGTGATGGGTCTGTGGTCTGGTTGTTCTGATATTTTGTTTGAGCCCCTGACCCCCAGGGTCATAGAAATGGGTGTGGTCATTTTCTCCTATATAACTCTATGTAATCTTGTGCTCACAACTCCTCTGACTAAATTCTTATTGCAATATTATGGGTCTCTGGTCTAGTTGTGCACCTGTTTTTATGTTTTAGCCCCTGACCCTTAGGGTCTCAGAAATGGGTGTGGTCATTTTTCCTATATAAGTAAATGTAATCTTGTGCTTGCAACTCCTCTGACACTATAAATGTAGATGTAGAATTAATTCTTATTGCAATGATTGGTCTGTGGCATAGATGTGCACCTGATATTTTGTTTTAGCCTTATACCCCTAGGGTCTTTGAAAATGGGTGCGGTAATTTTTCCTATATAGTTGTGCTCTCTTCTCGTTTAAAGCTATTTATGATGGGGAGTTAATTCTTTATCCAAGTCTTGATGTGTCATTGGTAGTTCATTTGAGCTAGCAGTCCTTGGCCCCTAGGATCTTGGAAAATGGGTGTGACATTCTTTTTAGAAATACTTTATCTTGGATATTATGAATTATATGAGTGCTATTATAGTTGCAGTATAATGGATATGTAGTTTTGTCATGCTACTTATAATTTGTTAGAGCGCCTGCTCCCTATGATCTTGGTTTAAAAAAAAAGAAAGGAAATTGATGTTTTAGAAAAAAACAACCAGGAGAGCTACAGTCTCGTCAGAGACTTCTGGTTACTGTACAGCTTGGTCACATCTAAGCGGCATAACATTATCGCTCACGTCGTAGCTACATGTATCATTGTATGCCACTGAATTAATCCGATGATGTGATTTGAATATTCGCCTTTGGTCAACATTTTCGTTGTACGATTATGTAAGTCAACTCTGGACAGCTCTATAGTGAGAAACGGGAAAAAAACGGGAAAAAACCCACACACATACAGGGATTTCGCAATCAAAAAAAGAAAAAAAAAAAAAAAAAAGAAGAAGAAGAAGAAGAAGAAAAATTTTGTCCTAGCTACGTAGACCACTGATATGAGATTTTAATAAATTCCACAAATATTATGTAGCTTTAATCTGTTCTTATTGTGGCTTGTAAAGTATTTCTTACCATGATTCCATTATTATCTAGGTCAACATGGCATTCTCGAACTAAATTTGAGGAAAGGGGGGGGGGGATTCGAGAAGCTCAAGATCTACCATTGAATTTGTCAAAAAAGGAAATTGTTTTATTCAAGGTATGACTTTTTGTCAAAATCACCCTCTTCTGTAAGTAGTATAGGATCATGAGAACGGCCCCCCTTTATTGCAGCCACCCCTATTGCAGCCCTATTGCAGCCACTGCATGATTCTTCCCCCTCCCCTTCCCTTCTAATACAGCCATTTTCCAAGATGGCGGTACAACCATATCCGGTAGTGGAGCAGTTATGGTTTGAATACTTTTTTTATGTTTTTGACTGTGTTCATACATTTTAGTTTTGATAGAAAATATATATATATGGTTATTATATTTATCAATAAATTTTGAGGTAGCCATCACCCTTTATCAGGACTTTGGACCTGCTGTTACAGAGTAACAGGTGGGTTTACTACCTTTTTTTGGAACGAGAAGAGTGAGTGCCTTTAACTTACAGGTATTTCTACCTTGCCAGAGGTAGGACACACGCAAAAATGCACAAAGCTAGGCACAAAGCCCATTTTCCGTAGTGACAGGATCAGCGTTTATAGCCCGATCATCATCTACGGGGGGGAGCTCCGTCCACTCCCCGAGTGGTTTGTATGGACCACTCTAAATGTAATGCGTGACCCAAACTTCTCGTTCTTTTTTTTTAATCTCAAAATTTAAATAAATGTACAGAATATAAACTTTTTTAAATTTTTTTTCCTTATATTTGTGAGGATGTTATTTTCTAAATGATGTGACAAATTCCACATAGAAGTGTGAAAAGACAATATCAACAGGTGTAGTTTTTTTTTTTTTTATAACTATTATAACTTTTTTTCCACTGTTTTTTGCAAATTCCTCAATTAACTGATTATATTCATTCCAATTTTGCCCACCCAGTCCACAACCAATCTTGTAAGGAAAAGCTACAGATTTTAAATCGGTCTTTTTAAGTTTTTCTAAACACTCCATAAACCATTGCGTTCTTTGAAATTTAGAATCATCATAAGGTGGAATATTTCGCCGATATTTATCTTCTGCTTTCCCAAAGTCCCACTGAGCTAAAAAACAAACAATGACAGGGATCCCACGAAAAGCACATCTGTACTGTTGTATTGTTCCTGGTATCCCTCTGTCACATTTCACAGCCAAATTTCTGTTATAAAGTGGTCTTCTTTTAGAATATATATCTCCCCAAGGAAACTTTCTAGCTATATCCAGGGACAACCCATGACTCTTTGTACATAAACAATTTACAACATGAACAATTCCGTCAATATTCTGCATCCCTAAAAGATCCCCTTTCACCATTTCAACAGTCATGGTGTAAATGAACTTGTTTACAAAATATTTCAATAATATATATACATAGATTAAATCACGGGAGAATACATTTTTTTTTTTTAATTCGGACACTCTATTATTTAGAACAAAAATTTCATGAATGTACTATGGTTTTAAAGTAATGTCCAAAGGTGTTGTGGAAATTCCGTCTACTAAGACTTTCCTTTTACAATAAAAATATGAAAATCCATTCCTTTGTTGTGTGTATGTAAACATAGTATTGTCGCGCGCTCGGATTCCGCGATTCATCGCGCTACCTGCCTTCTGATTTCTGAGGACATTGTCATAGGTTTCCCATACATTGTTAACATTCATTTTGGTTATGCCCTTTGAACTGAATTTACATTCATCTCCGTTTGCAACCACATATGTTTTTGAACATAGACCAATCATTTTGTCCCCCTCATATTCGGTTTTAAATAAGCCCGGAACTCGTCTGTCATATTTCTTGTGCATATCGCAACATTCGCGAGGTAAGAAAGCAGCACAAGCGTTTTCACGACAATAATCTTTAAGAAAATGGTCATACATCTGGAGCATTTCTGGTTTGACTACTTCACGCAAGTTTTCCCCACTAATGCAAAGATAATTGGAGTCAGTATCCATTTCAAGAAGCATGTAATCCGAACGGTCTACATAAACGTCCAAAAAATCGTAATTAAACTCCAACATTTTCATTTTGCCATACTGCAGAATAAAGTAGACTAATTGAATAGGAAGATCCATGATAGTTTTATGCTTTGCCATCTCGAGTTCGTAAAAGTCGTCACCCAAACATGTCGCATTCCTGAATTCGTCCTGGTTGATAGCAAGGCAGGTTTCGCGTTCCCCGCGCACGTAAATGATATCGCGATGCTTGGTTTTATCCATAATCAAAGATCCGTATCCCGAGTTTCCGATAAGTTTCATGGTATCCCCTATTATCCCCATTTCCGGTCTCGCATCCCCAGCCCTTCGCGCTTCAGTGACATCATTAACAAACTGTTTGAAACACGCGTGCGCGTTAAATTCCACTACCTGATAAATACGCGTCACTTTCAAGCCGTGTTCTAAATACCATTTTAAAAGGGGCGTAGCCAAAAGAATTTTTTCTGCTTTCATTCCCCCAACTAGCAATCGCCTAGGATGTGTAGCCAGTCTTTCATTTTTGATGTGTGCTTGCATATGTTCCCCTATGTCCTCAAATTTTACTTCTGTATTGCAAAACAGGGGAGACATTTCTTTGAAGTAGTCCCAGGGTGATAACTCGTGTTTGAAATCACCTTCCCATTTTTCAGGTACTTTGATATCCACTTCTACCATCCCAAATAATGTTTCATCTCGCACACCAGATAAAATTTGTTTTTCGCTTACCTTTCCTCGGTGTCTCCTATAAAAATTTGGCCGCAGTTCCCACCCCAAAGCATGGATTTCAGGATGCTCCTTACAAAACTCTTCAAAATCACATTCCCACATTTCTATCACTTTATACCCCTTGCCTTTCAAATATGCCGTTGTTTTCTTAGTTTTTACAAATTTCTTATTTCTGTTCTCGTGCCATGTTTCGTCCGACACTCTGTCCGTCAGTCTACACCGATGTCCATGAAAATAGCACCCATGAAATTGATAGATTGTATTTGTCAGTTCGTCATAACCGTCTACTGGATAGGGACCCACCCGCTTTTCCTGGCCGTCGTTCCTAGCATGTTTAATGTCCTTTCCTTGATACTTGTTCACAAAATTCATCCACTGAAACATTTTTATATTCTTGTCTCTTACTTCCGGTTTAAACCCTTCCTCTGCCTTCCGCCTTACCATTGTTCCCACGGGCATTTCCTGTCCTATGCACCAAAGATACAAAGCGTTACAATCATATCCGAGAATTTTCTGACAAAGTTTCCCTCCACGAATCTTCGTTTCTCCTTTCACCGCTTTTCTATGATAAATAATGGAAGGACCCCCCACAATATTAGACTTGATGGTGTAAAAAAGATCCTTGTTGTTCTTGTCAAATAGGGTAAATTCTGCCCCTTCCCTCCTTGCAGTGTCAAATAACATTTTCCTGGCAATTCCAGGGACAGACATGGCAATTTTAAAAACATCAATATTTCTCTCAAAATAAAATGTCTGAAGTCGTGTCACAGCCGTCACAAATGGTCTCACATCCAAATTATTGTACCAAACTAAAAAGTCCTTGAACGTAGTCATATTATGATCTGTCCATGCTGTTTGACAATGCTCATAATCTTCGTCCGAAATACAAGAATTCTTCAAACTGCTATAAAAGGCAGAAGGGGGAGGTAACTCTGTTACCTCTAACTTGTTTACGTCATTAAACCATTCGTAGGGAAAGTAACCTTTTGATTCTTTGACCTGATAAGCTTTTAAAAATTTGGCATAAGATGTCCCAGGTGCAAGGAAGTGTGTTACGTCTAAAAATTTGAGTTGCTCCGTTGATATACAAGCGTATGCATTGTTTTTTTTAATCGTAAAACAGTATTCCTCTTCATGAAGTCCCAAGTGTTTGGCTAATTTCGTCTTGATCAAATTTAAGTCATACTTCGCTGAATTGAATCCTAACACTGGAACTTGTCTGATGTAAGCTTTCAGTCTACCGTAAAGGGATTTCAATTTCTTTTTTTCAGAGTCCTCCTCCTCCTCCTCCTCCCCCTCCCCTAGGTCATAAATCATTTGTTCTATTTGATTTAAAGCCAACCCCCACCTTTGTTTTGCCATTTCTTCAACTTTCTGTGAAATAGTTCTCATGTAGTCGACCATGTCCTTGACCAAAGTTTCTGAATCAGGGTTGATAATACAGTGGGGTTCCTGATATCCGGGAACATTGCTACAAACAGAAACAGAAATTGGGACGTGTTCGTGTGTCCATTCGACCTTGTCTGACCTTTGACCTTGAACTTGATGTAAAAGAGCTTCAAAGTCATATACAATGAACCAGGGGTACACTTGATCTACACATTTAACCCCAAAGTAAGATAAGTCTTCGAAAAGTGTTTTCGTTGGTTTATAGAAACCACCAGGGAAGACAAATTTTGTCTTGTCTTGACATTTGAGTTCATGTTTTATATAGTTTCCCTTATGGTCCCACAATTTGTCGCAGAATTTACACTGGTACTTTTTTGCAAAGAGACCAAAGTCCTTGATGTAAGAAAAGTGACCTTTAAACAAATGTACATACATGGTCTTTTCATATCGCCCTCTAGATTTATAGATAGAACTCGTATGACCTTCTTGATTCAAAGCATAAACTTCTACATTAATTTCAAAACAAGACTCAAAGTCTGGTAAGTCAGAATACTCCACTCCGCTAAAATCCCGGATATCACCCTTGAATTTGACCCAGGTATGAAACAAACGCTTTGTTTCCCCATTCAAAGTTCTGACGTCAAATCCTTTATGCAAGGCCAAACAACGGAAAGCGCAGTTGTGATCATTGTATGTTTTTCCTGATTTTTCACAAGATTCAACTCCTATGAGCGCTTTGTTCATCTTTACATAATCAGGAAGTGGACCATGCAAGTCTCCTATCGGATAAAAAGTGTGAAATATCGTAAAGCGGAAGTTGGTTACTAACACAGGAACCCATTTTGTATCCGGACGGTGTAGGAGGAGGAGTGAAAATATGTCCATACGTCGCAGTCTCAAGGTCAGTGTCCGTAAATCTCGCCGTTTAGAAATGTATAATGGTCGGTTTAACACCGTGTCATTATAAAAGGGTCTAAAGTATCTATACTCCCCAGTCTCCCTATTTCTTAGAATAACTCCGAAAGATAAATTCAATTTGAAAGCGTGGTCCTGTTGTTCGTAAATTGCGTCAGCTGCTTCAGTCACTTGATTTTCATCTACGTCATTTCCGGTTGGAAAATAAAAAAGTCGAAATATTTGGGCCTGGGGCATTTGGTTGTAAGATAAGTGGAGCATTAGCTTCATAAACAGTTTTTAAACGTTCGTCGGTTCCCTCTTGTCCCTCCCAAGGAGCTACCCCTTGTCCCCAGGGAGTATCCTGTAACTGTCCCCCGATCTGATAATGATGTCTCACGCCATGGAGGTAAAGGTCACGTCTATTATCAAATTTTTCATCACACCGTCTACAACGATAAGAAGAAGGGCCGGGCTGGGGTACTGAAGGTTGAGGGTCCCTTTGATACAAGATTTCATCGGGAGATTCTGAGATGGGTTCCCTGGATGGTTCTGAAGATACATTTTTCCTGGGTTGCTTAGGAGAAGGGGTGTCAAATGCGTTCGTTTTACGCTTTACTCCAAAGTCATGAACAGTCAAATGTTGTTTCAGTCCATGGGCAGTAGCGCATAATTTTTGACAATATGTACACCGAAATTCAGTTTTTCCAGTACAAGTAATTTCGTGTCTGTCTCGTACATCTTTACGTGTAAATTCACAATGACACAGAGAACAGGAAAACTTGACCCCTTCATGAGCAGTTCGCTTATGAGAAAGAAGATTCTTATTAAGGTTGTAAGACTTACCGCATATGTCGCAGACAAACATCTTCTCAGACATCGTGTCTTGAATAATTGTCAAATGTACCATTCATATTTTATAGGAAACTTGATTATGAATAAAATTGTTGCTGATTGGATAACTTTTTTTTTTGCATCATTTGCATATTGCGTCATCTAAATTTTCATTGGTTGATTTTACTTGCTTCATCAATTTTCGATGAAAATCATTTGCATATTGTGTCATCTTTATTTTCATTGGACAATGTTCTCTTGCTTCATCAATTTTCGATGAAATTCATTTGCATATTGCATCATCTCCATTCTGATTGGATGATTTGTTATTTGTTCCATCAGTCTTCGATGAAATTCATTTGCATATTGCGTCATCTCCATTCTGATTGGACAACGTTCACCTTCTTCATCATTTTTAATAAAAGTCATTTGTATATTGTGTGTCGTCTAGAATTCTCAATAGATGACGTTTCAAAAGTTTTCATTATTCCTTTTTTTTTTTCTTTAAGTGTTCCGGTGTAAGTCGATTTGTGTGTTTTTCATCAATCATATGATATGTTGATTGGATATAACTTTTTTAACAAAATACTGATGATACATTTTAGGATTTTTCGTCACTTTTAATTCATCATATATCATTAATATTAATTTTTAGTGTATTTCATTTTTCTTTCTATACTGATAGAATGTAACTTTAAAATCTAAGTGAAAAATATTTTAAAACCTAAAAGCTATTAAAAATTCTAAAACTTATCATCAGCATTTTTGAATTTGTTTCCATACTCGAAGGAAAAAAATACGACATATGACTTGTAAAAAAATAGATTGCTTTATCTATATACATTATAATACACATAAATCTATAATACAATATAAATAATGATCAATAAATAAAACATATTCAATACTAGTACTTTGATAAACATATACAATTTATATACAAATCAAGTTTATTTACATAGAAATATGTATAGATGTTGATAAACATGCAACATATTTAGATC
The DNA here is from genome assembly GCA_033119305.1 of Pinctada imbricata. Lineage (NCBI taxonomy): Eukaryota > Metazoa > Mollusca > Bivalvia > Pterioida > Pteriidae > Pinctada > Pinctada imbricata. The sequence continues at coordinate 2,193,232 of VSWD01000007.1, forward strand.
TATGTACACTCACAATATTTATGGCAATTATAAGTATAACTAAAACCCAGAAGTACACAAGGCAAGCAACTGGTTTAAAATTCATTCATTGTCGTTTGTTTTATTCTCATTATTTCAGAACATTATCTTCGATACCGGTATCTTTCTAAATTAATTCATAAATTTAGTCCAAAAGATCATCTTTTTTAATAATAAGTCTTAAAGAAATTAACACGTTACTAGTTGCTTGCCTGAACATGAGGCGGATCCAGAATGACGCTTAAGGGGTGATCGAAGTATTTTAGCAGAGACATGTTTTTACCAAAAAAAAAAAAAAAATTCAAAATTTCAGATTTAATTTTTGTGTTATATAAAGGAATTTTCCGATAATAAAAACAAACTCTACGATTTCATTGAGAATAAGAAACGAAATATGTATGTATATTTATGAAAGAATTCTTAAAGAAAACAAGAAGTCCGAATTAATTTGATCCCCTTTCTGGATTCGCCCATGTTAGTATATTTCCGATACTTTGAGAGAATCAAGATCTTTCTTCTCAATTCCTGCAAAGCGCAAATCTATGTTTTGCGTTTTAAGTATACTTAAAACTGCCATAAACACTGCAAAAAATTCTTCGCCATGCTCCGCCGTCTCTTCAGATGTAAGAACATGGCAAAATTCATGTATAAAGGTATCGAATACCTCTAAATAAGTTGAATGTTTATCAACATCTATACATATTTCTGCAATACTCAAACTTGAGTAGGTTGTCATTCCTACATCATTTTTAAGAGGTTTAAATTTTAAAGAAATACAGGTGAATCTTGTTCTCCTGTCCCCAATGTATTTTTTGAGGAAGGAGATACAAGTCAATATAACATTTAAACAAATATCAAACGAAAGAATAGCACTAGATTTTTGAGCAGTGTTTGAAAAGTCACTTGCACTATATGCGTAGCCAACCTTAATGAAAGCGTCTACAGCACTATGTTTGACTACAGGACTTGATCTGTGTACCTGCGTTGCCCCTGCCGGTTTCCTTGTTGTCAAACTTAAGTCCTTTAGAAACCGTGTCCCCTGGCCATTGTCGTTGAGGAACATTATCATTGACGACACCTTCACTATCAGCTTTAAGTAAAAAAAAAAAAAAGTATGTACATAATGTAAAAAAAGAAGGTTTGAAAAAAGTATAACGATTTTTTTCTATTTATAAAATTGTGAAAGCTTTTTATGCATAGTGAAAAACTTCCTGTTTTGTTTTCTATGTCGGCCGAAGATAGCCGATTATAGTCGAAGTTTGGAAGTATTATTTTTGCCGAGTTGAACAGTGATAGAAAAAAAATGTTAAAGACGAAGAGATACTTTATTTAAGCTATTACTTTATACAAAAGAACTGGTTTTGCACGGTAAAAATACCTTCAACAATGGATTGATAATCAAAGAAATATAAAAAGTTTAATTTCAAAAAAGAAAATCGTATAACAAGCTTTTACAAAAGCGAATATATTTTCAACTAAAATGAAACTTGATTTTAAAAAAATTATTGATAATTATGAATATTATTATTACACGTGATGCGAAAAAAAAAGATAAAAAATACACCTAACGAAATGAAAGTTTCTTTCAATATATCAACTCTAATAATATCTATATGATTTAAAAAATTTTTTTTTTCATTGAATAAATTGGAAAGTTCTTTTTACAAAATAATGTACTTTTTTCTTACTTGCATTTGAAAAGAAAGAATCAAAATTAAAAAGAAAGACATATATATCTATATAGTCTTAAGCTGCTATTTTAAAAATAAAGATACATACCTCATACAGTACACGAAATTGTTTTGCATGTGGAATACATCTGGCAAAATCTCTCAAACACGGAAATCCGTACAATTGAAAAATCATTTTCTTCTTCTTTTTTGGTATCCAACAAACCGTTCTCTTTCAAAATTTTGATCGAAGTGAATAAGACTGTTTTTTTTCATTTTTTTTTTTTTTGGGAGACGCCAATACAAATAAGTAATTTAATGAAGGACGTGAAAAAATGTCGGCAGAATTCTAAAAAGTTCCATGTTTTTCTTGTATACAAAAGTAGATCCCACAAAAAATACCAATTTTAGCCATACTGTGCCAATCTGTGATTATAAGGATTTGCAATTAAGGTCAAGAGTAATACTTTAACCATGTCACACGATTGACCTCTTTCTTGAGTACTTTTCCCGTTTTTTTTCTTACTATCTATGTATAATATATTACATATATATTTATTATCATCTAACGATGAGAATGTAAATAAACCTTTCTCAAAATTAATTTTAAGGTATTATAAATGTAATTATATTATATACAAGTGTTGACAATGTTCACCGGTGATTAACGAAGTACATGCTTAGACTTCGGCAAAAGTCGGCAAGCCTTGATGTGTCCATCTACTCTCTTTTTTTCTACTTCTTCATTTTTATTTCAATTTTTTTTAGTTTTGTTTAATACATGAATAGTTAATATATGAAATGAAAAAAGCCAAAATATATGTATACATGTTTTCGAAAAAAAATGCACAAAAGTACGCATCTAAGTACTTTTTTAAAAATTGCAGTGTGTATATATATATATATCTATTTGTCTTCCGAGAGAAAGAGAAGTCTAGACAGTTTCAAAAGTCTAGACAGTCCAGGGCGGCGAATTCTTTTGAAAAACCCACGGCCCGGGACCGCGACGGCGGCCCAGTCTTTGAAAATGCCGACCGATGGACTGTGCGCGGACCATTCTTGCACGTGCTCATGGAATCGCCTGCAAGTGTCCATGGACTACCCCCTCACTATGGTCATAAATAGGGCATGTCCATCCTCAGCATCATTATATGATTTGAATGTTCAAGATGATCATCAAACTCCTGTTAATGATATTCTTCTTGACACACATTTCTCATGCTGAGAAATGTCAGAAGTCCAATGGCATGCTGAGATGCAGTGTGATGCAGGACGCAAATGTGATGCTGAAGGGGGTAACAAGCTGTGTTGTGGACAGACTTACCGCCACTTACATCGACCTGACAAAGTACAGCGAGCTGAGAAGATTTGAGGCAATCCATTCGACGACCACTTGTGAAAAAATCTACAGGAACCAGGATTTGTTATTGATTTTGAATGGTCAAGTCTGCCCAAGGGACCAAGAGGTATTAAATTTGATTATGTGTAAATATGAAAATAAATAAAAAGAAAAAATATATGATAAATTAATAATCCTTAAAAACAAACAAGAAAAAAATCGGAACAATTACTTAAAAAAAAAGAAAGTGGAAAACCTGAAAAAAAAAAAACTTTGTAAATAATTTAGATAAATAAATTAAAAGAAAGAATTAAGTTTGATTAATTTAATTACTTCCAAAAAAAAATTAAAATGGAAAAAAAAACTTTATATTAATTAAATACAAAAAAATGAAAACTTAAAAACAAAACTTTGTAAATAAATTTTAATTATATACAAAAAAAAAAATAAAACTTTGTTAATAAATTTTAATTATAAATTAAAAAAAACTTACAAAATTAAAAATGAAAAAACTTAGAAAAAAAATGTAAATGATTTCTAATAAATTAGAAAAAAAAAAATGAAAACTACAAAAAAAAAAAAACTAAAAGAAAAAAAAAGAAAACTTTGTAAATAAATTTTAATTATATACTAAAAAAACTTTGTAAATAAGTTTTAATTATATACAAAAAACTTACAAAATTAAAAAATGAAAACTAAAAAAAAAAAAAAAAAAAAAAAAAAATTGTACATGATTTCTAATTAATTACAAAAAAAAAATAAAAACTAAAAAAAAAAAAAAGAAAAAAAAATTAAAACAAAAAAAAAACTTTGTAAATAATTTAAATAAATAAATTTAAAGAAAAATAAAGTTTGATTACAAAAAAAAAATGAAAACTAAAAAAAAAAAAAAAAAATGAAAACTAAAAAAAAAAAAAATTTGAAAATAATTTAAATAAATTAAAAAAAAAAAAAAAGTTTTGACTTTCAAAAAAAAAAAAAATTAAAAAAAAAATCTTTTTTGTAAATAATTTAAATAAATTAATTTATAGAAAAATAAAGTTTGATTACAAAAAAAAAATGAAAACTAAATGAAAACTAAAAAAAAAAAATTTGAAAATAATTTAAATAAATTAAAAGAAAAAAAAAAGTTTTGACTTTCAAAAAAAAAAAAATAAATAAATAAATAAAAAAGGAAATCTTTGTAAATAATTTAAATAAATTCAAATATTTTTTTTTATCTCTTACATTTTTTTAATTTTAATTTTGTTGGCGATAGGTTTGAATTCAATTGTTTTTTCAATAAATGATCATAATATCTTGTCTTATATCTGTACATGGCTTTTTTTTTCTTTTTAGTTAACCATCAGCTTATGGATTTCTATGCCGACCACCACCCTGACTACCCTCAGCACTAACCTCAGTAGCGCCATCACATTTAGTAAGTAAAATTAATTCCATTATGATTCTGATATTTCTTATGCATTTTTACTGATCATAAATAATCAAGCGATTTTTTTTTAAATAAGTATTATTTAAAAAAAAGTAAATTTCTTTCGTTATAATTGCAGACATGCCTTGGATCTATGCAACTATATCTGCAACAGTGCGCCTTATCCTTGTTATCGTAATTTGTGCTATGTGTTGGATTGTTAAGGCTTGTCGGAGGAGAAAGACTCCAGTTTTTGACTGTGAATCTGTGACTGAATTCAATGTAGCAGAAATCACATTGGAAAATATGAAACTAGACTAAAGTGAATGTTCAACTTCGTTTCAGTTCTTCTGCTTATCATTATGAAAGTGGCACGTCAACCAAGGAACCTTAACCCTCCGCGTGACCATGGTGCATCCCCGCCTGCTGTTCCCCGACCGCTCAGACGATCGCAGCGTATCCGGCGGCAACCTATCCGTTATGGGTATTAGAAACCATGAACTATATGCTGAAACTGTAGATAGTTATGCCTTTATGTTGATTGTGCGTTATGAAACTGTTATCTTGTTATTTATTATAAATCATACATGCAAAACTTAATATAAAATAGACATGATATGAATGCTGTTTGTTTTATTTCATCACTGGATGCAAACAAATGTAGTTGTATGGTTGTATACTGGAAAAGGTATATAAGGAGGTGAAATAGTATTATTTCCTCCATTTATTTGAAAATGTTTCCATTTACGAAAAACACGTCTATTGCCATAAGTGGTACCACAGGTTCAGGAAAAACTATGTGGGTTTATAGACTGCTGCAACAAAAAGAGAGTATGTTTGAAATTGCACCACCGAAAGTACTTTACTGCTACGGAATCTATCAAGATTTATTTCAAGACATGGAACAAACGTTACCAGATATCGAATTTTATGATGGTATACCAGATATAGAAAGGTTGAATATGTTGGAAGAAAATAGTTTGATTGTTTTAGATGACCTTGCTAGACATATTGTACAATCTAAAGAGATGGAAGAACTTTTTACAATGGGAGTACATCACAGAAAATTAACAGTTATTTACATAAATCAAAATATGTACTGTCAAGGTAAACATGCCCGCACAATTAATCTTAATACACATTATTTGGTATTGCTGAAAAATCCAAGAGACGTTTCTCAAGTAGCCTGTTTGGCTCGTCAGATATTTCCTCATCAAAGCAAGGCTCTTGTTGAAGCTTATCAAGATTGTATGCGAAAACCATATGGGTATTTAGTAATTGATTTGTCACCACATGGTGAAGATGTATACAGATTGCGAACTGATATTTTTCAAGATGACGTCACCATTATCTACAAAAGGGTATAAATATGAGTGAAGTTATGCACAATGAAATCATTATGGATTTTGTCAAATTAATTTTGCACACTTCTAAAACTCAGGCTCATGCATTGCTGTATACTGCTACTCCCGAACAAATAAATTTTCTTTGTGAAATATTACACAACTTACAGCAAGGTATATTTCCAGCTTCCAAAAAGGTTAAATTAATACTTCATCAGAATAGAAAATTATTGAAATTATTTCATACCGCTCCGCCTAAGAGCAAACGAAGCTCGTTAATAAGAAAACACCTTGGATATACAGTGGTGATCGTAGTAGTTTACACACTGTTTTTCGGAAACTTCGGGCACACCTCGGAAACTTCGTTAGGAAAAACTGGTAATTCGGAAACTTCGGGCAAAATTCCGCCCTAAATTTACCGATGTTACCTAAAATTCCTAACTTTCCGAATTTCACCGGAATAACCTAAATAATTGTATTTACCCGAAATCCAAAACGAGGCTGCGATAATATTTATTATTATTGTTTATTTCTTTTAATAAATATATTATTTCGAAATTGTTTTTCATTTGAAGGCATCAAATGTACAACTGATTCAATTTGATTGTCTAACGAGCACCATTTGCACCATAAAGTGGCGATAAAATTCATTTTCGTTTTCTATCATTGCAAACCACGGATCTGTAATTTTTTGCCGATGAGTCGAGGTTAATTTCCTCAAATTTTAGAAAATAATATATATTCAAGGATAATTTTAATATAAAATTAGACAAGTGATCCCTCTCCTTTGCCTTTAGACGTGGTATGGGTCACCCCCCCCCCCCCTCCCCAATCAAACACAGACATACATGTACATTTTTTCACTCACTACCGAGAAATTACATATTGCATAATGATGATAATAAAACAGCTTTATCTCTCTCTCTCTTTATTTTATTCCCCCCCCCTTTTTTTATACGAATAGCTCCGCATTTTGTCGGATTCGGAATGTTCTTTGTCTACTTTCGGTTTCAAAACATTACTACGATCGAATTTTTGTAGCAGTAAAACTTGATGTTTTATATTTCTCCCTTGATGAAATGCACGAAACAGTCAGGAATTTGATGAAGAATGATCATAGCCGTGTTACATATTGAAGAACAGACTGGTAAATGTCAGTACTGACAGCAAGGTATCCAAGAATCTGCAAGATGTGCATGGTAGAATTGTTGCATCATGGCATGCATGTACATGTACTGATGAATGGTACCAGGGGCGTATATTGTACGTATCAAAAACAACAACAAACATGGTCCAAACATAATGAAGGAATCGCAAACTACTGTCAGAGCCACTGCATTCAATCCAACAATCAACGATTGACGTACGGATTGACGTACGTTTCTACGTACGGCCCGGTATTCTGGAAATTAACGGTAGGTTAGTACACGTAGGACATGTAAAATGATCTGATGATGTTTAATTTTGTTTGTGATTCGGGCTTGGACCGTTTTATTATGCTGCTGTTGACTGATAATCCTTACTCGGGTAGGGACTATCAGTCAACGGCAGTGTAATATAACGGTTATTATGTTACCGTTGACCTATAGTCCTTACTCGAGTAAGTCGACGGCAGTATAAAATATAATTGACTGATAAATCGATCCTTACTCGGGTTAGGACTATCAGTAAATAGCAGCATATTAGAACAGTTTGTGCCTGAATAACAAAATTAAAAGATTATGACTTAAATCACTGTCCACCAGTCTTTACAAAAAAATTCAACCACTGGCCCGAAGACAAGCTAGACATTGAAAATGCCCCAATCTAAAAAGTATTTGGCTTGATTGCAAAGCAGTTCCAGTCTTTAGATTGACGATGTCCGCCTGTCTGTCTATCCGTCTGTCTGTCATCCGTTGTCAACATTTTGGTTAAAGTTTCTGGTTAAAGCAAAATCTAAGAAACTTTACCTTGACCTTTGACTTTGACATAGTTAAAGATTTTGGTTGAAGTTTCTAGTTAAAGCAAAATCTAGTGAACTTTATGCAGTAGAAACTTTATGTTATACATGTAGTTGCCTTTGACAAGACCTTTCAATTTATCTCGTAACATTTGACCTAGTGACCTTGACCTAGGGCTTTGACCTAGTTAATGATTTTGCTTAAGTGTCTCATTGAACCTAAATCTCAGGAGCTATATACATAGTAGAAACATAATATTATACTTATTGGTTGCCTCTGACAAATCATTTCAATTTATGACATAACATTTAACCTGACTTTGACCCAGTTAGTGACAAAAACTTACTTTGCAATCCGGCCATACTGTCTTTAGCAGTGTTTTATTTGTTTATAAAATATAATTGCATTATTGCATTCCTCTACCATATAACCATATAATTTACGACTAAGTGAGAACTATACCATGATATCTATTTGGTAATAATAGGAATTTACCTTTATGATTTATTGTTAGATGATGTGATTTAGATGTTTGTTATCATCACATTTTTTTTTGTACTTGTTTTATTTCAGGATAATGAGAGTCAACACATACAACATGGTCAAACAGAAATGAGTGATCATGGATTGGTGCGGCATAGCTTCCTTCCTTCATTATTTGCGTATCTTGGACACCAGAATCAAGACAAGATAAAGAAAAATTAACAAATTTATATTGCATGTAATACATGTATGTGGAATGGCAAAAACATGTGGTTTCTGATGTACTCAGATTGAGAAATTTAATGTCGCCATATAAAAATCACTTAGTTAGGCTGTTTGTTCATCTGTCTCGACTGTCTGTCCATTTGTCAGTCTGTCACATATTTGTCTGTAACTTACTTGATATACATCATTCAAACATTTTTTTTAAACTTGCAGAGATAGTAAAGCATGATGAGACTCAGCAGGTCAAGGTCACTTTCAAGGTCAAAGATCATATGCATTACGAAGCATTTTTAATTAAAAATTTTAAAATTTCATTTATTTTTCATCAAAATGTTTTGAAACATTGTATAATTCAAGAAATCGGCATTGATATATTAGGACAGGGACAATACTGCACCCAGCCGATATGATACGTATCATGATACCCGATATCGGATATAATATGTATCGCAATACTTTATAAATTGATAAAACCTTCTCAAAATCCTCATGATCCTATTTGATACTATTTATATTCATCATATATAAGTAGCTTTTTTTCATTCAACAGGTTATATGTATTCAATACTAGCTTTCTGACCAGAAATTTGTCTGATTCCTATAACATGTACTTCATAAACCAGGAAACAAAATGTTTACATGTACTTTCATTTTCTCTGAAAGTTATTTTTATTTTTGGCGTGGTGGACAAAAATCCAGAAAATTCAATAAAAAAAATTTTGTAAAATTTTAACTTTGGCGTGTTTGGATATATCGATACTTGGATCGAGAAAAAAAATATTGTGATGCATTGATGAATCAGAGTATTGTGCCAGCCCTATGATATATGTCACAGGTTTTTAGATCATGTGTCTAATAGTTGTGAACTTAAGTGAAAAGGGAGGGGGATGTTCATTGAAGATACATGATCATATATATATATATGGCTACAGTATCTATAGCTAATTGATATGCATCATAATGAAGTATGTTTAGAGGCTATAGTCTAGCTCAAGGTCATTTTCAAGGTCAAGGCAATGTTTTAGGGTCAAACATGTGACAGGTGACATACCTGTTCTTGAACAGTGTTAATCTTGTACTCAAATGTAGACAGTAATTTACCATCTACTGCCATTCACACTTGCTGTCTTTTGACAGTTACAGTTGTAAATTTTTATTGTCAGATTGATAGTATTCTACATGTACTTCATCAGTTGCAAGAAAGGAAATAAATTGTAAAGCAACTGGGTTTTGGTATCTAATATTAATTTTTTGAGCTATACCTTCTTGACCTAGAAGGTGTTGAATATTGATCCACATTGTACTTGAGCTGAATAAGCTATAATAATTACAATTACAATGAAATTGAAAGGGTTAAAAATCTTTGCAAAAATATATATACACAAACATGTCAGCACAAAATGCAAAAAAAAAAAAAAATACCAAGCACATACAGATGTTGGATCAGCCAAAGGTCTATAGATCATGTTTACACATGTAAATTTATATTGATGATGTGATTAGAATCATTAGATCACTTATTTGAATATCTGTTTATACATGATCATGCTCATCAGTTCATTATGTTACACTTTCTTTTGATTTCTACTTTACTCACTGCAAAGCAAATACACCATGCATATATGCGGAAAACTTTATTCAATGTCTGTTATTCAGTATCTATGTCAAGGTTATCTTCAAAATCAAAGTCACATATTGAGGGTCAATCTGCAACGAGCAACTTGCCCTCTCCTTGAGCAAATCAGTTTCCGGTCCTCCTGGTTATCAATTTTATTGTGTTGTTTGCAGAATTGCTACGTATATGTAGCACTCAAGGGTTTTTTAATGACCTGAATCTAGATCAGAGGTCAAGGTAACAATAGACTTTCTTGGCAAAACTTTGTGACAAAACTATTTCCCCTCTACATGGTTTTCAAAAACATTTGACATAATTACTCTTAGGACCCAAGGGTGTATTATGCTCTTAAATAAAAGTAAGAGGTCAAGGTCATAATATACTTTTTTTATGAAACTGTTTAGAAGATTCAGTATGAATACTTTGAATGAATAGTTGGGTATAATTCATTCCTTTATGACAGATCTTGCATAGGAGTTTTTACCTCAAGATTGCAGACAATCACAGGTTTTCGGACAGAGTCCGGCAACATATTTGTATCTCGGGACTTGTAAAAAAATTATAAATAGTGTGTGACGGTACGGTTATCGTGCCCGGTTAGCTCAGTTGCTAAGAGCGTCTGCCTCCATAGCATAAGGTCTCGGGTTTGATTCCCGGACCGGCCACATTTTTCATTCTGCCTATCACAATTAATTAGTGCAAAGGGCTGTCATAAGATTGAGAACACCTTGGAAAGGAATTTGTTAGATATAGAGTTGTACATGTAATGGATAATGGTTAAGTAAGACAAAAATTTTAACAGATTTGTCGAACAAATTATAAAATATTGAGAAGGACAAAGGAACCCCATATGATTTTTATGAGGGGAGGGGCAGGAAGACTGCATCCCTCCCCAAGAAAAATGTCCAGAAAGTTTGCACCTCTACAAAAAGAATCTAGCCCGAAGGGTCTGCTGAATTATCTTTGGTCATGCATCCGCTAAAGAACAGAAAAAAAAAATCGGGCCCTGATCAAGGACTTATAAACAGTCCTTGCCCTGATCGAGGGTCTCCAAAATAAAAAACAACAAAACCCACCACGCTTCTCCGTTGTACAAAATGCTGTTATTTTTAAAAGCCACGGCAGGGACGTATTATATACCTCCCCGGCTAAGGACAGCTGAAATTCTAGAAAATCATAAAAAAAAAAAAAAAAAAAAATACCACACACACAAACACACGATGAGGAATAATTTAAAAAAAAACCCCACAGAACTTGCCTGAAATTTGCAAACAAGTTCGATCATTAGCTCGGTTTATAGTCGGTACACAGTGTGATATCGGCTTTTTATGTAGGAATATAATATATTACTTATTGTCTTTTGAAATTACATTAGTTTTCTCAATTTGAAATTAAGAAATCTCTAAGAATTTTTGAAAATGCCAAAGTGTTTCCACTGCGAAAAGTACAACTTCGTCGATCAGAGGAAATTCGAATTGTTTATATTCAACGATCTTTTCTTAGATAAGATCTTTTCTTTAGTTCAACGATCTTGTCTTTTAATACTTTTCTAATATCGGATCTTTTCTGTTTTTTTTTTTTTTTATTTATTGTACACAGGGGGCCGAAGCAAGTTTTTTTTAAATATTTCAATGACTGACGTGTCCCTCTTTCCATTTAATCAGCTACGTAGCGTACAGCGATTTTCCGCAGATTCCATATAGAGAATAAGTGTCTTAATTTGTGTTTTGTTACGGGTATACAACACACAGCAAGTGCATTTATCGCATGAAATGCGCTAACGCGCATTACATGTACGATAAATGCACTTGCTGTGTGTTGTATACCCGTAACAAAACACAAATTATGACATTTATTCTATATATATGCACCCTAGTTGTCTATTTCATTCTTGTTTTCTGAAATCGCGTTTTCTAGGTAACAAGGTGACGTTAAAATTCAGGTCACCGTGGGCTCAGTTTGCAGGTTAGAACAGCCGTCGCGGCATGTTTCTTTAGATCTAATGCATTGTGACGTCACGAGCGTTAATACACGAATTGCAGCACGTTTCTTTCAATAGTAACATCTCAGGGAATTACATTGGTTGTGCATATATATATCTTTCATATAGAATCTGTGGGAAATCGTTGTACATAGCTGATTAAATGAATCGAGGGAAAGGGGGGGGGATTTTGATTGCAGAATGATTTCATGGAAATAAAAATAATCTGGCTACGGCCCCCTGTGATTTATTCAATACCAAATTTGACTTGTATACATCATGATGTATGTGCGACTCTAGACAATCAAGGGAGGGGAAGAGTTATAACAGCGTGAGCCCTAGTATTGCAAATTGCCAATAAAAAAGTATATGACTATGTTTGGAAATTTTCAAGGGATATACCCCCCCCCTTTTTTTTTCAATTACACCCCAGAATTCCCGAACACATGTTGCATTCCTTTTGTGAATATAATGGAAATTTCTTTTTGTTGAAATCAATCTTAAAACTACCATTACCCCGAAAAACCCGAAATATTACACTTTTTCCTAAAAAACCTAACTAAAATACCTAACTTTCACGGTTTACCCTAAATTTCCTACCGAATTTTAATAATTCGGAAACTTCGGTCAAAGCGGTAATTTTCGTAAAGTTAGGATTCGGAAACTTAGGTAGGATTTTTCCGAAATTCGGAAACTTAGGTTAAGCCTCGGAAACTTCGGTAAAAGTGTGTAATCTCCCGCGATCACCACTGTATATACAAAATATTAATTGGGTTGAAGAAATATTTATTACAATTATGAGTCACGTAAAGAAAATGGTCTTAGTACCTTATGATAAGTATCAACAGCTTTTGCAACGCACTACATATGATAAAAGCAAGAAACATTCCGAAGTACCATCAGAGTCTATCCAACATAAAGACGAGGCTACAGAAGTCAGTCAAGAACGAGATATCGAAAAACGATTAGAGTCAATACCTTTAAACGACAGGGTAACTCGGCATGTACACGATAGGGATCTTGCAAGGAAAACAGATATTAATAAAAGCTCTGATTTTATAAAAAGTAAAATAAGATTTCAAAAGCCTCCTCCGGGTAAAAGGGCAATTACTGACAATAATTCCGATAAAACCTCCTGGAAAATTCACTGGAAAAAAGTATAAATATGAGAGAGTACTTAAAATAACTTATATCAGTAATGGATATTTTAAAAAAGAAGTACTTCGATCCAAACCATCCTATTGCATACGCCAGTTGCGAGAAAATCTTTCGTTGGTTTAGAAAAAATGGATACAAAATAACACGAACACAAATTAATGACTGGTTATTGAAACAAGAAGATTATGCTGTACATAGACAACCAAAACGTCATTTTAAGAGAAAAAGAGTTATTTCCCCCTACCCTGGTTATATGATCGATGCTGATTTGGCTGATTATAATAAATATGCAAAGTATAACGATGGAATTAAATATATTTTGCTATGTATCGATGTCTTCACCCGCTTTGTTTGGGTAACGCCGATAGAAAGTAAAATTAACAAAGAGATGATATTTGCTTTTAACACATTAATGAAAAAAGGTATGCGAGGTGAACATATCAGAACAGACAAAGGTAAAGAGTTTACTTCTATTAAGATGGAAGAATGGTTTAAAAAAAATAAGATTACACACTATGTGACACAAAACGAAACCAAAGCCAATTTTGCCGAGAGGGCTATCAAAACAATTAAAAAGAAATTAGCACGTTACATGTCTTTTCAGCAAACATATCGATGGGTTGATATTTTAAACGGTATTGTTCATGGGTATAATCACACGTACCATCGAAGTATTCACATGTCACCTGCTGATGTCACAAATAAAGATATTAATCGGCTTTGGAAAATTCAATACGAACCCAAAATTAAAGTTAAGAAACAGTTTCACGTCAATGTTAAGACCAAATTTAAATTCAAAAACGGTGATTTGGTAAGAATAAGTGCTTTAAAAAGAACGTTTGAGCGCGAGTATGATGAACGATTTACACACGAACTATTCATTATTGTAAGTCGAGGTATATCTCAAGGACTTCCAATTTATAAATTAAAAGATTACGATGGTGAAGAAGTGACGGGTTCTTTTTATGAGCAAGAATTGATGAAGGCTTACAAAATTGATGTTTATAGAGTTGAAAAAGTGTTAAGAAAAAGAAAAAATAAAATTTTGGTACGATGGATGCATTGGCCATCTAAATATGACTCCTGGATAGACGAAACAGAGTTGAAAAAGTATAAATAAGACGTAGTACACGTTAGAACGTTAGAAAAAGTTTAAAACATGTCCCATTATCTTTATCTTTCGTCTGAAAATCTCTATTATAACAGTAATAAACCTTATGATTTTACTATAGATCTAAATCAACCTTTAATGTTGGAAGGTCAATGGGAAGTAGGTGTTATAAATATTACAGGAACCCCTTCTATTTCTGGAGTATATTATATGTTATCTGATCTTTGTGATTGTAGTCATGTAAATCACCTTCTACGTCCGGTTTTGCGAAATTTTTTTTCCGATCAAACACTTTTGAACATGTCGTTTGCTCCTATTATCTATATACCAATATGTAAGAATTTTGTTGAGCGCGTGAGAATCTATATAAAGGATAACACTTTAAAAGATACCACAGAGTTTAGAGGGAGTTTCAATTGCACACTACATTTAAGAAAACAATGAATTTAGAATCGAAAGTACCATCAGTTGAGGAGTTTGTAGAACATTTCAGGGCTCAAGCTAATTGGAAGGGACCTCCTCCCCGATACTGGATTGTATCTCAAAAAGGGAAGGGGGGTAAAGTAGAACCTAAAATCGAATTAGTGACACCTATTGCACAAGATTTAAAAAGAGCGGAATCTGAAGTTAAGCAGTTGAAAAGGGAGGGAGAGTCCATGCCTCGAATCCCTATTATTACATCCCTTAAACCACAAAAAATGTTGCTTAAAGATAAAAAGAAAAATAAGAAAAAAAAGGTTGGAAAAAAATAAACGGAAATTAATAAAGAAAAAACCTTGGGAAAAGTATAAATAGAAGGAGTATTTTGCTAGAAAGTATCATTTACAATGGAGGAATCAAAGAGTTACGACCACCGCCTCGAATTATTTTTTGCCCCACCCATCGAAACTGGCATTCAATCAATTGACTACATAGAAGTAAGACCAATAGGTCAGGTGATTAAGGATTCTGTAATTGAGTTTAATATCCCTGGATCAAATAATTGTTATATTGATTTAAAGCGCAGCAAAGTTTGTGTAAAATTAAGATTAGTCCAAGAAGACAATTCGGCTATAACCTCTGCTAATAAAGTAGGAATAGTGAACAATTCGCTCCATAGTATATTCAGACAGTGTGATATTAGCTTACAACAACAAAACACTACAAGTGGTATATCTTCAAATTATGCATACAAAGCATATTTAGATCTTTTAACAGATCCAAAAACTAATATTAGACAGGAATGTCTAACAAGTCAACTATTTTATCCTGATACGGCAAATTGTATGGATGACGTTGATTCTGTTGCGGGTGCTAATCTAGGTTTATATCAACGATCTATGTATACAAAAGAAGGCAAAGTTGTCGATTTAGAAAGTAATATCCCCGCTGATATATGTCAACAAGACAGATTAATTATAAACGGGGTTGAAGTATGTTTAAAGTTTTGGCCTCACAGAAACGAATTTTCATTGGTAACAATAGATGACTTAAAATACAAATTTGATATTGTTGAAGCGGTCTTAAAGGTATGTTTTGTGAAAATTCATCCTAATATAATCTTAAGTCATAGCAGAGTCTTAGCAGAACAACCTGTTCTTTACCCTTTGCAACGCTCGGAAATTAAGTGTTTAAGTATTTCACAAGGTCAGTACTCTTTTAGCGCTGATAATTTTTTTAACACCGTTCCCGATGTCTTGTATGTCTGTATGGTTAGTTCGGAAGCCTTTAATGGAAGTTATAAAAGGAATCCGTTTAATTTCAATCATTATAACTGTAATTTTGCAGCGTTTTATGTAGACGGGAAGTCTGTACCATCAAAACCCTTTCAACCAAATTTTAAAGCTGGGGTATATTTAGATGCATTTTTAGCTTTTAGTCAGTGCGAGGAAGGGTCTGCTTTAGTTACAAGAACAGATTTTCCAAATGGTTATTGTATCTTTACATTTCGTACCAAATATGACTCGCGTGGTTTACGACCGATCTCAGAGAGAGGCCAATTAAGATTAGATTTAAAATTTTCTGAACCGCTTTCAGAAAGTATCACTGTGATTTGTTACGGGAAATTTTCAGGGGCAATTACTATTGATAGTACGAGAAACGTCAATATAGTATGAATACAATAGATCTTATGATAGCTATGAGTACTGACCTAAGTATGAAAGGGGGAGGAGTATGGCCTGCTGATGCTTTAAAATATAATACTTGGCCGAACAAGCCCATTTTTTTTATTGTCAACACCTCAGAAAGCAATTCAATAGGTTCTCACTGGGTTGCTATCTTTATCCCAGAAAAGGGTCCTCTCGAGTTTTTTGACCCCCTTGGCAAGCCTCCTGATAAATATCAAACTTATTTCAAAAAATTTCTTTTAAGTTATGGAACTGGATACCTTTGGAATAAGATATCATATCAAAGCCCTGACTCAGTTTTATGCGGAGAATATTGCTTATTTTTTGGCCATTATAGGTGTACATCTGTTAGTATGTGGGATGTATTAAAGCGATTAAGAATCAATGATAATAAACAGATACTTGATTTTTTTACACGCATTTATAAAAGGGCGGATTTGGGATGGGGTGAAAAAATATAAATAGGGGAACGTGTTGCAGTTCTTTTTAAACCAACATGGAACGTCAACAGGATATCACTCGATCTTTTAAGAATATTTCGGATGTATACAAAACTCATTTTAAAGCCTTAAAATATTTAGGTGCACTTGTCATGGTGTCATTGTTTGCGACAAGCTTGAGTATTAATACAAGGAAATGTCAATGTTCTGTAACTGATTGTATCAGATTAACTTCAAATATTTCACATACATTTTTCAATGAAACACAATGTAAATTCCTTTTATCCTACAATTTGTCCGATAACTATCAAATACATTTATGCAAAACAGAAACAAGTGTGAAATTAGATTTGCGACACTATGTAAACAAAAAACCAACCCCAGAGGGTGTCACTTTAAACATTAATGAATGGGATTACCTGTATAGGATTAGTGGGTTAATCAATGATAAACTGATCAAATTGCTTCGGGCTCATTCACCTGCATAATGTCGAAGGGGACGGATCGTATGTTTTTGTCTCTCAAGCGCAAATTAAATGCGTGTTTCATAATGAAAAATAAAAAACTGGTCTATAGAAGAGGGGGTAAGAAAGAGTTTGACAATATGATTGACAAAATAGCGAAATTTATAGAAAGGGCCAAGAAAATGAATGATAGGGTTATAAAAGAGGAAGATTTATATGAAGGACCCGCCCTTCATCCAGATTGTTTAGGATCAGAGGATCATCAAAATCAGGAGGCAATGTATTATTGCCATAAATGTGTAAATTATGCAAGAAAGTTAAACAAAAAGGCAAGATCAGAAAAAAATCGCGCTATTTACAAAGTTTGACTCACGTTCATAAAGCGCATGCGCGTACGATAATGACAGATAATCATATATATAAGACTTACAAAAAAAAAATCTTTTCATAACACAATGACGGAACGTCGACTTGAAAGCTTCACTGAGCGCCTTAATACGTTTTTGCAATGGGAAGGACCAAATGCTATTCACATGGCAGCTTCGGGATTTTACTTTGTGGGTCCTGGGGATTAAGTACAATGTTATAAATGTGACTTACAACTTAAAAAGTGGAAAATGTATCATTCACCTTATTATGAACATGAATTATGGTCTAAGAATTGCCCTTGTGTAAGAAAGAAAAAGGATGGAGGATGATTATAATAAGTATTTTATTGTATAAAAAAATTAAAAAAAAAAAAGAATAGGAAAAAAATATATATATACCTAAAAAAAAGCTTTTAATTCATATTGCTTGATTGGAAACTTGTAAATAATCAATTTTCACACCTTTATGTGAAATATTTTTGTATAATTGATTTTTATTGTTTGTTTGAACCACACCTGTTGATATTGTCTTTTCACACTTCTATGTGGAATTTGTCACATCATTTAGAAAATAACATCCTCACAAATATGAGAAAAAAAAAGATAATTTAAAAAAGTTTATATTCTGTACATTTATTTAAATTTTGAGATTAAAAAAAAAAGAACGAGAAGTTTGGGTCACGCAATACATTTAGAGTGGTCCCTGGCGAGGTAGAAATACCCGCAAACCACTCGGGAAGTGGACGGAGCTCCCCCCCGTAGTTGATGATCGGGCTATAAACGCTGATCCTGTCACTACGGAAAATGGGCTTTGTGCCTAGCTTTGTGCATTTTTGCGTGTGTCCTACCTCTGGCAAGGTAGAAATACCTGTAAGTTAAAGGCACTCACTCTTCTCGTTCCAAAAAAAGGTAGTAAACCCACCTGTTACTCTGTAACAGCAGGTCCAAAGTCCTGATAAAGGGTGATGGCTACCTCAAAATTTATTGATAAATATAATAACCATATATATATATTTTCTATCAAAACTAAAATGTATGAACACAGTCAAAAACATAAAAAAAGTATTCAAACCATAACTGCTCCACTACCGGATATGGTTGTACCGCCATCTTGGAAAATGGCTGTATTAGAAGGGAGGGGAGGGGGAAGAATCATGCAGTGGCTGCAATAGGGCTGCAATAGGGGTGGCTGCAATAAAGGGGGGCCGTTCTCATGATCCTATACTACTTCTGTAAATAATAATAGGAACAACGAGGCAAAAGCTCAGAGTCAGAAATAGTGAGAGTTTGCCCACAGTAAATAAATTTTTGTATTTCCTTATGACAATTCATTGTAAATCTAATTAAACACATAAGGCTGACCGATGTAAATAAATAAAACAACCAGTATCATAGGTATGAACTATTTTGTTGCAATGCGTCTGCGGGCGGATGGATACCTATCAGAAAAAATCCTTTAATACAAAATTGAACAAAGAATATTTTCTTTTCGTGTACTGGGTTGCTACAATCTATGTTGTTGTTGTTGGTGATGATGTTGTTGTTGTTGATGTTGTTGTTGTTTAAGATGGTAGTTCATGTTTAGTAAAGCGCAACATTTTGGTTGAGGTTCTACATAATATTATGATGTTCCTTATGTCATCTATCAAGATGGCCGCCACGGTGTCAAATTGGCCGAAACGTTTCAACATCTTCGTAACCGGTGCATGAAATGGTACGACTTCTCCTATCGTCTAGAAATCCTACGAGGCCAATACTGATCCGGTGTCTATCCTTATATAAAGTTTGTCTTCTATAGTGGGTAATAACTCGACTAACATGGCGACCATGCTGGATCCTATCTTAAAACCAAAGCGACCGACAAGAAATTTGGCTTACATAGAGATATATGTCTTAAAAACTTAAGACTGTAATTATTAGACATTTCCCCGTGACGAACTTCGCACTTCGTACTACGAACTTCGCACTTTAATTATGATAGAAAATTTTATAAGTGGGTTGTTAGTAGTCTATTATACCAATTCCATTGAGTATACAAAATCCAAATGTAGATGCCTACGCTTATGAGTTTATACGTGAACGGGGGCTACGCCACTGATTCTTCAATGTTCGGAGTTCGAAGTACAAAGTTCGTTCGAAGCGAGAAGTCCGTCACGGTGAAAAAAAGTCTATATTGTTTACATTGTAACACCTGCATCTGTCAACCTAAGATCCACAGAAAAAAGAATAAAAAGTCTGTGTTTATGAAACACGAATGTAGAGAAACAGCTGTACACACGGAACAATATGCAAGAAGCTGAGGGTGTGACAGCTGTATAAGATTTTATGCAGTTTTCAACCAATGTATTAATGTCATTTCTTTCTTATAAAAGAATTGTGGATACTTTCACCTTGTAGTGTTGAAGTGTCACCTTTACTCTTTATGTTAACAACAACAAAGTATACCTTTATGTTTATTAATCGTAAAATAATTACACATGATGTACATAACCCTCTGTTTATATGTACATGCGTGCATGACTATACCTGTTAGAACACCTTATCGACATTGATACATAGAATGATTTCACATTATGTATTATTTTCTGAAATGTCTTCGCCTATGCTCAAAGATTATAATGATATGAAATTCAAGTTTATAATGCTTAATTTGTCATTGTTAACATTTCATGTTAAACACGTGGTAGCTCTGACGTCATTTTCCTTGACCGGAGTGTTACACATACAGCCATGTGACCTGAATCGTTTTTGTCTATTTTCCCACGGGCTGCAATGCTATCAAGGAATGTTTCATTACACATACATGTATATGCATTTTCAAAGTTAATAATCTATATGATCTCAATCATATCAAATTAACCGTCAATGTCAACTGATGAGTCAGAATAATATGTGAGAATGTTGGGATCGAAAAACAGGATAATTTTATATAGTTCAAGGTAATCTTAAAATCTGAACTAAATCGAGCAATTCTGCATCAAAAGTAGCAACTATATATCAATGAATGAATTTCAGGAATTTTCCCTGTATTTGTGCAAAAAAAAAAAAAAAAAAATGAAGAAATACTTCCATTCTAAAAATCAAATTCAAGGAATTGTGGTCCCCCGCTTTTGGGTGTTTGTCTTTAAAGAAATGCTTACAGACATCCCCCCATTCTTCAGTTTTGATAATATATCTCATATATTATCAACATTCTAAATATGAAAGATTAACTCCAAGAAAAGGTCAAAAGGTCCAAACTTTTGTTTTGTTTCCAAGGGACAGGGCTTATGAAAAGATATGCACATGTGAAATATTTAAGACCTATGATTTAAATTACCATCAAAAACTTATGGTCGAGGTTGAAGTTTTCAAATGTGGGTCAACCTCCATTGACAAGGTCACAAGGTCAGAATGTTGTTACCAACAGAAAGGTCTCATCACAAGGAATACACATGTGAAATGTGAAAGCCCTATCATTTTCCATTAAAAACTTATGGACAAGGTTATAGTTTTTTGAAAAGTAGGTCGAACTCAAAGGTCAAGGTCACAAGGTCAAAAATTTTGGTATCCATGCAAAGGTCTTGTCACAAGGAATTAATACACATGTGAAATATCAAAGCCCTATCACTTACCATTCAAAAGTAATGGTCAAGGTTAAAGTTTTTAATAAGTAGGTCAAAGTCCAAGGCCAAGGTCACAAGGTCAAAAATTTTGGTATCCATTGAAAGGTCTTGTCACAAGGAATTCTGAAAAAGGTATGCACATGTGAAATATTTAAGACCTATGATTTAAATTACCATCAAAAACTTATGGTCGAGGTTGATGTTTTCAAATGTGGGTCAACCTCCATTGACAAGGTCACAAGGTCAGAATGTTGTTACCAACAGAAAGGTCTCATCACAAGGAATACACATGTGAAATGTGAAAGCCCTATCATTTTCCATTAAAAACTTATGGACAAGGTTATAGTTTTTTGAAAAGTAGGTCGAACTCAAAGGTCAAGGTCACAAGGTCAAAAATTTTGGTATCCATGCAAAGGTCTTGTCACAAGGAATACACATGTGAAATATCAAAGCCCTATCACTTACCATTCAAAAGTTATGGTCAAGGTTAAAGTTTTTAATAAGTAGGTCAAAGTCCAAGGCCAAGGTCACAAGGTCAAAAATTTTGGTATCCATTGAAAGGTCTTGTCACAAGGAATACTGAAAAGGTATGCACATGTGAAATATTTAAGACCTGTGATTCAAATTACCATCAAAAACTTATGGTCGAGGTTGAAGTTTTCAAATGTGGGTCAACCTCCATTGACAAGGTCACAAGGTCAGAATGTTGTTACCAACAGAAAGGTCTCATCACAAGGAATACACATGTGAAATGTGAAAGCCCTATCATTTTCCATTAAAAACTTATGGACAAGGTTATAGTTTTTTGAAAAGTAGGTCGAACTCAAAGGTCAAGGTCACAAGGTCAAAAATTTTGGTATCCATGCAAAGGTCTTGTCACAAGAAATACACATGTGAAATATCAAAGCCCTATCACTTACCATTCAAAAGTTATGGTCAAGGTTAAAGTTTTTAATAAGTAGGTCAAAGTCCAAGGCCAAGGTCACAAGGTCAAAAATTTTGGTATCCATTGAAAGGTCTTGTCACAAGGAATACACTTGTGAAATATCAAAGCCCTATCACTTTCCATTCAAAAGTTATGGTCAAGGTTAAAGTTTTTAATAAGTAGGTCAAAGTCCAAGGTCAAGGTCACAAGGTCAAAAATTTTGGCATCCATGGAAAGGTCTTGTCACAAGGAATACACATGTGAAATATCAAAGCCCTATCACTTACCATTCAAAAGTTATGTACAAGGTTAAAGTTTTTGTGACTGACGGACAGACGGACAGACGGACGGACGGACGGACGGACGAACCGGTTTTAATGTCCCCGCGCTTTCGCGAAAGCGGGGGACAAAAAGACCAAATTTGTAAGAATTTGTGTCCAATCAGAACATCCGAAACATAATTATTTAAAGACTCACATACACTCTACAATGCTGAACAATATATTTTCTCTCTTTTACTTTTTCAGGAGAGTAATGACTCCGAATTTGGTGATTTATTTTGATACTATTGATGCTGGACTCCTCTAACGACTTGGGTCTTCCCGGATTTATTCGATCCGCCCTTGATATGTAGAGCTTTATCATTTATTTTATCTTCCATTGTAACAAAGGAAATGTACTAAATAAATCGATCATATCCTCCTTTATAAGAATGAGAGATAACACTTTCTATATAAGTCAATCTGATATATTTTATATTATGATGTATTTCCCCCTTTCCCAGAAAATGTTATAGAGGTGTAATTTCTATAATGAACATAATACAGTTCATGACGCGCATGATGCGAAGATAATTCTGGCGAACAAGGAATTATAAAAGAATATTTTTAATCATAGTGATTACTGATTACTCTTTATACATAAAGCCTTGGTTTTTTGGTCATTATGGATCGATGTGCCTTTTAACTTCAGAGTCTTACATCTGTCATAATAGAGTTGTATAGGCTTATCGTTGTGTATATAGAATTCGGGTAAGTTTGTCAAGTATACGCAAAGAAATGACTCTTATTTTTTCTTGAGGATACGCCCTATATTTTTTCATCACGCCTCATTCTCATTTTAGCCAATGACGTCGCAGTATGATAGCACATGGTGTTATAATTTAAATGGCGTCGAAGTGGGTAACTAAGTTTTCAGACGTCAACAATCATTAATTAGTTTCTTGGCATTATAAAATCCTTATAGTGTTTCTTCAGTCTGCCTCAATCACTACGAATTTACACATCTACTTTGAGTAGAAGGTATGACAAGATCAAACCCTGTAACCAATTAATATAGGAAGAACCGTTTTGTTGTAATTTCTCCGCAACCCATCTTTTATCGAAATTTCTCAATAAAATATTTTTTGACTGATGTAACTGCCAATGGCGGATCCAGCGCCCCCCTTTGCCTGGGGTTCAACGGGAGAATTCAGCCAATTTTTATGAAAATGGGTTAAAATAAACCTTGTTTTTTGGATATTGTTGAGTCAGTGCCTGAAGGGGCGGGGGTCCCCATCCCCTGAATCCGTCACTGAATAACCGTCTTTTGCAAAGAGAATTGATATTTTCCTGCATGATGTAAATGAACTTATTTCATACATATTAAAGATAAGGAAAAGATCACAGTACATTATTCAAGTGCCAATTCCGGTTTGATACTATCGCAGCATCATATCTCGAATTCTCGTCGCACTTTAAACATTGACTTTACGAAGAAATTTAGTGGAAATAAATGAAATATTATTAAATTACAGCATTCATTTTTGACGCACAGGCAATGGTGATCTGTATAAGAGAGTAGGAAATCATGCGCGCTCCCTACAAAATGTGCCTTAATCCTTGTGTTTTCTGTTTTAAGCAAATCTAACGTCTTGTTAAAGATGATAAGGTAGATTAGGAATGGTGTGCTGGTAGTCCAACAATACAAACTATTAGTCCAGTTTCAGAGTCCCATCTGTGCTATATTTCTAAGAAAATTAAAATACAATTCAATGTACCTGAATTTTTAAAGTTCAAACGTGAATCCTCAGAAAAGATTCTTAAACATGTTAAATGTTTTCGCTCCCTTTGTTTCACAACTCACAGGTTAGGATTTTAAAATTGTGATGCTCTGATTGGATATAAAGGTAGCATTCAAATTAACAAGGGGATGCCGGTGTAAAGACGAATAATGACCCCCGTCCGGTCATTATTCGTCGTAGAAAAATGACCCCGGTCATTATTCTACGGGAAAGGTGTCATTTCTCGCTCGTAGAATAAACTGCTTCTGGTTTAGGAGGAAATGGAAGATTTTACACAAGTAATCCGGATAACAAAACATTTGCTGCTAACGTGGCAGATGGCCGTGTTTAGTCTGCATCGATTGGCCATTTGTCTCGTCGGTTTTGTGTTCCTTGTCCCGTTTGATTGTCTACTCTGTGGCTTCACATAGGGGTGTTGCGATGATTTATTTTGTTCCTTTATCAATTTGACATCATATATATATATTGCCATTTCATGGAAAAACATCTTCGAAAGTTAAGGAGATTAACA
Source organism: Pinctada imbricata (assembly GCA_033119305.1). Lineage (NCBI taxonomy): Eukaryota > Metazoa > Mollusca > Bivalvia > Pterioida > Pteriidae > Pinctada > Pinctada imbricata. Next base: position 2,218,009 of record VSWD01000007.1, read on the forward strand.
TCTTAGCGCCATCCCTCCAATGCTATTTTGAACTTAGATTTTATTTGGATATTTTACTGAATCGTCCCTACAGGAAATTTAGAGCCGCACACTCTCTGTAAAGTAAATGCACAAATTTAAATTCTGAAAATAAAACCAGAAAGCGGTAGTGAAATGAATTTGGGCGGCTTATGAAAAGCACATTGGCTGGAAGCATCTCTGATGATAATTTTATATTCGAAACACATGTCTGGTGCGTGGAAATTGGTTTAAAATTTTCTTCAAGAAGGTATAGAGATGGAACACTCTCGTATTATTGTAATGGGTGCTGCAATTGAGTCTTGTTGGATATTCCCCTCCGTTCATCAAGTGAAAGACTTAATATTAGTAGTCTTTTTGTCATTTTGAACAGAAGCAGAAAAACAAACAAACAAAAACAAACTATGTGTTTTGTGTATTGTTTTTCTTGTACATAGAACAAAATATATGAAATACCATATACAATGTGATGAAGTATTGAAAAATGTATGATTCTTCAATATACAAAATTACAGAATCAATGGAAAAAAAATAAAAGATGATCGATAGAGCAATGAAACCGCGCCAAGATATAAAGCTCCATGTCGAAATAAATTTATTTCGTAATAACTTTATTGCGCAACAAATTTGTTTCGCAATACGCTTTTTTGCGCTCACACGAGACCGAAACTATTGCACAATAAAATGTCAATGCAAATGCACAAGAATCATGAACAAAAATGTACAACGAATATTGCTCGAATAATTTTCGCGAAGCCTAAATTTAAGACTATTTTGAGACTGAGGTAGCCTATATAACAAACATTCATTTATTAGTAATTTAAATGACGTCAATTGTGACGTCATTCTCTACAAGGGATCCAGACTTATTAAAAAGCTTTCTTATATATACAAAAAATCGGAATCTCTCAACAGAATCTTAGAAATAAAGACGTCGAACAGTTATATTCGTCAGTATAACAATCCCTTTCTCTTGTCATGATGATGCGCATGCGTCAGATTTATTGCACAACAGTTTCGCTTAGCGTTTACTCGACAGAATTTGTTGCGCAATAAAGTTATAGCGAAACAAATTGAAAATTTATTGCGCAATAAATTTGCCGTGTTAACGCAAAACAAATTTATCGCGCAACAAATTTACGCTTCTTTCGCAATAAACTCTCCGTGTAAACGAGGCATTAATTTCAAAATAGAAATTTTCATAAGGCACCAACTTTGAAATATAAATAGCCACAATGTTCATTGGTACGTCATAAAATTATGACATACATCCGTCATGCGTATCAATAACCCGACATCCGAATCCAAAACGATCACAACAAGCATACAATTGACCCTTCCGAACGCGGGAAAAAATTGAGGAATTCCATGACGTCCCAATGTAATTTCGATGTTTGACCGAGGCTCGAAGCTTATTTGTCCGAGATTAAAGCATTGTGACGTCACGAATTATTTCATTTTTCCCGCAATCGGAAGGATCTTGAACATATAGAGTTGGAAAAAATGCACATTCGATTGGATATCACAGATTTGAAAGAATTGTCCGCTATAACGTCGACTTTTATTGCTTGTTTGCTCCTTAGTTACGGTAGTAAAACGAGAGCATAACCGGCTTTGACGTTGTTTACGCCTAATAATCACAAAAATTAGATCGCATTAGAATGGAAATAACTAGATACTGACGTTATGTTTGCGGATGGTAAATTCTGATTTTACGGTCCAAACTTCCGTTTTTCTGGTTCCGCTAACGACCGTATAAACAGCAGTTACCATCTGCATACATAACACCAGAAGCTAGTTATTCTCTAATTATTTTAGTTAGCAGAGTCCCAAGGGTATTACACTTGACATTAACAATTTTTACTTTTGATCAGATATTTAAGACAATCCTATACAAAGAACTAAAATGGTTCTCTGTAAACATTTTTGCTTTTAATATATTTATTTCACAAATTTCACACACTCTCTAAAATTAGGGAACGAAATTCTTCATATGCACAAGGGAACATGCGCACAGACAAACAACAGACACTCATGAGACAAAACAAAAGAGAAACAGTACAAAGCGATAACGCTAACAAAGAAAGGACACATTGTGAATAACTATCAAAGAAGATCACAAACCATTTGAATTATGAGGAATGACATATACACAGAAAGGAGATCGGTCATTTATATTATACATATAAGCTATGTGAAAATCAATATTGTTCTTATAATGAATGTATTTCATTACAATAAACATGATGAATCGTCAATATCAAAATACATGTTCTATCAAAACATTTCAGTGCACCATATGCGCGTTTCAACAAGTTATGTATCATAAGTGATGTTCGCGGCCGACAAAGAGGAAATCCAAATAATATGGGATTATGAAGAGCAAATATATAAATTTGACTTTATGTTTCTGCCAAAAAAAAAAAAACCTGCCATGGACAGAGCTATGCAATCAGGGAGATTTCCTTTAGAAATAGAACTTTTTCATGAGATTTACAAATATATTTCAAGTTCAAAGCCAAGAAACTGTCATCTTAACGTTTTAGGAGCTTGATGCACCTGGTTTGGGTACAAAAGACATTGTCTCGTATCCTACATCTTCCACAGATTCATTTACACTAGAGTACCTGTTGAATAAAATAAACAAAATGAATTTGACTTGATTAGAAAGTTATGTCCAAATTGCCACCTTCCCAATTTATCAGTTATACATATAGGATCTCAAATGATTTTCTATTTCATACAGTATATATGAAACGATTTTATGTGAATTTTACATCCCCGAGCCTTGGTGAGGGGATTAAAATCACACAACGAGTTTCATATATACTGTATGAAATAGCAACATCATTTGAGATCCAATATGTATAACTTTTTACCACATGAAATGCAATGTAACTGATCAGAATGGCGTCAAAATGTTACAATTTCGACTTCATTTCTTGCAAAATGATTAAAGAGGGCGCTAGTGAAATAATTTGTGGTGGCTCCGCTGAAAGCATCACTGATGAGAATTTAATATTCGAAACACGCATCTGGTGCATGGAAATTGGTTTGGAATTTTCTTTAGGAAGGTATAGAGTTTGAACCCTTCGACATTATTGCAAATAACGCGCCAACGTCACCGTTTCTAGTGTGACGTCACAAACGGATCTGGAGCGCTTCAGTCAAATGACAAAACGCCCAAAGTCATATGTAACGTATTATCATAAAATTTATTTATAAAATAGGTTTTATGTAACCGAATAAAGGGTGTATCATGTGATAAATACCTTTACTTTTCAATGAGCCGATTTCATATACGGCTAGAATGTTTTTATGTTTCTGGAACGCGTACACATATTGTATATTTTCGAGACCATTTGGTGTTCGGACAATTGGGGGTGGGGATTGTGCGCTCATAATGCGGATAACGACATCACCTGCCAGATGGCCAGTCTAATTCGTCGAAGATCATTGCCCTTTGGTCTTGTTGGTTTATGTGTAGTCATTAATGTATATTGCATTTTAATGTAGCTCTGAAGTCGTCAATGATTGCCCTTTTGAGTTTGTTAGTTTTTTGTTGTCTATATTATGTATATAGTATTTTAATGTAGTTTTTGATGTTCCCTATACCTTGTGCTTGTCTACCCACTGTTTTCATATAGCGTTGTGATGGTGTTTTGCTGTGAATACTGAACCGTGTCTTGTTAGAATTCCCCTATTTCCTATTTTTGAAGTTGAAGGTGTTAACTACTCGGTGAGTGCCACTTTTGGTGGACTAGGAGTCCCCGAGGGCACATGTAGCCAAGTTCGTTCAACTTAGGTTGATCGTCTGTCATTTCAACGCATTCGAAAATTAATGTTAACAAATTCCTTGAAATTTCTAAAACATGGGTCCGGTAGCATCATATCCCACCTATCCTGCTACGTCTTTCGGTACATTTTTGAACAAAATAATTTTCACACTCTTTGTCCATATTACATTGTTTAGATTGAGGATCACTGACGAGGGTTTAGTACCCGAAACGTGCATGTCTGGTCCATGGTGAAAATTTATCAGTTGTTAAATAATGCTATTGAATTTGAAGACGTTTCACATTTGATATGATAACCACACCATTTGCTACTGGCGTTGCAGATAGCTGTCCTAAGTCTCTACGGTTGCCAATATTTGTCTCGTTGGTATGTGTGGTCTTTTGTGCTTGATGTTACTGTGGTGTTTTTGGTGATGTCTCTTTTGGGTCTTTTGATGTGCATCTCAACTGCACGAGGCGTTTTGTTCTTTCTGCTGTGGGTGCTGCAACCCAGTGTTGTTAGAGATCCCCTCCTTTCGTTGTTATGTAAACATCATTATATGGTCCAATTGAGAACATATTTGTTTCCACCTTAATTTTCGCTGAATTCTGAAAAATATATATTATGGATTTGAGGATAAGAGTTTTAAGGAGATGAAGTTGTTTTCCACAGCTTCAGGGTGGCGCTACTTACTTATGGTTTTAGTCATTCGTAACCAAACAGCGAAACTGTGGGTAACACTTAGACAGAAATTCGGCTTTGTGCTGTCTTTTTGGTCCTGCGTGCTTGGGTACTATAATTGCATTAGATATGTTACACGATTCGTGTAATATATGGACAAAATACGCAAGACGCTTTTTAACAACGCAATCTACGAATCATTCTACATTATATATGTCTTTCATATACTGATCCTCACTACCTTTTTCCTAGATCTCGGCGGACTCGTGAATCGAGATAATACACTCAATGAGATTGACGATTCTTTTAGTTTCTACTAATCTTACTAACTTCGGAAAAGAAAAGTCTTATGAATCTGTCCTCCATTATCAAAATATAACATTCATGAAAACTACGAAAAATTTGAAAGAAAATTTTATTTTTGAAAACTTCTAGATTTTGAATTCCATGACCCATTGATAAGTCCGACTTAGAAATCTTGTCATCGCGCAGAAGGGACTTACTAGTAATTTCTTAGAATTATGTGACACACGTGTTTTTTATGTATTGAAGACAAATGTTTGATATTTTATTTTCTGAAAATGGCTACAATTCCAAAATCTGCATTATTTATCAAATTTCTAGCAGTTTCAAGGAACGTTAATTTAAATTAAATGGAACCTTTATTTAGGATTATTCATGGATCATTTTGTAATCTCATCTTGCATACTTCCATTATTCGTCACAATCTTTGAGTAAAAAACATTGTACATCCTAGCAAAAGTATTAGTGTGATTCTGTACCTTTTAGTAGTCAATTGAAGACAGGACTATGGAGGACCAGGATTTCCCGAGGGCACATGTAGCAAAGGTCGATCAACTTTGAGTGATCGTTTCTTCAAGGCATTCGAAAAGTTCTGTTATAAAAATTTCTTGAAATTTCTGAAACGTGGGTCCTGTAGCATCATATCCCAACCATCATGCTACGACTTTCGGCACATTTTTGACATCATAAATTTCACACTTTTTGGCCATATTACATTGTTTGGATTTAGAATCACTGACGAGTATTAAATACCCGAAACCAGCATGTCTGGTCCATGCTGAAAATTTATCTCGCTTTAAATGATGCTATTTGATGACGTTTAACATTGGTACTTGACCAAACATTGGTACTTGACCAATCTAAAGCGGCCTTACAATTTGACTCCTCCGTTTTACTGTGTTGTTTGTGTGGTTATCTGACAGTTGGAAGATTTTGTTCTCCAAAGATACATACCTGAAGGATGAATTACCTGAAAAAGGATAGAAATAAGATTGCCATGATATTAACACTGTATGTAAATTAAATATAAGACTAGAATACATGTGTACTTAGATTTATGTATCAAATAAATCAATGAGAATGAAGATCAAGTAGTTATTGATCCGAGTGTTCAGTCACTTACTGCATAAATGATTATTTGTTTTTATTTCATGTTTATTAAATAGAAGATGAACTGTTTTAGCATCAGCTCGAAGATATTTGACATAATAATGTCAATTATTATAAATGTTGATTAACAGAAAGCTATCTAAAATGTAGATAAAATGGATAAAACCTACCCCTCCACACGTGAGAACACTCGGCAATGGATCCGCTATAACAAAACACAAATTATGAATAAAATACTAGAGGAGTTGTCTTGGTGATGGATTTTGTGAATGCTGAGTTTTCATTAACGCAATGTTTTAAACGACAATAGAAATTTAGATTGAGGATCACTGACGAGGGTTCAGTACCCGAAACGTGCATCTGTTCGCAAATGATGCTATTGAATTTGAAGACGTTTAACATTAAATTATTTTGTCTTGCATGGCCATGTAAATTAAACTGATGACAGTTTATATCTAATGAAAGGTAAAAATACCAGTATTGAGATGTGTATAATATTATGAAATGTGATAATTATGTTTGTGTTCTATGATGCAGAATATGGCATAGTATGATATTGATAAACACTCACAGATTTATTTGCAATGGCACCAGTGAATCTAGAATGGAAATGAATATTGAAGCATATTAAAAAACCGACCGAATGAAATGTTAACAAATAAAATATTGATTTTATATAAAAATTGATATGAAATATTGAATTTAAAACTTACTATACAAAAAAGTTATACATTTGATGATTTTGATCTGATTTTTTAACTTATCGGGATTATAATGAAAATAAAGTTTAAAATGAACATAAGAGATTGCTAGATACAGTACAAATCGCTGATGCGGACTCGGTCAAGATTTTAGAAAAAAATATTTCTGAAGTTGCCCTCTCTGGATCTCAGTCGGACTCATCGGGTGTCCTTATGTATGAGCTCGCTACAGCCGGCAGAGCACGGGCTGTATTTCGTAGGCCTTCTGATTTTATAACCATTTACATATTCATCTGTGTGTTTCTTTGGCCTCTGCGTCATGCTTTCTGTTTGTATGTTCATCTTACAGTGAGGAGGTTATTTTACACCACAATTGTATGTTCTTCGAGACCTCTGGGCAATCGGAAAAGTGGAAGGGGTGTGCGCACGTAACCCAGGATAATCACACCGTCTGCTGTTAAAATGGCAGATGGCCATCCTTTGTCGGCACCGATTGCCCATTGGTCTCGTTGGTTTATGTGTGGTCTTTGTGTTTCTTGTTTCTATGGTGTGAGATGGTCTTGTTGGTTTATAAGTGGTCTTTTGTGCTTCACGTTTCTATTTTTTAGTTTGTGTTCTTAGTCCCTGATGCGTCTCTTTCTGTGGATGTCTTTTTTTAATTGGTGTTTTAGGTTGTTGTTTCGGCAGACTGAGTGTTGTTGGAGATCCCCTCCTTTCTTTCGTAACAAACTTGAACTAATTATCAATAATCTGTTTCTCACTCTGTGCAATGTGTTGGAATTTTAATCCCTCATTGGATAACAATGTATAAATGTTAGATAAAACACAATGTCAATGTCAGAATCCAAACAATTAGCAATAGACATTAGATAAGGTTTTCTTTCTCTTAAACACTTTCGCTAGCCTTTTGGTATGGAGACTTTGAAACAAAAGAATTTGAAACAAAGAATAAGGAATATACTTGTATCCTCCGAAATGGAAGTAACGGGATGTGTCAATTACACTGTGTAGCATCGCATGACCGAAGTTGGTGAAACCACGAATTAATAAAATGCTCAGTTGGAGGAAAGAAAACAGGAACTGCAGTAATTGCTTTGATTAGATTCTATCTTTTCATAGCCTATATCCTTCTCTAATCTGATACTTATACAATCGTGGACTCGTAAGTAAATAAAACGCCGTTGTTTTTACAAACATTGTGACAAAAGCTGTAGATGTGTGCGTGGAAACCACCACAACATTGTGTTTAACATATTTAGACCATGACATTCCTTTCGTCAGAATGTTTGTAAAAACTACAATGATTTCTTGATGGATAAACAAAGAATTATCAAAATATATTTTTTACTAGGACATCGGCTATGACAAAGTAAAATTGAATCAAAACAATCATCACAGTACCTGTTTTCTTTCCTCAAACGAGCGGTATGCCTCCATTTTGTGTTCGTGTTTTCACCAACTTAAGTCACGTGATGCTACACAGTGAATTATACCGAATGGAAGTGACGGATGTTGCATGCAAGCAGGAGATACTTACTCTTCCTGGGCACCTGGTCTTACTCCCATTTTGGGAGCTTGCTTCATTTCATATGTTGGAGGTTTTTCTTTTTTGCTTTGGTTCTTGTTTTATCCTGATTTTGTATTGGGATACAGTCATTATCCATATTTGTCATCAACAATTTTATATTTTATATCTATTGTGATTTTTTATATCTAATTTTGCTTTGTTTTTTACTTTCACTCAAAATAATAAACATGCAGCGGTTTTTGTAAACTCCATTGAGTGACAATGAACAGAATCTAGTATAAAAAGAGAGAGGAAACTATTCTTGAAGGTGCTATTACCTACCATTGAGGTAAATGTCCCTTTGTACTCCGGAAGATCGTTTCGTTCTAATCAACTTGTGAAATAAAAATCCAAGCAGGACCACAAATAAGAAACAACTCAACATCGCCCATGGAAATGGATCTGTTAAGAAATTGGCGCTCAAACTCTCAGGAATCTGCGTGATGTTTGCTGTAAATATATTGCCTTCTTTACTTACGTTAAACATAGATATTATATGAACATAGGCAAATCCTAAAGGAGAGCGCAGTTAAGTTAATAATTTAACCTTCATTAATGCTTACTTTCGTTCAATTGAAAAAAAATGACGGGTTATCTCGAAATAAATGTCTAATCCGGAATATTCTTCCAGACTCGCATGCGCCCTCAAAACGAAAATACGTCACTTTCAATTGAAGTTACGTTAAAGTAGTTTTGTTTTCGCTTAATAAACTTATCTTTAAAGTTGATTCAGTGATATATTGGATGTAATTTCATAGTAATGTGTCATTCTTGGCTTCTTTTGTGATATCCGCTTGGGTATTTTTGAATGATATATTGACAAATTACCATTAATAACGGAGCCTTAGAAGCGTAATTTAAACATATTAGAACGTCTATTTTAGCGTGAAAAAAAGAATATAAATACATAAAATAACCGTCTTTTTGAATGTGATTATACTGTGACGCGTTAGCGCATTATGAAAGAAGGGAGGAGATCTCCAACAAGACCCCGTTGCAGCATCAACAGCAGAACACCAAAACATCCGATGCAAAACACAAAAGACGAGTACAGCACGAGACGGAAAAAAGAGACACACGACATTTAAACATCAAACACAAAAGACTACACATAAACCGACGAGACCAATGGGCAACAGGTGCCGACTTTGGACGGCCATTTTTCACGCAAGTAGCAAATGGTGTGGTTATCCTGGATTATTCCTGGATCCATTCTAGGTTATCACAGTATAATAACATTCTTAAAGACAATCATTGTATAATTATTCACTGTACCTCTGATCTCAAAGTTGAATAAAGTCCTCTTTTTGTTATCTGCAGTAAGCGTTATGTAATACTTTCCAACATGCTTCACATGGAAGTATGGAATTTCCAACATTATTATCTGTCCTTCTTTCTGCACGGTTCTTCCATAGCTTTGGATCGAAAGCGTTGTATTTTGTAAATCGATGTTCATGTCAGAAGATTTAGGCGAGTGCATCTTTTCCTCAGCTTTGAGAAGCTCAATTTGTTTTATTTTTACTTTTGGGATTGCTAGGACCGGTATACTGATTCTCAATTTCTCTCCGGGTGATCCGTAGAATGTCTTATGATTATAAATAAATACTGGACGACCTGTTATAAAACAAATTTCGTATCACGATATATTCTGACAATTTCTTTAGGAGTTTCATGTCTTTGTTAAAATATTGCACCTTAAATATGATGAATATGTTAAGCTTAATCTTACTCTCAATAACACATCATTGGTGCATATGTACTTCAAAAATATTTTGGTATTTTCAATCATTTATGGTTTAAAAAAAACAGAAAATAGCATATGAATAGATAATACTTTTATGAACCTTCAAAAACTCTGTAAAATGTCGGTTTTTAATAAATGGAAGATTACCTGTGACAACAAGTTTCCCCGAATCATTTTGCCATAATTCATCCTGTAGGTCTTTTACACCATTAGACGCACTGCATTCATAGACACCGCTGTCTTCAGGTATCACAGACTCCAGATAAAGCTCTGATTGTTTCATACTCATAAATTTCTGCAAATCCTCATCGTTTCTGACAGTTGTGTTTCCTACGTAGTGTTTCCACTTAATCTCGAATTTGTCCGGATTTCCTCGGAGTTTGCACTTTATTGTAACATTCTCGCCTTCCTGTGTATCTATATCATCCACGTGCACACTTAGTGGAACTGAAAAGTACAGTTATGAAGGTGAAATATACGGGTGTTGCATGCAAACAGGAGATGCTTACTCTTCCTAGGCACCTTGTCTTACTCCCCTTTTGGAGTTCGTTTCTTTTCACATGGTGGTGATTTTTCTGGCCTTTGTTTAGTTTAGGGGACTGGGACTATATACGCAAAAAAGGACGATTTTAAAGGGTAAAATAACCCCACCTTAGTCCTGTTCCTATATCCAAGTGTCTTGCGTCGCAGACCCTCCGGAAAGAGGGACGGTTTTGATTTGATAGGGAAAATTGGGGTTGTACACTGTAACTCAACGTTAAAATGTCGCCATTTTGTTTTGAATCTGACTGTCACTTCGCGCGGAAATACTGAAGTCACAATGCGATTTTCGTACGGGGAACATTGATACTGAATTTTAACAATTACTTTACGTCATGCAACCGTCATTTTGTGCGGGAAATCAGAGAATCAACTACAAAGATGAGTTAGAAAGGGGGAAATGTACGAAGCCAAGCGGCGTTTGAGCGTATTTAACGGGGGGGGGGGGGGGGGGGGGGGTTGGGGGCGGTAGCCCCCGATCAAAGAGTTGAAATAGTGATGTATTGTTCCTTTAGTTACAGAAAAGAAATATGTCTTTAAAATGTTCATGTATTTCATTATTTTGTCCTAAATAGTCGTGGTATCCTAAAGACAATCAAGAGCAATTTTAAGGAGTAAAAAATAATATTATAATCCACAGTACAAATGAAAAACGCAACACTATTAAAACAGTAGAAAATACTTTATTCTCTGAAAAAATTCTGATTGAAAATTCGTCTTAAAATCGTCCTTTTTGTCTATATAGTCCCGGTTCCCTAAACTGAACAAAGGCCGTTTTTCTTTGTTTGCTTTGGTTCTTGTGTATCCTGATTTTGTATGCCTTCGGTTTATGATGTTCTGAATTATCAATTCTGTACTATATATTGGGATATGATCATTATCCATATTTGTCATATAAATTTTTGCAAAATAGTTCGAAATCCTCAGACGATTATACAAGTTATTTAAATGATAACATATAACAGATGGTCAACGTCATCAAATTCAATAGCATAATTTAAGAACAGATAAATTTGCAGCAGGGACAAGACCTGGACGTTTCGGATACTTAATACTTAACCCTCGTCAGTGATCCTCAATCTAAACAATGTAATATGACTAAAGAGTGTGAAAATTATAATCTCCATAAATGGAACGAAAATTAGATATCAACTTCATATAATATATATTTTTGATACCTTGATATAAGAAATAAATGTAATAAAACAATAGGAATTGTTCACGAACCAAGAAAAGGACACTGCATAATTTTAGATTTTGTTTTCAAATTTGTGCGTGGACGTCGACGGCGGGTGCGGCTAGCCAACAAGGATGCTTGCTCCTCCCGGGCACCTGATCCCAACTCTAGCTTGCTAGGGGTCCGTCGATGGTCAACATTTTGCTCTATTATGAGTGCTGTTGTGATTGTTGTCAGGATCGTCTTTAACTCATGTAAAGGAAAAAATGATTTATCATATTTGAAGCAGCTGAACATCAGATTAGATTTGAGCTTGTTATTTACTTACATAGAATTGATAATGCAAATGATTCATTTGTACTAAAATTGCTGCTTTTCTGAGTTACGCTGCACAAACACTTCACCCCATTCATTGATCGATTCAGTGATACTGTGATTGATTTCCATGTGGTAGATGCATTATGACCGTACGCTGGGTCTGTTTCCCTGCCCTGACAGCTAAACTCCAAGTTGGGTCTTGGATATCCTCCATTCACCAAGCATTTAAGTTGCTGTGGGTCTTGAGTTTCTGTTATAGATGAATAGGTCTGTATGCCCTCAATTTTCAGATCATTATTTGGAGAATCTAAATATACCATAATATAAGAATTAAAATAAAATTTCACAATAAAAATCACATGCTACATATCTAAGAAGCGCCATGGAATATCAAGAAGCGCCACGGAATGTTTTTTTAATTGTACCCTATTCGATTCAACTTCATGTCCATTATTTGATTAATGGATATGTTTCTCGATTATCGAAAGTAAGGTAAGAAAGTAAGAAAGTGAGGTAGTGATAATAAACACAACTGGTAGTTGTAAAACAAAGGGGGGATCTCCAACAACACCATGTTGCAGCACCCACAGGAAAACTCCCAATGCAAAAACAGAAAGCAGACAAGCACAGAAAGAGACGCATAAGGGACAACGAACGTCAACGCACAACACGGAAGCATTAAACACAAAGCACTACACATAAACCAACGAGACCAATGGGCAACCGGTGCTGACTAAGGACGGCCGTCAGCCACGGAAATGGCAGAAGGTGTGGTTATCCTGGATTACGTGCGCACAACCCTTCCATTTTCCCGATTACCCAGATCTCTCAAAGAGCGTACAATTTTGGTGTAAAACAACCTCCTCACTGTCAGATGACAACACACAAACAAGACCGCAAAACGCAGGGGCCCAAGCAACAGTAAGTTGTAAGTTTGTAAGTTTCTATTTTCGTCTTCAATCATTAAAAACCAAATTAAAAATATCGAATTTTGATTCTTTTTTAGCATTTATCTTTATTGCAAAACTATCTTAAATTGCAATTCTCAACATTTGTGGACATATCAATGATATAGTACTTACGTAAAAACTGAAGTACGTAAGGCGAAGATATTAGAGGTGGTCTCTCTAAGTTTGATACTCCACATTCAATTGATTTCTTATATAGTGATCTCTGAAGTGTGAGATTTACTGATGAGGTGTGTTCAGTTGTTTCTTTCCCATCCAGGTACCATGTATATCGTACTGGCAGTGTTGAATTGTGCCAGGTGAGGCATTCTATTTGAATTACATCGCCTTCATGGCTAAGATTTGAAGGTAGAACACCAAGAGTTGGTCTCGTAACAGCAACTGGAAAATTGAAAGACTACATCTCTGTAATTACACTGGTATTGATAAGAAAATATCAGCGTTGTTCGAGTCATTTACAGACGTAAAATCAACTATTGTTCCATTCTGCAATACAATTGTTGTGGTGCTCGATGCATCAATTTAGTCGTCGTAAAGGGAAATTTATTTATGACAAATATGGATAATGACCATATCCCTGTATACAGCACAAAATCGATAATTAAGAAAACCAGAAACCGAAGGCATACAAAATCAGGATAAAACAGGATCCAAAGCAAACAAACAAAAACCTCCACCATATGAAAGGAAGCGAACTCCCGATAAGGGAGTGAGACCAGGTGCCCAAGAAGAGTAAGCATCTCCTGCTTACATGCAACACCCGTCGCTTCAATTCGGTAGAACTGTCACATCCGGTTACTTCCATTTCGGAAGACATAGAGTACAATCTATAGTTGGATGTTTCAAATGGTCTATGACAGAATACCATCCACCATTTTGGAGAGCGGGGCATCATAGTGCATGACTTGTTCCCCATATCGACCTTAGAACTTCCTCAGTGACGATGTTAGCCGGTCAAAAACAACAAAAGTAACTTCAAAATGTAAAAGAAGGGAGGAGATCTCTACTTAGTTGGAGGATCTCTACTTAGATGGAGGATCTCTATTAAGATGGAGGATCTCTACTTAGATGGAGGATCTCTACTTAGATAGAGGATCTCTACTTAGATGGAGGATCTCTACTTAGATGGAGGATCACTATTTAGATGGAAGATCTCTACTAAGATGGAGGATCTCTACTTAGATGGAGGATATCTATTTAGATTGAGGATATCTATTTAGATTGAGGATCTATACTAAGATGGAGGATCTCTACTTAGATGGAGGATCTCTATTTAGATGGAGGTTCTCTACTTAGATGGAGGTTCTCTACTTAGATGGAGGATCTCTATTTAGATGGAGAATCTCTTCTTAGATGGAGGATCTCTATTCAGATGGAGGATCTCTACGGGTACCTGTAAAGTGCGAAACGAAACAAAAACGAAACGAAACGAAACGAAACAAATCGAAACGAAACGAAACAAATCGAAACGAAACGAAACAGATGGAAACGAAACGAAACAAAACAAAACGAAACAGATCGAAACGAAACGAAACAGATCGAAACGAAACAAAACATAAGACTTAAAGAAAATGAGAAATAGAGGAAAAATCGCCGAAAACGAATATTTCAAGACAAGATCTTATTGAAGGGTCAGAGGGTACCACTCTCCTCCTGCCGCCTCCCCCTCCCCGTGAGGGGAGGGGGTCTTTGACGGTCAAGACAAATGTTTAAACTTTAAACTGTAAATTGGTGCAATAGTGAAGTTATTTGGGTTATTTCCTTTTTTAAAACCTTAAAAAAGAAATAGACCTGTTTAGATGAAAAACTAAGGTGAGCGAAGCGAGCCTGAAGTATTTGAACAAGAGCCCCAGGAGGGCACAACGCTCACCTGATACCCATGCATGCTCTAATTGACATACTGACATTGAATAAGACGTAAAATTGATAGTGCCAGTATCACGATTTGAGCCCACATTCTTTCTAAAAAGATTTTTGCCGGATGCAGACAAGATCTTTTTTACAGCCTTTAAAAGTACAAACAAGAAGAAATAGTCACACTTCAAAACATTATCTTTTTTTACTGATTTGAAAAGACGGATAATGTGATCCAAAGTCAGCTAGTGTATAGTTCAATTATTCAACATCAAAATAATCATTTTGTAAAATTCCACATTAATGTGCAGCAGGTGATGAAAAAACAGACAAAAAGAATAAAACAATGAAATAAACTTAATATTCTGGTGTATGTTGCTTTTAGGGAAACAAATTAATAGGCCCACGATATTGTAAAGCTACATGTACAACTAGCAGACATACGAAATCGTTATTTATTGTTAACTATGTTTCGCCTAGTGATAGGACTGTTACACGGACTAATTATTAGCTGACAGAGTTCATGAAAAGTATCAGCTGCATCGGATTTGCTGATAAAAAATTATTTGGTCCGATAAAAACTCATGTTGTATCTATTATTTGGATAGATAAAAATTCCCAAATGTCTGACCACAGGAACCTGTCGTTTTATGAGAGAAATTTTTTTATTATTCACAACCTTAAGCCTCTGTGTTCATCTTTAGAAATGTTATACATTGAAGATGTCGAACACAGTGGCTTGAGGTTGTGAATGATAATTTCTTTTCTCTTTTAAAACAACAGCTTCCTGTGGTCCAACATTTCATTGAAATATTTCAAGAACTCTGAACTGAATTATATTTTTTTCAAGAATTTCAGATATATCGAATGTCCTATACATTCTCTAAATCCACAGGAAGAGAATTTACTCATTATATGTTTCTTCAAGAAATCGTTCATTATACTTCATCTAAGAGAGTCTAAGACAAAGGAAATTCGAGTTTAGTTTATAAATGAGTGTTCCAAGTACATGAATGATAACAAGTATGAAAGTGTTCCCAGTATATGCACATTAAATAAAAATCTATTCAAATACCAGTACTATTTCGTTTGCATGATAGATTCTATTAATCTCCTGAAATGTATCACGTGTACAGTACTAACACGGTGGGGAATCTCGCAACGCAGAACAATTTATTTTTCTATATTTTTTTCGCAAAATAGATAATTTGATACAAAAAGGGAAATGTGATGCAGTGTAATAACGCCCCAACTATGAGTTGCATCCAAAATAAGGTGGATATCAGCTTTTTATAACGCACAAACACGATCAGCGTTCTACTTTCGCTTCCATCTACACCAATTATGCCGATAGTTTTTTCGGCTTTATAAAAGGATATTACCTCTCTTACTTTCAATAAAACTCGTATCTAAGGCATCCTTACACTGTATCACATTCCCCTTTTTGTGAAAAATAATTTGTAATACACGAAATTTTATATAAACCTAGTGTTGTGCGTTGCGAGATTACCGACCGTGACTACGTGACTATTAAATGGGCGTGGAGGAACCAATCAAATCTGTAACACAAGATATATATGGCAACTTTGTTTACCATAGATACAAATTTGTTGGGGTCCCGCTGGGGTTTGGAGCCACTCCCCATTGGTCCATTGGACATGGAAAACATACATTATACCTATGTACAATCTTAAAAAATATTCCTTAAAATCCAAACGTGGATATCTTGACAAAATTCTTTCACTTGAAGGGTACCATGCATGAGTACCTCATACCTACAACATGTCATGACAATCTGAAGAGTGGTTATAGAAAAGAAGCAGAAAATGTATGAAAATCACACCCCCCCTTCCTTTTTACATAAGAAAAAAATTCATAAAAAATCAAGAAAATAAAATTTAAGCAAAAAATACATATCAAAGCATTATAAAGATATGATAAATATGCAGTAAATGAGTGTGTAAAATCATACACTTTTTGAGTTATTTAAAGAAATAGTGCAAAAATTTGCATTTCTGACTAAGTCCGAAGAGACGTCAAAAAAGCGTCAAAAATTTGACTTCGGAGTGGAACCAAAAATAACAACACTTCTTAAGACATCTCTGTAGAGCATCCTGATGCTTTCGGTTTGTCG
The DNA here is from genome assembly GCA_033119305.1 of Pinctada imbricata. Lineage (NCBI taxonomy): Eukaryota > Metazoa > Mollusca > Bivalvia > Pterioida > Pteriidae > Pinctada > Pinctada imbricata. Next base: position 2,234,901 of record VSWD01000007.1, read on the forward strand.
ATACGTGCTTCCGTTCTGAAGAAGAAGTTTGTCAAAGGAGGGTAGTCCCCGTGACATACTTTTGCCTGTGGTGACGCCACCTGTTGAGGGATCCGGACGAAAAACAACAACACTTGTAGGGGATCATCAGTACTTTATACCTACCAAGTTTCATCAAAATCCCTTTAGCCATTCTTGAGAAGAAGTCGAAAATGTGAAAAGTTTACGACAGACACACGACACACGACAGACGACAGACGACAGACGCCGGACGACGGACGCCGGACGACGGACGCCGGACGGATCGCTATGACAATAGCTCACTAGAGCCTTTGGCTCATGTGAGCTAAAAATGAATTGTAAATTGCGACGAGCGAAGCGATCGAGAACAATTTTTAAGGTATATATAGATGAATTTCGTGGTAATTTTTAAAATTGAGATTATGTACATGAACGCATAAGAGCAAGATAATTTATATTAAAAGTAATTTACTATTTTTTTTTTTGGTTACTGTTACCCTTCCAATCATCTGTCCCTCCTCTCGCCCCCTTCTTCCCTCCTCCCGCCCCCTTTCTCTCCCTTCCCTTTGTCCCTGTCCACCCCCTCATTATTGCCTTCAACCATTAATTCTTGTAGCTGGAGGCTTTTTTTTAAGACTCAAATTTGACAATTAAAACATAATATATACGGTATATACATGTAGCACAATTGCATAGAGTGAATGGGATGAATATGCTCGTCATAGACGGAATAATATTATTTAGCAGGGAGGAGTCTAGCGCAGAGGAAACGGAACTGTTCCGTTATGTGTATTTGAAAATTTTATCAGAAAAAAATGAGAACAATTAAAAACTGGGGGGCACATTTCGTTTGAAAAAGGATAAGATTTTTTTCCTGAAATGTGCCCCCACCCCGTTATATGATCTGATTACGGTGTCATAGCGTGGTTTTCTATCCCCTCCCTTTCATTCCTCGTAAATACATGAATGGCATTTGACATTTACTTTATTTAAAGTGATATTAGAACATCTGTGAAAATAGTATATAGCATTAGCTCTTTAAAAATGAATTTTTTTCATCCTGTAACCAAAGAAAAAAAATTCCTGGTTTTAGAGGAAATCGACATTTTTGTCGATTTACCCAATAAATTTTCGGGATCGACTGTATTCTTCGTGGGTCTCAGTAAATGACGTCACAAGTTGTACACGACAAAGTGTTTGCCTGCACTAGCACATGTGTATACGCATGTGATTACCGTTTCAGGAATAAAACAATCAATATATATAACATAGTTTTTTTATTTATTGAGCAAAAAATAAATAAATAAATGAAATAAATAAATAAAGGGCGCACCATTTCTAAACATGCTCATGGCTGGCGATCACCTGTAGATTCAGGACAGAAGTTTGACATAATTCATATTCTGATTAAAAAAAATAATCGTGCCGGCCAGTATTTTTGACAGATTCTTAATCTACATATGGATTTATGGATCTAGCACTTGCCGAATATTAGATCGTGGTTTGCGGGGGTAACCCCCCCCCCCCGTACACACACTCGCACATTTGTCCGTTTTGAGTCGTTGAGAGAGAGAGAGAGAGAGAGAGAGAGAGAGAGAGAGAGAGAGAGAGAGAGATCATCCAATCTTTTCTATCATCAATTGCCTTCTCATGAAAACGTATTTCAAAAATGTTTTCAGATCAGTATAAATTTCTTGCTTCGTTCTATTATCTTTATGTTATTCCATTAAAAACCGCTAACTGTGACCATTTAACTTAATGATTTAGAAAAAAAAGAATAATGTCGAATCGTTTTTCGTTGTTAATCCCTAAAATTGTGACCATGTATATTGATAGAATAAAATTTGATCCTTATTTTAATCAAAATAGATTCCGTGACATCGACTTGGAGCCTCAGAATAATATTAAAATTTACTGAGTGTTTTACCCACTGGGGAGCTCGTGAAATAAGGTCTACCCTATATTCCTTGCAGGGAATGCAGGTGAATTTTGAAATAATTATTTATGAAGATGAAAATATATGTAAAAATAAATTAATAACATTTTGTTTTTGTCATTATACCCCTCACCCTCTTCCTACGCTTCTCCGAAAGATTGTTTTCAATGTTCACTGTGATCCGCCCTCCCTATTTTAGATTCCTGAATCCGTCTATGCCAAAGATATCTCCATCTGTCATTTGTCATTTAAGTGAATGTATATGACAATATGAATATAGGTAATACTATGTTGTTCACTAAGCTCAATAAAAGGATGGGCAGGGGGCCTAGCCCGGTCTGAAACTCCAGTCGCACGCATTCCAAGCGGTTAACACCCCCCCCTCCTTTCTGCGTTTGAAACAGGTCGGGCTGTATATTCAACCATAGTTTCAAATCGTGCGTGTTTAGAACAAATAGTACAATAGGACAGACAGAAAATATGATGTGACATCATGTGTGAAATCGTCCATCTCAAGACCCTTTCCCCATCCCCCCCCCCTTTTTTTCTCATGGACAGATGCTTGGTCGCATGAAAATTACTAACATTAAACATTTGCATATTAATACTCGACATGATCAAGAAATTATCAAAAGATGTGAAACTGAGCAAATTAAATGCGAACTCAGCTTCAATACCTCAACGGTACATTGCATTGTTTACACTACTTTCGTCTTTCATGTACAACTTTCTACGTCATAAGTCTCTCCATCATATTTACCGGAAGTGATCATTTATAGAATCAGGGTTTCTGTAAATGGCTAAAAATAGCAACTTCAAAACTGATTTACGTATATGTGCGGTAAGAGCTGAAAACTATTTTTGGCATATTATGGTTTATTTTTAGGGAAAGTTTTAGGTAAAAGTATTATCTCATATGTTCTAATATCACTTTAATTGTCAACTTTGACTCTTTCAAGAAACCCTCTCGGCACTAGTTACAAATGTAGAACTCTTGGATTAAGGCAATATTACATGCTGATCTTGTCTTGAAATATTCGTTTTCGGCGATTTTCCCCCCTTTTTCTCATTTTCTCTAAGTTTTATGTTTTGTTTCGTTTCGTTTTGATCTGTTTCGTTTCGATCTGTTTCGTTTTGTTTCGTTTCGTTTCGATCTGTTTCGTTTCGTTTCGATTTGTTTCGTTTCGTTTCGATTTGTTTCGTTTCGTTTCGATTTCTTTCGTTTCGTTTCGTTTCGTTTTTGTTTCGTTTCGCACTTTACAGGGACCCGGATCTCTACTTAGATGGAGGATCTCTATTTAGATGGAGGATCTCTACTTAGATGGAGGATATCTACTTAGATGGAGGATCTCTATTTAGATGGAGGATCTCTACTTAGATGGAGGATCTCTATTTAGATGGAGGATCTCTACTTAGATGGAGGATCTCTACCTAGATGGAGGATCTCTATTTAGATGAAGGGAGGAGATCTCTACTTAGTAACTACTATAGGTGAAAAGTTCAAATGATAGAATGGCGCTTATGTACATTAAGTTTTGCGTAAGGATAGATTTCTAACATGTAGCCAAGTTCGATCAACTTCGGTTGATTGTTACTTCAACTCATTCAACAATTTCTGTTAACAAATTTTCTTGAAATTTCTAAAAATTGGGTCCTGTAGCATCATATCCCAGCCATCTTGCAACGTCTTTCGGTACATTTTTGGACATAATAACGTTTACACTATTTGGCATATTACATTATTTAGATTGAGGATCACTGACGAGGGTTTAGTACCCGAAACGTGTATGTCTGGTCCATGCTGAAAATTTATCTGTTCTTAAATGATGCTATTGAATTTGAAGACTTTTAACATTCTAACAAAATGTAAATGGTAATATTAGATTTGTGTATCCTCCTTCACCTACCCGCCAAGATGAGTTCCTTGTATTTACTGGTAGCTCTTCCATAGGACTTCCCTATTCTCCAGAAACTGTTATTCGTTGCCAGAGTTACTTCAGACGCTGGAATCGTTACAGAGACTATCACATGGTTGGTAGAATGTTTACATGAAACTACATACTGTTTAAAATATGTCATTGTACAAACAGAATCCTTGATAACGATATTGCCTTCTCTCTCAGTTTTATTTTGGACTTTCTTCAGGATGATACCTTCCGTCATTTCGACTGGAACCTCGCAAGATATCGTGACATCCTCTCCGACGACTGGAGTGTTGTCAAACTGTATTTCCCATGGAGCTGTCAATTATAATTATATGAGCGACAAAATGGAAACAAAATACATACAGAAAAAACGTCACAAAAAGGAAGTTGGCTTAAAGAAAACAGTCAAGCCATTCTGTTACAATGTAACTGGAAATAAACTCATCCAATTAGTAGATGGTGGACATTTTTACTGTCGTATTCACATTTTATTGCACATAACGTTAACAATATGCAATAAATGACGTCTTTGTTAAGAAGGAAAAATAAAATTGGTCAAACTTTAATGATTCAGAAAAGGGACGTAATGCCACAAATATGATTCCTGTGACTAATTTTTTAATTTCATCATTTGATTAAAGTAGTATACCAAATGAGATATTCAAATGTATTAAAATAAAGAAGAAAATGTAACTGATTGTTTATTGATTTGATAAAAAAGTGTTTTCCCTACTTTACATTACCTTATGAATGATTATTACTGCCATCCAACATTTCATATACTTGTACTTACCTGGCAAAATTGCAGTAAAATTTGAGATTTGAACAATGTTTTCATTGAGTCTAGCTCCCACGTGAAAATATTCCCCAAGAAAGGGAGGTTTGTCAATGTATTCTAATTGCATCGTTGCTTCATACTTTCCGCTGCTTACTCTTCTTAACTGTCTCGTTCCAAGTTTGTATTCCGCAGTACCATTTATTTTCTGCATCAGAAAACAAATGCTAAAAGATTATCTCAAAACATCATGATTACTAAATTCGTAAATAAATACTAAAGACATTGGCATTTCAAAAAAGAGAGATATAGATATTAATTGCAGTCTACCTTATAGAACCATGTTATTCTGTTTAGCGGTGGATCATTGGTTTCTAGTTGAACAGACACAGTCCTTGAAGTGTTAACGTAAATGTTTTCGCTTTCAAGAAATTCCAGTTTCATTTGACCTAAAAATATAATGACTGACATTAAGATATTTATGGTAATAATTACAATTAACTATATATATGTCATCTGATCGGAGTTGTTAAAGAAATATGGAACATTCAAATAGTGAATATAATATTAAGAACCGAATTCTAAATATTATTGAAGTTATCCAACTCTTTACCTTTTTGAAGAAAATTTCAAAGTGTTTTTTTAAATGATTTCAATATCTCGCATAAATGAACTCTCAAATCATTGTTCTGATAGACGTGTATATTCTCAAGTAAACAGTACTGGCTGGCGACCAATTCTCGCCACTTTTACACCATTTCTGTAATCTTCTAATTATTACATGAATTAATCACAACAAGTACCTCATCTGTATGTTCATAGATATCTCTAGGACATATGTGCGAGTTATTTTTAGATTACACGCACGTGACCCGTAATAAAGGAAGCGGTTATTATGCACGTCGTTTCGCGGTAAATTTCATAACAGTACCAACATAAATAAACGGCCGTTTTTTCGTTATCTAACGTAAAATTTTTATTTATGTATGCATGAACAAGAAGATCAATAACTATTTTATATAATGAAAAGCAAAGCAAAAGAAAAAAGTCCCTTCTGGAAATATTTCACTGTATACACGTCCCTGATTGAAATAGTTCATGTACTAATCTTAAAAAAATCCAAGCAAAACACATATTTCGTCGTAGTATGGATTAAAATTTGGATATGAAGACTGAGGGTATCAAATGCAGTTCAATTATTATTTCATAGAACGTATCATGGAGTCGTTTAATCTGGCAGGTCCGACAGCGCGGTGGCGTATTCCAAACAAGCCAATGTACGCCGTGTTTATTTCAACGACGGTGGACACCCACTGAATATTTTGTCGTGTTTTAAAAATATTTCGAAAACAAAGAAGAAAGTATGTTGTCAACGACGGATTAAGAGATGTATAGGGAATACAATACTGAGAACCCCCCCCCCCCCCGAATATCCTATCTAATTCCCGTTTTTACGTAAAATTTATTTCAAAATCATAGGCTGAAACACCCTTCCCCCTTTCCTCTAATGGACTGGATAAATTCCTGGAAGAAAACTTCCGCCGATCAACGTTGTCATCTATCAATCAGATACAACTACTGTGTGAATTTGCTAAAGTTCTTTGTGTACTTGAGAATCTGCGATGAGGTTTGCTAAATATACGGATCATTGCATTTTTTCAAGTACATATTTCCTTGATCAAAAACTGGTCATCTTCCCCTCAGATATGCTTGAAAAGTTGGAGGGTTGTGCGCAAGTAATCCGAATACTATGAGTAACCACACCGTCTGCTACTGGCGTGACAGATTGCCGTCCTAAGTCGGCATCGATTGCCCATTGGTCTTGCTGTGGTCACTCGTGTTTAAATATTTTTATGGTGATTTGGCGTTCCTTGTCCCTTCTGCGTCTCCTGCTATGCGTGTCTGCTCTAAGTTTTTGCACCGGGTGTTTTGGTGTTTTGCTGAGGCTGCTGCGACTGAATGTTATTGGAGATCCCCTCCTTTCTTTCATGTCAAGTTAGTTTGATTAACAATCAACGTTTGAACTATACAATCGACAAATATGACAAGTCAAGACATACTGAAACGATTTGCACTTCATTTCACTGGCAAAATAAATAATTTTATAACAAAATGAAATATAATACGAATGGAATTAAATAAATATGCAAACATGTAAGAATAAACGTCACAGATAATTCATTGTCATAAATATTTATATATTTTATATATCTATAATGGTTATTAGAATGAAATGTATCACAGATAATAAAGAGATTAATACTGTTTAACAGAAGAAGTATCACAGATATCAAAGACATAAATATACGTTACGATTAACAGAACGCAAAATATATATCTATATGTAGCACATATTACTCCTCCAAACACTGGGGGCACATGAACGCGAGAGACTCAAGATCCTCTTCCTCCTGTAGACCTGCGCACTGTGGATGTACCCAATCCTCGCAGTTGTCACACGCTATCCACAAAGTATCCTCATCATGTCCACCATCTGACGTGTCACAAATCTTACATATGCATGATGCCTCGTCTACTGGTCGACTGCTGGTTTCCTGTGGGCCGTCACGTGTCGATGATTTTCTCTATCTCTTTCTACCTTTCTCTTCTCTCTCTCTCTGTCTCTGCGCTTTCTCTACTTCCTTTATTTTCCTTTTTTTCCTCGCTCTCCACCTTTCTTTTGGCAATTTCTTCTTTCTTTCGGATGTCTTTTAGGGTTTTCTCTCTGAGTTTGGTGACGTATTCATCGCTCGTAATTACCCGTGCCTCCGTGACCAGTTTACGGCGTGTCGTCTGAGGTTTACATGGAACTGGCGTGAAGATTGAAGACAGGTGCTCTGGAATCAGACCCTCTGTGACAAGTGGATTCGTTCCTAGAAATGTACCACATGATGTGCAGATGCTGGTTACGCTTTTACCCTCAGCACTTGTACCAGATGTAGATGGTTCACTCGTAGACCTGTTCTTTTCTTTTCCATCGCTGGAGTTGATTGTCTCAAAATGGGACTTGGTAAGCTGAGATTTATCTATAGCATCAGGATTCAGGGGCGATATTCCAGTCTTTTTGAAGGCATCTTTGATCCTAGCTGGGGAACAGAGCTCATCTATGGCATGGGAAAGTACCGCCGGGAATGTGGCCTTGGTGACGGTCTGTTGTTTGTTCAGATGCCCAAGGGTGACGGCAGTGGAACTAAACTTGGATTTCAAAGGACCATTCACGCTAACATCAAGAGGCTGGAGGATATGGGTCGTGTGTGGAGGCAACCCCAGTAATTCAATCTTGTTTTCAATGGCACACTCGATGACATCCAAGGTTGTTTGGGAGTCATGGTTGTCTATGATTAAGAGAACTGGTCTTGTCGGTCCAAAATTTGGAATGAATACCCGCTTAAACCACTGCAGGAATAAGGTACTGTCCATGTATCCACTTTCAGAGTAGCCAAACAACCAATCGCCGGGGACACTTTCCTTGTACGCCATATGTGGTAGACTCTTCTCAAATATCACAAAGGTAGGCAGGATTCTTCCATCTGCGCAGATGTATAGGTGAGCAGTAACATGACCCGTAAAAATGACTGATTGCTGGTAAGAATGGTGACCTTTGACTGCTATGACTTTCTGTTTCGACTTCTCCTTACCACTCCACCCAGTTTCATCGCAGTTGAAGATATGTCGTGGTTTTACCTGTAGTCTGTCCACAGTCTCCTTCAACAGATCAAAATACTGTTTCATCACTACTGGGTTTGACATCCTGTTTCGGCTACGGTCCTGCGCTTCTGGTTCCCTCTCTGTCAATTCTGGATGTTTGGCGAAAAACGTCCGGAACCACTTGTCGCTCGGTCCTTTCTCTAAATTGAACCGTGATGTCCGCCCGCTCTTTTTCACAACTGATATAACGAATTGTCTGACAATGGACCTCGTCATTGGGAACCCGCGATTTGCCAAGTACTTGGCGTACTCGACTATTGCCGACTCTTCCTCATCTGTCAGTTCTTGAGCCGGTCCTGGCTTACTGCTTACTTCCTTTTTAACATGATCGTCGAGTGTTTTCCGCGGTATAGAAAATTCACGCGCCGCAGCGCTCAGAGTAAGTATCGACCCTTTTACAGCAAGCACCGCCTCCTGCAGCTGATCAGGTGTGTACTGTCTGCTCTCTTTACTGTACCGTTTCGGCATTTCTGGAAATTAAAAAAAAAGGATTGTGAACGAGATGTATGCATAATTGTTAGTCTCTGTAGAATTATCTTCTTAATTTTCTTAAAGGAATGTAAAATTCTTTTCTTTTTTTTCATACATTTTTACCCATCACCCCCCCCCCCCCCCAAAGAAAAAAAAAAACAAAGTGAAAAAACCGTGCATAGAAAAGGGAGGACAGTAACAAATATATGTATACTATTCTGAAGTGCGTTTATAAGGTTTTAAGAAAATATTTATATGCTGGTTGTGTTATGTGTCAAAAAAAGATTATGAATGACATCCTCGCATATCGGATCCGATAGATGCATATTCGCGTAATATTTGGAGATAATTGATAGATTAAAATTCTTCATACAATAATAAATAAATAATAATAATAAAATACAGTACGCAGTACTTACATTTAATTATATAATTTACATTTAATTTTAGTACTTACTCAACTCACACTGCACTTACGAAATTTGCCGAGTATGTTTGTACTTAGTACGATATAAATTTAAAATGGATTTTTATTCAGTGAAATTCCATGGTTTAAATAGGAAATATGATCAAATATCAATCTCACTCGGTGCTAAATGCAGTATTAACTAGTGTGAAAAAAAGTCATGGTACAGATACAAAATATTCGGTACATTTTTTTGTAATTTGTTATGTTTGCAATGATCGATAAGTGGGTGTATAATATGAAATTTCTCTATTTTTCGGTTTTATTCTATATTTAATTGTCAGGAGGAGTGGATACTTTTTGTACCAATATAAATTCATCTGTCAGCAATATCGTAGTTATATATAAACCATATTAGGAACGCCTCTTGAATTAATCCATGAAACTTGAAACGTAAGGCGTAAAAAAAGGAAGGGGGGGGGGGGGGGGGCTAAAATACGCATTGAACTGTTCAAACTGTATAACTGATATTAAAATTTGGATCAATTACTCATATCTTCATATAAAAAGAAAAAGAAAAGAAAATCATAAATGTCATGTAATTTGTTCTAATAAAATGAACTTCGACATTCAACGGCCATGGCGACTCAAAAAAAAAAAAAGACAGAAAAAAGTCCAAGATAAAAAAAAATTGCATTGGTAGATCAATTCTTCAAATTTTTTCTAATAAAATTGATTTCTTGTAGAAAAATGATCATTGAACATGTTGAACTCAGTAAAAAAAAAAAACGAAAAAAAAAAAAAAAGCAGAACTGTGAAAATCCAACCAAAAAAAAAAAAAAGAAAAAAAAAAAGAAAGAAAGTAAGGCATCATTAGATATCATATTGATTTTTTTTTTAAATTAATAATTGATTTCTTATACAGAAAAGAAAATTAAATCTTAGAATATCAAGTACGTAATATATATGATTTAAAGTACAGGAATAATGACTGCTCCTTCTGTATAATAGGGGAATTCCAGAGTGACGTCATATCTAGGTCAGTACCATTTTAGTCTGCAAGACGCCGCACCGAAGAGCGAATCATTTCTATGTTTTTTGTCGTTTGGGGGTAGGATTGTAAGTTTTATAGAGACAATGGTCAAGAAATGGGAATACCCTGTCGTCTGCAACTGTTTGTGGTTTATAAAGCATTGGAATATTGCTAAAAGTGGGATGAGGAGGCGGCGAAGGAATCCCCCGAGTTTTTTATGTTTACATTTTGGGGGGTCGCCGAGGGAAATCTGGTCGTATCTAATGGTTTGGGGTTATTTTCTTACCAAATTTGGCTTGAATACTCTCTATGGATGGTTTCATCTGTACAAGAACCGCACGTGAGAAAATATCGCGAATTGCACGCGAAACCATGGTTTTGGCGAGAATTGGTACCTGGCGAGATTTGGTCGCCAGCCAGTATTTCAACAAATTTCTGAAAACGATATTTGAATGTACAAAATGTAAAGATTTGTCACATACTCAGGTTAGACTAAGCGCGCTATCGGATTGAGCCACTCGCTTGAATAATTTTTGTATTTTGGATTACCGATGAGGGGAAACAGGCCAGTAATTAAAATCTCATTTCCGAAATCAATCAGATAAGAAACTCGCGTCACAAAAAAATACAAAAATTTCTTTTACAATCACTTTGTTGAATATAACAATTCAATTTCGGATATAAGTATTACTCCAGTTCACTCTTTCCCAAAAACTCAACAAACTGAAATTAAAAAAACACCGACTACAAGATAAATTTGTCTGGATCACTACATTACAAACTGCGCACCCCCTTGGTATAAACGATCAAATTCATGAAGAAGGAAACATTTCCTTGGCCTCAACTAACATCAATTTTTTTTGTCAATCCGCCCTAACGAAAATTTAGGTCACACGGAAAAAAGATGAAACAGAAACGTAGAAACAGAACTATAATACATCGTACCCTCAAAGATCTACTAATAATTGCACGCAACGGCGGCAGACATATACTGTTTCATGCTCTCTCATCAGTACTAGCTGTTCAACTGAAATCTATAATGGACGAAGCAGATGTTGCATTCTTAAGAAATACTGATTGATTAAGACTAAATTAATATGATTGTTGCCTTCGCACAGAATAAACGTTATCCTGTCATTAAAAAACATTCTCTCTAAAAGACGATTCTTAAAAATTCCGTTTATTAACAAAGGTTTCGATCTTCTTAACATCTCTAATATTTTTCGGGATTATCGCATTCAAAGTACCTCTTCTTATTTGAATTTGAAGACGTTAAACGTTTGAACTACTTCCTGATTGTCACTGCTGGTTGACCATGAGTCCCCGAGGGCACATATAGCCAAGTTCGATCAACTTCGGTTGATCGTCTGTCTCCTCAATGCATGCGAAAATTTATGTTACCAAATTTCTTGAAATTTCTAAAACGTTGGTCCTGTAGCATCATATCCAACCCATCCTGCTACGTCTTTCGGTACATTTTTGGACATCATAATTTTCATACTCTTTGGCCATATTACATTGTTTAGATTAAGGATCACTGACGAGGGTGAAGTACCCGAAACGTGCATGTCTGGTCCACGCTGCAAATTCATCTGTTCTTAAATGATGCGATTGATATTGAAGACATTCAACAATACAATGACAAAGATTGATAATGACCATATCCCTACATACATCACAAAATCGATTAATATTCAGAAAATCATAAACCGAAGGCATACAAAATCAGGATAAAACAGGAACCAAATCAAACAAACAAAAACCTCCACCAGATGAAAAGAAGCGAACTCCCGAAATGGGAGTGAGACCAGGTACACAGGAAGAGTCAGCATCTCCTGCTTGCATGCAACACCCGTCGCTTCAATTCGGTAGAATTGTCAAAAAAATGTACCCAAAGATGTAACATGATGGGTTTAATATGATACAACAGGACCCACGTTTCAAAAGTTTATTGCATTGACTACATGTGCCCTTGGGGACTCCTGAAGCGAAAAATAAGAAAAATGGTAAAAATGCGATTATTCTAAGACGAATTGAAACCGAATGATATGAATATGGATACAAATCAAACTGATATCTAATATTTATCAAATATAAAGAAAATTGAAGGATCTCCAATGTGTCTACCCTGCATTCACACAGCATAGAAAATCCACAAGAAAGCTACACTAAATTGACATTAGACAAAACTACAAACCGCAATGTCACCTTACAGAAAGAAATTTTATATCTATACAGCAATTGTACGTCTATGAATGTCTCTGTGTATTCGAAAATAAGTGGGAGGGTTGTGCACACGTAATCCGGATAACCATACCTTTAACATAAAGCAGATGGCCGTCCAAAGTCGGTACCGGGTGCACATTGGACTCCTTTCTTTTATGTGTTGTCATTAATGTTTGATGTTTCTGTTCGTCTGTTTCAATTGTTTATGATGTTCTGGTAAATAAAGGTGTTTCTTATTGCGGTTCGTAGTTAGACTAGACCTATTTCCCAAGGCGAAACCAGAATCATGCTAACCTTCTCAATGGTATACTTTAACTGTTTAATTATTCCGTCACGCGCTGTAGCTCCGCCCTATTTCGAAGCTATTTCCCTATGGAAATAGTAATCTCAACTAACGCACCCTTTACGGGGAAATAGTCTCACCAGGCGAGTTACAGCTAGTTTTAATGAGTATCTTCTTATATAGGAAAAAAGAAGAGGTATAATAATATTTTTTGTTGTATCATCCGAAAACAATTTGCAGTAACAAAGGATGACAAATATGGATAATGACCATATCCCTGTATACAGCACAAAATCGATAATTCAAAAATCAGAAACCGAAGGCATACAAAATCAGGACAAAACAGGAACCAAAGCAAACAAACAAAAACCTCCACCATATGAAAAGAAGCGAACTCCCGATAGGGGAGTGAGACCAGGTGCCCAGGAAGAGTAAGCATCTCCTGCTTGCATGCAACACCCGTCGCTTCAATTCGGTAGAACTGTCACATCCGGTTACTTCCATTGGAAGACATAGAGTACAATCTTTGGTTGGATGGTTCAAATGGTCTATGACAGAATATCATCCACCATTCTTGAGAGTGGAACATCATAGTGTATGACGAGTTCCCCATATCGACCGTAGAACTTCCTCAGTGACGATGTTAGTCGGTCACAAACATATCCCTGACTGAGAAGCTTATCTGAAAGACGCCTAGCTCTCAGAACAAAATCCGTATATTTGGTACTTGCTCTGGCATAGCGTATCAACTGAGATATGAACACGCCATAAGCAGGCGATGAAGGGATGTTGCTACTCAGAAAAGGAAAGTTTGTAATGCTGAAATTGAAGTCGTCACGTTTGTCATAGAGTGAGGTGTTCATGTGACCATCAGTGTCGTAGGACAACATTATGTCCAAATAGGATGCTGAATTATTTGTCTCTGTGGTTTCTTTGACTTCAAGCTCCGAAGGATAGATACTGCTCAGGTAATCCGCGAATTTTGGATTATTGATGGACAACACATCGTCTATGTATCTGTAAGTGAAGTTAAAGTCAGAAGCTAAGTATCTTTTCCCTTCAGAGACCAGAGATTGAATGAATTCAGCTTCGTACGAGTAAAGGAAAATGTCGGCAAGGAGTGGGGCACAATTGGTCCCCATTGGAATTCCGACAATTTGCTGGAAGACCTTTCCTCCGGTCACAAATGTATACTTGGTTCGGAAGTTTTTCGATAATTCTCCCTGCCATCAGAACAAAGTAATTGTTGTTCGAGTTTACTATGGCAGAGTGTATCAATTGCGATATGAATAAAGCGATAAATTGCATTTGGAAATTAAATGAAACTATCCATGAATAATCCAAAATTCGCGGATCACCTACTTTAGCAGAATCTCTCTTCCGGAGCTTGAAGTCAAAGAAACTACGGAGACAAATAATTCAGCATCCTGTTTGGACATAATGTTGTCCTACGACACTGATGGTCACATGAACACCTCACCATATAACAAACGTGACGACTTCAGATTAAGCATCACTAACTTTCCTTTTCTGAGTAGCAACATCCCTTCAACGCCTGCTTATGTGTTCATATCTCAATTGATGTCAGAGTAAGTACCAAATATACATACTTTGTTCTGAATGCTAGGCGTCCGTCAGATAAGCTTCTGAGTCAGGAATACATTAACATTTGTACAATATAGTGAGTGTCACTGCTGGTGGACCAGGAGTCGGTTGATCGACTCTTTAACGCATCCAAATATTTCTATGGTCAAAGTTTCTTAAATTTTTCAAACGTGACTCTTTTCGGATCATATCCAACCCATCCTGCTACGTCTTTCGGTACATTTGTGGTCATAATAATTTTCACATCCTTTGGCAATATTACATTGCTCAGATTGAGGATCACTGGCGAGGGTTGAATACGAGAAACGTGCATGTCTGGTCCATGCTACACAGCCAATTGTGCATCACATGAAATTAATATGAAATATGCATCATGTAAATTTCACATGAAAGTTTATGTGCATTTATATAGATTTTACTTAAAATTGATGTGAAAAAATATCACATCAATTTCACATAAATTTACTTCACATGAATTTTACATGACTTTTTATTTGTGACCTTCATGCATAATTGACTTTACATGCAATTCATGTCAGAAACTTCACATGAATTTCATGTGAAAAATTTCAAGTAAATTTCATGTTCGTGCTCATTTCACATGAATTTCATGTGAACTTTTACGTAAATTTCATGTAAATTTCACATGAATTTCATATGAGGAACAACTGGCTGTGTATGGGGAACTTGTCATACATTATGATGTCCAATTGTCCAGAATGGTGGATGATATTCTGTCTTATACCATTTGAACCGTCCAAAAAGAGTCTATACTTGTATCTTCTGAAATGGAAGTACAAATGTATTTGTATGTGCTATTTCTGCGACGGGTCTCGCATGCAAGCAGGAGATGCTGACACTTCCTAGGCAACTGGTCTCACTCCCAAATTAAGAGTTCACTTCTTTTCATGTTTTTTGTTTCATTACTTTGGTTCCTGTTTTATCCAGATTTTATTATGACTTTCTGAATTATTGATTTTGTACTGTGGTATGGTCATTACCCATATTTGTCATCCTACAGAGATATTATCATCAAGGTGTTATAAAAGTAGAGGTGAAACGGAATGGACAAGATCATACGGTCAAAGACTAGTCATTTTTCATTTCAAATGCCGGTCCCAAAATGTCAAAGTAAATACATGTACTTTTTTCCTTAAAGTCTAAAATGAGTTCTTTCGTTGTAGTCAAGGGCACGGCTGACGGTCGAAGGTTATGGTAAAACATGTGCTTTGACAATTTTAAAAGATACTCACAAAACGTGTCTTTTCATATTCTGACAGATGGAAATTTTAACAGACATGTACAGGAACAGAGGACTTTTTTAAACATTCCTATGATGACTTATTATTTTTTGAAACGCTGAACTTATTTGAATAAGTCGACCAATTCACTTGAAATTCCTCGAAGGCTTTATTTCCTTAAACATCAATAAATCTCTGTTTTATATTTTGAGGCGGGAATGTAGATATTGGTTTTCCATTCTGCGGTTTCCGGTTTTGTAGAATTATAAGATTTTCCTTTTTATTATCAAATATTATATATCCGTTTTTAAGTGTAATGTCTCAATTACAACTTGTCGCATGGGTTACACGTGATCTCTTTAGACTAAAATTGTGGAAATAGATGCGGATATTTCCTAATAAGTAAGGATTTGACTTTGTTCACATCTTACAGCGAATACTTGTATCGATCGTGGTGTTTTTTGCAAATCAAAACTCAAAATTTGTTTCAACATAAGTATGCAGTTACTAGTCTATTATCTGTCTTGTTACGGATCAAGGGAGAGGTAGAAAAATTGACCATTATTTACATCATTTTACAAATTTACCATCCATAATAAGAGGGTCCTCTAGCATCATATCCCACCTATCCGTGTACATATTTCGGTACTTTTTTTATGTATAGGATAAAGACCGAGTTGAGAGGTCTGTATGAAGGTTAGATGCCCTCGGAGAGAACAGGGTGGTGTTTATAAAGACCGAGGCCGAAGACCGAGGTCTTTAAACACCACCCCGTTCTCTCCGAGGGCATCTAACCTTCATACAGACCACAACGAGGTCTTTATCCGACTTACAAACCGCAGATTTTCTTCAATTTTCAGAAAAATAAAAATCTAAAAATTTAATACACCCCTGCTTTTCAAAATGAAATTGACCATGCAAATTATCTGGACGAAATATGCAACGATAACGATTATTAGGCCATAGAAATAAAATAGTTTGTTATACATCCCGATAATTTTTTGAAAGGTACTCATAACCCTGTATTCGGTCAAAGAAGAAAATAACAGTGTAAAAGTGAGTTATATCTCCATTCAAGTTTCTAATTAGGTGACTAAATTATTGCAAATAGAGATAGGAAAGACTTTCTAATCAAGTGAGGATAATATTTCTTTATTTTGTCCTCAATATACATGTATTTGAAGAGCATTTAGAATAATTGGTCTTCAACAATCGCTAAAGGGATCTAGATTGATTTTAAATGGTATTTTGAGCTTTTTGGGATAGAGGAATCTATTCTTCATCTGTTAATATTTCTTGTAAAAGGATATATTTAGCGGACTTGAAACATAATATTTTCTATACTATGGCCAAATACTCGTTATAATCAAAACAATTCACACCCGCGACTGAAATAATATTCTTTTCTCCGCCCCTCATTGTTTTTATTGACCTCCACACTTCATTGATCGTTCATAAAACCTCGTATATTTAGAATCATCCGCGGTCTTTATGAAATAGAATGACCGATGAATAACAAAAGAATCACATTTGAAGGTTTGTAAATAACTTTAACAGTCTTTGGCCGTATTTTATTGTTTCGATTATGGATCAATGACGAAGGTACCGGAAACTTGCATGTCTGGTCCATGTTGCAAATTTAATCTGTTCTGAAACGATGCTTTAAATTAAAGACGTGTAACATATGTACTACTTGGTGTTAGTGGACCAGGACCCCGATGGCATGTATAGCCAAGTCCGATCTACCTCGGTTGTTCTTTTTTTAAACGAATTCGAAAATTACTGTTCACAAAAATTTCATGAAATCTGTGAAAAGTGGGTCCTGTAGAATCATATCCCATCTATCCTGCTACGCCTTTCGATATGTTTTGGACATGACTTTCACAGTCTTTGGCAATATTTCATTGTTTCAACTGAGGGTCACTGAGGGTTAAGTACCCGAAACGTACATGTCTTGTCCATTCTGCAGATATATATGCTTAAATGCTGCTTTCAATGTAAAGAGGTTTAACATGTATACATTTGATCACCAATCCTTTCCAATTCGGTTAAGCAATAGTTCGTCATGAAGAAAAAAAAAATAAAGACTTAAGAATGCAATAATAAGAATGTAATTACTTAAACAAATATTTCACCATTCTGAGCTTTCTATTGCAAATTATAGGAATCCTACACAGCTCTGCTTATATCATTGCATTTGGAGTTGATTTCTTTACCCCTAAATATTTTTGCAACAATCTACTTTCTCTTCATCTTATGTTGCATGCGCACCCAATTCTTCCTGACCATAATTTTAAAATGTTGATATCAAGCAATGATGAATACTAAGTCTTGTAAATACACAACAACACAACGTTTCTGTTTTTATATCTACATAATTTTCCAAATGATCCATTCAGGCCGTTTGAAAGTCGTTAAACGTGGAATAAAACAGGCGATGTTTTGATTTCAAGATGTGGTAAAGAAAACAGATGTCGGTTTCCATATATTTCTTTAGATTTATTACAAAAATGACTTTCTGGTGTGGACACCTTAAAACAAAGAGATCAACGTAATCAAAGTATTCGGTGCAGTGTTAAACGTCTTCAAATTCATTATATATTCATTCAAATTATTACTAACTTGTAAGTGATCAAATTAATGTTTATCTACAGGCCTGACATACCCTAGGACATATAACAAAGATTTCTAAGGAAAATATTCACATGCGATAAGCTATACAAAAACGATTTACCTGATACGAAGAAAAGATATGACAATATCACAAGAACTGACGACTGTGTTAGTGCCATTTTAATTATCGTTAATCAAAACAAAAGTCTTCAAATCGGAGCCAATTTTCGACTGAGCAATAATTATTATGAATTCATTATTATTTCCGTATAAAACGACATGAAATTTAGCACATTCAATTTTTAAGTGTAAATTAAATACTTGATGTTGTACTAACGGAAATGAGTCGTATTACATACATATATCCCCTCCTTTCTCGTATGATATTTATACATATATATAACTTTAAAGTTCCTTCTACAAGTTATCAATTTTTTTTTCTATCCAAAGGAGATTACAAAAGAAAGAAATGGTGCAAAGGGAAATCATAAAGGCATATCTACGGAAGCGTATAGGTATCATACTGTTGTTGCGTTGTAACTATATTTCTTGACATACAATTTATCAACTTATAATGATATATGGTTATAAGTTGCTTCACTTATATCAATAAATGATATATTTTATTGACTTTTCAGCATTACGGACATTTAAAGGAAAACCTTTTTTTATATATTCAATTCATTTCCTGGATATAGATTTTACATCAAGTAATACAGGTCAAGTAGCTTAATATGGGTAATGTCGCTTAATAACGCGCAGAGAGCAGACCCCTCCTCTATCAACACAAAAATCAAACGGTTGCTTTTACTAAGATCCTCGATTCTTCAATCAATAAGACTAAGCACCTCAGAAAGAGAGCTTCCAACTTTTACCGTCCGTCGAATTTTGATTCATTATTTTTTTTATTATTGACAAACATCAAGTAATAGCTGCAACGACCTGTTCACGGAACAAGACGTTTTCACTTTTCATGTCTCGAGGCCTCCATGCATTTTATATCAAATCAGATGATTTTGATATAATAATTTTCCTGGACTAGATAATTAATTGTATAGCCTAGTTTTCTAATAGTTTTCAATTGCAATAGCAATATGGATTGTGTCGCTCAACGTAATGTGACGTTAAGATCTTGGTGCTTATGAGGTCATAGCGTACTCGTGCACTCCTGCTGTTTACACACTTCGTTCAAACCTAATGATCAATTGTTAAAGATTTTCAAAGCTAGGTCAAATGCAAAGGTCTAAGTCACATGGTCAGAAATGCATGGTATCCTTAGAAAAGTCTTGTACATACGGAATGCAGGTATGGAATGTCAACGCCCTACGTCCTACAAAGGTATAGGGTTTGACACTAAAAGTAGGATATACAGGCAGACGGACACATAGATGGAGAGACAGACAACAGAAATTATTGAGTGTCGTTATGCTTCGCAAGCAACAAAACATAGTGTAATCAAAGATTACGAAGCTCACCTCGCTGCAGCAAAGTTCAATTTAAACATATCTCTACATGTATATTAGGAAAATCACTCATGTGGAAAAAAGTAGGTCAAAGTTATTTTATGAAAGTTTGATCAAAGATACATCCAATATGCAAGTTTGGTACATGTAGCACTTATACTTTGCTCAATATTGGCCTTTAAAGGCAAAATCACTCAAGCGGAAAAAGTAGGTCAAGGTCATTTCTTGAAAGTTTGATCAAAGATAAATCCAATATGCAAGTTTTGTACATGTAGCATATATACCTTGCTCAATATTGGCCTTTACAGGCAACATCACTCAAGTGGAAAAAGTAGGTCAAGGTCATTTTATGAAAATTTGATCAAAGATACATCCAATATGCAAGTTTGGTACATGTAGCACTTATACTTTGCTCAATATTGGCCTTATTAAGGCAAAATCACTCAAGTGGAAAAAAGTAGGTCAGATGCTGCATCCTATGCATGGGTTCACCTCAGCATCCCAAGATGAATCACTTGTGCAAGTTTGGTGACTGTAGCATCAGTACTTTGTCAGATACTAAACTACCCCAACAACTTTAACCAGACATTGACAAAATCATTCAACCGGAAAATGTACGTCAGATGCTGCATCCGATGCATTGGTTCACCTCAGCATCCCAAGATGAATCACTTGTGCAAGTGTGGTTACTGTAGCATCAGTACTTTGTCAGATACTGAACTACCCCAAAAACTTTAACCAGACATTGACAAAATCATTCAACTGGAAATTGTAGGTCAGATGCCGCATCCGATGCATGGGTTCACCTCAGCATCCCAAGATGAATCACTTGTGCAAGTGTGGTTACTGTAGCATCAGTACTTTGTCAGATACTGAACTACCCCAAAAACTTTAAGCAGACATTGACAAATCATTGAACCGGAAAATGTACGTCAGTTGCTGCATCCGATTCATGGGTTCACCTCAGCATCCCAAGATGAATCACTTGTGCAAGTGTGGTTTCTGTAGCATCAGTACTTTGTCAGATACTGACCTACCCCAAAAACTTTAACCAGACATTGACAAAATCATTCAACTGGAAAATGTAGGTCAGATGCCGCATCCGATGCATGGGTTCACCTCAGCATCCCAAGATGAATCACTTGTGCAAGTGTGGTTACTGTAGCATCAGTACTTTGTCAGATACTGAGTTACCCCAAAAACTTTAACCGGACGTGGACGGGGACGGGGACGCGGACGCCGGGGTTATAGCATAAGCTCATCTCAACTTCGTCGAGGTGAGCTAAAAATCAGTCGCAGTTATAGGTTAACTCCTTATTCAATGAAAAATTCCTCTACGTGTTGTATACCACTTGGTATTCCCGCTGTAATATAAAAGATGGCAATATAGCTTCATCAACTTAATCTAAAAGTTGATAAAAGCTGTGTTCATTAATTTAAATTAACTAGACAATGCAAGATAGAAAGGGCTGAAATGTCAATAAAATATACCATTTATTGATATAGTAAGGCAACTTGTAACTATATATCATTATAAGTTGATATATGGTATATCAAGAAATATAGTTACATTACAACAACAGTATGATAAATATACGCTTCCGTACATATATGTGTTTGGGTCTTGATCTGCAATATTGATAGGAAATGGATCTCGTATGCAAAAACCTCTCATTAAAGCATCCCAAGACCTCTATCAAAATGAAGATGACCCATCCTGCTACATCTTTCGGTACATTTTTTGACATGATTTTCACCCTCTTTGGTCATATTTAATTGTTTAGATTGAGGATTACTGACGAGGGTTGAGTACCCGAAACGTGCATGTCTGGTCCATGCTGCAAATTTATCCGTTTATAAATGATGCTATTGAATTTGAAGACGTTTAACATTTTAACTACTTGGTGAGTGTCACTGCTGGTGGACCAGGAGTGCCCGAGGGCACATGTAGCCATGTTCGATCAACTTTGGTTGATCGTCTGTCTCTTCAACGCATTCAAAATTTTCTTGTACTTAAATTCTTGAAATTTCTCAAACGTGGGTCCTGTAGCATCATATCCCTACCATCTTGCTTCATCTTTCGGTACGTTTTTTGACATAATTTTCACCCTCTTTGGCCATACTTCATTGTTTAGATTGAGGATCACTGACGAGAGTTGAGTACCCGAAACGTGCATGTCTGGTCCATGCTGCAAATTTATCCGTTTATAAATGATGCTTTTGAATTTGAAGACGTTTAACATGCAGTATCCACAGCAAACGAAAACCACCTATGAAAATAATTAATCAATAACTGGATAAATTCAAGCTCGTTTAATTGTCTCAAAGCTTTAAAGGTTGATAAGTATAAACAGAGATTCTAAATCATATGTCCAATGGTCCATAATCATGCGTCTCAGGAAAATACCAATTCTCTGTAACCATTTAAACAATTTCGACGCGCATTGTCTCCGATTTTTATAAAATTTCACACATAAGTAGGGACCACTAAAAAAAGATATGACAAAAGAATAGTTTCTAGGTCAAATTGTTACCATGGCGACGGCCCCAAAAGTTGGAAAATTGGCAAAATTGATATTTGTAGGCTCGATAATTTGGTCTATATATGACATTAATGATAAGATAACCACACCATTTGCTACTTGCGTGACAAATGGCCGTCCAAAGTTGGCACCGGTTGCCCATTGGTCTCGTCGGTTTATGTGTAGTCTTTTGTGTTTGATGTTTACATGTATTTTGTCTCTTTTCCGTCTCGTGCTGCACTAGTCTTTTGTGTTTTTGCATCGGGTGTTTTAGTGTTCTGCTGTTGATGCTGCAACGGGGTCTTGTTGTAGATCTCCTCCTTTCTTTCATTAATGAAATACTTTTTCTACATCCAAAAGACTAGGACCTACATGTAAATTTTTGATAAGCTCACTGATGTCAAAAATGCTGGTAAACATGACAACAAAATTACCTAATTTTAATATATTAATTCAAAATGCGGTTTGTATTTTCCAGTTTTTCTTCTCTCTTGATCGGTATATGATAATGAAATGATATTAATTTATGAAATTAGAAAATTCCGGATCAACCCTCTTGTTGCAATGTACATAAGTTACCTTGGCAAAGGTAACTACTGTCTACTGTCAGTTAAAACGTGATTGGGAACGTATGTTACCATGGCAAACATTTTTTATTAGTTTTATGAAACAGTTGTTGTTTTTAATCCAAGGAAGTTCAAATTCAATATCAATTAAGATAAAGTAGGCCTCTATCAAATTACAAGAAAATGTTTAAATTGATAATGGTTGCTATAGTAATTTGGCCGTACAATCTGAAACTATTTTCTCTATTTTTCGAATCCTTTTCCCCAAAGAATTAAACATGCTGATACAACTATTCTTACTTATATGATTAAGCAAAGTTTATTTCACTTTATTTTAGATGAAAC
Source organism: Pinctada imbricata (assembly GCA_033119305.1). Lineage (NCBI taxonomy): Eukaryota > Metazoa > Mollusca > Bivalvia > Pterioida > Pteriidae > Pinctada > Pinctada imbricata. The sequence continues at coordinate 2,258,019 of VSWD01000007.1, forward strand.
ATTTTTCAGATAACTTAACCTTGGATGCGCGTATCCAAGGACTCAAAGTTGGTTCATGTGCATTTTTACAAAACTTTTCCCATAGCAACGGGCTATTTCCTGAATATTAAAAAAATCTTTCATATTATGAAAGCCCTACTAGAATACATTAATTAATTATCATCACTTTCAATCAAAATTCAATGATCTAGTAAAAATAGGGTTCTTAAGGGGGTCCAGAACAGTATCCGAAAGAACCCCAACGGAAAGCTCTAGATCAATTATGACGTCATAATAGAAACCTCGACATTGGCGCGTTTTTCGCAAGAACGTCAGCATTAGGTAACGTAAAAATAAGGGGGAGGTGGTAACAAAATCACTATAACTTAAAAACTGACGGTCAAATTTCAATAGGAACTTATCGGTGTTTCACTTGACATATGAAGAAGATAATATCAAGTTTTTACGAAAAATAAATGATAGGGTTTCAAATAAACGGACTTATTATTCAAAATCAACAACTCAAAGATATCCTGAAAATAGTCAAAAATTTATCTTCTTTCGACAATTTCTTTTAAGATTCTTAGTGATAATTTATGATTCTATCCATATCTGATTGTCCAAATCATATCTAAATGAAAAATACAGGACTTTTTATATTCTGCCTCTACAGAAGATCTGTAACTGTTTTGAATTACCTAAAGTGTGTTAATTGTAACGTCACATTTTGGGGCTTTAAATGGGTATATATGTACGTTCGTAGCTTCAAAACTAATGGTAAAAATTGATGAAACTTTGCATGTAGAAAAAGCATGTTTCAATTATACACATATTAAAAAAATTAAATGATAGGATCTTCATTTAAGTCTGGCTGTCCCGAACTTCCTTAATAATGTCTAAACTTGCTTTCACTTCTTGCGTTTTGAGTTCGTGTTGCCATGGCAACGAACACAAACTTTATTCTTTTTTTTTTTTTTTTTTTTTTTTTTTTTATTATTATTATTATACATATATACAGCCCATTTACAAAATCACCAGCACCCGGGCCATTGTGCGATGTGCATATATAAACGTATAGGTATTGATTTAAATTGTGAATAGATGATAATAATATATGAATATAAAGTTCCAATGTAAAGTTGTAGAATATGTTTATCTATATCGTTTTGAATAATTAATTTCCGGAAAGTCAATTTTTTTTTATAAAGTATATAAAAAAGCTAATCGGAAATAGCAATACGTTCCGGGTTTTTATTTACCATGTAAAAAGTGCAACGTGTAAGAAACTGTACGTGTGCGTGTGTCAGCTGTATCTAAATGAATGTAAAGAAGAATTGCAGAAAGCGGGCTTAATATTCCATGTAAGTATTTAATAATCTTTCTAATGTAAAAAGAAAAGTTTAAAGGATTTTTTTAATGAAAATTACTGTAGTATATATCTGAATGCCACGTCGACAAAATTTCATGCCTCAGTGAACAACACCTAATTTTTACAGGTAAGGTATAGTAAGAGAAAAGTTAGCGGAGATTTAACTCTAACAGACGACGCTTTGTGAAAGATATATCGTATCGATAGATTTTAGAATTTCTATATCTGCGCGCTTAGTTCAAGGTCATTTTATATTTATTTTTAGTAAAGGTATTTTTACTTTTTATATTTATAGAAGTGGAACATTGTTGACAGCCTATTCTGATGTCCAGCCTATGGTGATTCCCATACTTGGACTAGCTTGGATGGAGTTCCGAAGCTAAGTGGCTTTTAAATTATCATAATTATATCATAATGCATTTTGATTATATACTATCTTTACTTATCGAATTTACTATTTTGTTTTTCAGGCTTTAAATACTTGGTTCATTTATTAACAAAAATATTTTATTGCATTTTAGGAGGATTAAAGATCAAGATGTACAATGTGACTTGACCGGATATTTACTGTGTAGTGAGGATAATTTGTGCCTTTACGAAGATTTTTGGAATTATATCGTTCTTGTGTTGAAGATATTGGATATATTTATCTACTTCCATTCTCAGGATCGGAACAGGATTTATTCTTTTTGATTTCTTATCACTAGTGTGATATGTTTTATAGATAGTGAAAATTATCATAGTTAGAAATATGTTTATATCATCATATTGTTTATTGCCACATTTATAACCAAAGATATAATTTTTTAGTATAATCAAGTTCTTTTCAATTTGAACTTCTTTAAATATTTCTAATATTTTTTTGTTTAAAATTTCAAAATATTTACAGTCGATAAGATAGTGTTGATAGTCTTCCACGACATTACATGTGTAACAAAGTGGATCATTTTCTAGTTTCCATTTATGAAGAAGATATTTTGTGGGTAATATTCTTTGTATTAGTTTCCATCTCATTACTTTCATTTTATTTTCTTTGACTGCTTTGAAGATAAATTCCAATGTTTTTGAAATTTGATTATTTTGAAAAATGTCAGGATAGTCATCCTTCCACTTGTCAAATGCTAATGGATCAGATGATGAATTTTGAACAAGAATATCATATACAAATTTATTTGTTAATTTCTGAAGAACGATTGACTTGCATCCATTATATTGAATTTTTTTGTTTATATTTACTGTATATTTTGTGGCATCAATGTTTTTTAAAATATTCATCCAGTTTTTAGGTATTGCACTTTTTAATTTTGACACTTGTGTTATCCAATTGTGTTTATCTACTAGCTTTGAGAAAATTATATTTTGTGAGAATTTACCATTTTCATCTAGGATATCATTCATTGTGAATATACCAGCTGATATCCAGTTTTTATAAAGAAGACATTTCCCTTGAAATTTTATATTTTTGTTTCCCCATAGCATTTGCCTTCTAACCCATTGGTGATCATGTGGTTTGTTTTTCTGATTTTCTGTACCTTTGAAGGTATACCATGACTTGATAATCTCTTTATAAAATATTGGAAGTTCTTGTAGATTAGGTAGATTTTCTATTTTATCAATATTCATTGCAAAAATTATATGCCTTGGTCCAATTTTATTCAAAAAGTGATTTGGGATTTCTGTCCATAATGAGTTATTTGATTCTCTACTGTTTAATTTTTTTAACCAGTTAATTCTAAGGGTATCAATATGGGACTTCAGGTCTATCATTTTAATTCCTCCTGTAGTATAGTCTTTTATTAGAGTTTTCCTTTTGATCTTTTCCCTTTTTCCATCCCACACATAGTTATAAGCTATTTTTTCGAACTCGGAGATAATATTTTTTGGCACTGTGAGCATTGAAGCTGTATAGGATACTTGAGATAAGATAAATGATTTGATTATTTGAATTCGACCTATCATTGTAAGTTTTCTTTGGTTCCATTTTTGAACAATACTTTTTATCTTCTCTATTTTATTCAACCAATTTTTTTCAAATAAGAGGTTTTTATCAAATCCGAAATGTATTCCTAATGTTTTTACAGATGGGTCAGACCAACAAATTGATTCAAAATTGTCATCAAATATTTTTTTAAGGCAAAGACCTTTACATTTATCTCTATTTAGTTTCAAACCTGAGAAGGAGCCAAATATTTCAATTTCATTTAGGGCAGCAGTAACATCATTTTTAGAATTTAAAAAAAGAGTAGTATCATCTGCAAACTGTGATATTTTAAATGCGCGTTCTTGATTCCTATTTATTCTTATTCCCTTTATGTTTTTATTCTTTCTTATATTTATTGCCATTATTTCAACTACCAAGACAAATAATAGGGCAGAAAGCGGGCACCCTTGTCTGACTCCTCTTGATATTTTGAATGATTCTGAGATCCAACCATTATTAACTATCTTAAGTTTTGTGTCATTATAAACTGTTTTCACCCATTTTATAAAAGATTTACCGAAAGAGAATTTCTCTAAAACTTTATACATGAATTCCCATTCCACTGTGTCGAAAGCTTTTGCGAAATCTAGAAATAATATTGCACCATTAATATTAAATTTTTCAGCATTATCTATAATATCTTGTATTAATCTTATATTTAATCCGATGAATCTATTTTTGATAAAACCATTTTGATCTGTATTGATTATTTTAGGTAAAACTTTTTTTAATCTGTTTGCGAGACAACTTGTCAAGATTTTGTAGTCAACATTTAGTAATGTAAGGGGGCGCCAATTATTTAAATCACTATAATCTCCTTTTTTATACATTAAAGATAAAATTCCGTTTTTCATTGATCTGGACATAATTCCTTTTTGGTAGATGTGATTTAAGGTTTTTAAAAGAAATGTTTTAATTTCATTCCAAAATTCTCTGTAAAACTCTACAGTTAAACCATCATTTCCTGGAGATTTATTTAGTTTCATTTGAAAGAGAGTTTTGGTACATTCTTCTTCTGTAATTAATCCTTCACATATTTCTTTGTCTTCATTATTAAGAACATTTTCCATCTCTGTTTTTTCAAGATAATCAAAATTTTCATTGGTTTCAAAACTTGATGTATATAATTCTTGATAAAATTCTTTTAATCGATTTAGTATTTTATCTTGGTCTGTGATAATGTCACCCTTTTTATCTTTTATTTCAGTTATAGATTTTTTTGTCTGTCGTTTATTTTCTAATGACAGGAAAAATTTAGTATTTTTTCACCCTGTTCTATCCAGTGAACTCTAGAACGGATTTGTGCCCCTTTGGCTTTTATTTCATATATTTCCTCTAGTTTTTCAAAAGTTTCAATATATTCTCTGCTATCTTTGTCAATGATTTTTTCTAATTTAGACTCCAGCGTTTGAATTTTCCCTTTGGTAGTTTTAGACTTGTTTTTTGAAAACCTTATAGATTCTTCTCTTATTTCAATTTTCATTTCATCCCATATATCAAGTATATTATTCATGTTGTCATAGTTCATGTTTGAATATTTTTGGATTATTCCTTTTATTTTTGATTGGTATTTAATATCTTTTAAATGAAGGGCATTCAGTTTCCATAGTCCTGGTCCCTTATTTATGGTCTTATTTTTAATTTTTAAAGAAACTGCTTGGTGGTCTGAATATTTTATTGTTAGTGGTCTTATGTCGCATGAGTATATTTATTAGAAATCATAAAAAGGTCTATTCTACTTGCCTCATTGCTGTTATTTTTTCGCTTCCATGTAAATTGTCTTATATTTTTGTTTTTTTGTTTCCAACAGTCAGATAGTTTTAATTGTTTTATCAGTATTTTAAAGCCATGTACAGGCTTTAATATCTTCTTATTTGATGCTGTTTTTCTATCAGATGTTGTTGGTATCTCATTAAAATCACCTCCAATGATGTTGAAACCCAATGAGAATTCTTTCAATTTATCTTTTATTTTTTTGAAGAAGGTATTTCTTTCATGCCTATCATTTGGAGCATAAATGTTGGTAATTGTATATATTGTTTCTTTAATTTTTATATTTATTATTATCATTCTACCATCAGTGTCTTTAATTTCATTTATAAGTTCATAATCAATATTATTCTTTATGAATATACTAACACCTTTACTTTGACTGGTGCCAAAACTATGAAAAATTTCACCTTTCCATTCAGATCGAATAAATTTACATAAATCCTCAGTTAAATGTGTCTCTTGAACAAGTAGTATATTAGCTTTCTGATGTTTTGACCATTGGTAAAATCTGTTTCTTTTGTTTTTTTCTCTTAAGCCTTGTACATTGCATGTTATTATATGAAATTGTTCATTTGTCATAATTCATCATTTTATCATAAATATATAAATTTAATTTGCATACTATGCATTTGTCTTTATTGAACATTAATAAAGTCTTTACACAGATGCCAGTGTAAAATGCAAGATTGTCACTGGCAGCAAATGGGGACCTAGGTCTTTGTTTTGGCATTGTTGGGCTTCTTTGATGTGCGGCCTCGTTCAGCTATCTCCACGGTTGGAGATGGTGGTGTACGGATGTCCTGCGGAATGTTGCCAGATTTCCTTGAAGGTGTACCTTTTGCAGCTGTCAAGAATTTGTCAATGGTACCGGTTTTGTTTTGGGTGACATTAGAGGACTTTTCACTAGACACTTTTGTTGAAGATTTCTTTGATTTTGTTTTCCTTAATGGAATATGAGAGACATTATTGCTAGGTGTTTCACACAAGGATTCATCATCATTTTGGTCAGAGACTTCCTGGTCACTCTCTGCCTCTTCAGTTGTTTCCAATGTGCTCTCATCATGCAGGGATTGGGGACACTCAGAAGAAATGTGGCCTATTCCTTTGCACGACCTACAGACGATGTCGTTCACACAGTCTCGTGTAACATGGCCTGTTTGAAGGCACTTAGAGCACTTCAGGTTTTCGTTTACCTGGCCTTTGTGGCGTATAACGGCTTTGTAACGACCGATTTCCATGGTAGAGGGAAGAGGAGATGGGAGGTCTTTCACAATGGCTATTCTGTCGCCATTCTCACAGTTCGTGAGTCTGCCATCTATACGGAGTTTGTCTCTGTAGAAATTGATGATGTCACATTGTCTGATTGACAAAGCTCTTCTTATTTGGGCATCATCAGCAGATAATGGAACGTTTTTTATTCTGACCATAGTCGTGTTATCTTCATCTAGATACTGACGTCCTGGATTTGTAGAGTAGATTGTGGGTGATTTACCTCTTAGTGGAAAACCTTGGGTCAGGAGTAGCGTCCTTACCCCCTCATCATCTAGATATATACGCCATAACCCATTGACTCGTTGCAAGCCGATGATATGTTCAGGTGGAACAGAACGCGCAATCGCCTTATATAGTTCTGAATGGGTTAACCACTGCTCTTTCGGTATTTTTACTTTACCGAAAATATCGACTTCTCGTATGAAAAGAGGCTTTACTGTTCGTACGTGTGTATCTACAATGTCTGCATAGGAAAAATGGGCGCCATCTTGTCCCTCACCATTGAAATTTGCTATTTGTAATTCTGCCATGGTCTGTCAAGATTAATCAAATTCAAACAGGATATATCATATATGATACAAAAAGTATCTCTTACACTTTCTCACCAGAACTTGAGTCACAAAACACTGCTTTTTCACAAGAAAAAGACGTATTTTCAGGAGCCTAATCAAACCCCACGCCTTAGCTCAGGAGCAGATAACTAACAAACTTTATTCTTATTTGAATGCTGATTTTTTTTGCATAAAAATGAAAAATGTAAGTAATTTCTCAATGAATTATGAAGAAATGTAAAAAACACTATTTTGATAGGGTACCCGAATTGTTGCTATGGAAACATAGATAAGACCTTAAACCCAACATTATTTAAGGATTTACTTAAAAATTGTGAGATTTGTGGAGATATAATATGGTTTGAGGCGGTGCACACTTTACAATACGTAACTATTTACTCAGTGATCTCGAAGAACGCATAATTGTTGCGAATCATAGCCTTCTCATTGTAAACAAAACGCAGAAGCATCTATATAAGGTGACAATCAGATGAACATCAAACGCATAATGACAGAAAAACAGTCCGTGCTCAGCTAGCATGAGCAAAGAAATGCAAATGTAACCCCCATGGATATGATCAAATTTCGGATGATATGTGGTTTGGGCTTTGTCTTCTCTGACAAGGTTTTGACAACTGCGTAGCATTTTTAGATCAAACTAAGTTTGATGGTATTGTGTATGGTCTCCTATAGTCATTTGTATTTGATGTTTCTAGGTGATTTGTTGTTCCCTGTACAATTTGCGTCTCTTTCTGTGTGTGTCTGCTTTGTGCAGTGGGTGTTTTGCTGTTTGTGATGTGACCGGATGTTGTTGGAGATCCCCTCCTTCTTTTACCTCCATCCACTGATGCATGAAATTAATTGTTTCCGTCTACTTGTCATGTTTTCTTTTCTCGTGAGAAGTTTGTGTTTTAATTGTTTAAAATTCTGTAAGTCTTTTGTATGTGAATTCAGGAATCTGATTTCAGGTTTTGTGTATGACTTTTATTCATTGACCAAGATAACAAATATATATTTAACACTTCAAAGTGAACATTATTTCAACTTCTTGCGGAATAAACTTAAAAACGAAATAAAATACTGTGTAAATTTATGTATGCATACCTGAAATAAGGATGAGAATGATTGCTCTGGAGAGAGTAAGCAGCTTATGTCATGCGCAATAGATTTGACATCGCTAATTCCAAATTATGAAAATTTCTGTTTCTAATTCAACAGGGAAGTCGTAGAATTTGTTCTCTTGCTTATCGATTACAATTGTGAAAAGATCTTCTTCAAATAATTTTCTTTCAGCTTACCTTGCCGTTGAACAACACATGCAATGATTTCATCTGTGTCTTTAATTTATTTCATAACGTTTTCGAATAACGCATTTTAGTCGGGGAGCCAGTGGGAACCCCCATGCATCCCCTTGAGTACTTTTTTTCACTGGTACCATAATGTTCCTTAGGGTCTACAGAATCGGTTTTCAGGATGTACTCAAAAATAAACTCATTTAGGCTATGTGTTTTTCGACCTTTTCCATGGCAACCCCCTGCTAAAGTCACAAAAGCACTATTGGTTAAGTAAAATAGCCATATCTTGGCCGAATGTTGAGCTTAACATCTGCAACTGGTATCAATATAACGAGGAAATGTTTTTCTATTAATCACGTGATCATATGCAAAATAACTATTTTGCATATTCATGAATATTCATGAATTGAAATAAAAATGCTTGCAAAATACATAAAAATTGACACTTATCATTAGTTTTGGCTCCTAAACTCTATAGTTTTATCTATTATCTTTATAAGATTATAACAGAAATACCTACAAAATCTTCTCTCTCCAATGACATAATATTTTGCTCAATATTTTTGTTCAATGGTTTCTAAATTTATGTTTTACAGGAAAATGGCTATTTTTAGTAAGATAAGCTGATTTTTGTATACTAATTATAAGATATTTACTACTTATAAAATCGAATATCTGAACCTGTTTTCTAGTGTATTTTCATCTTTTTCTCATGTAATAAATTTTTACAAAACATGATATACGTCATTTTAGAAATTTTGGGGCAAAAAACCGTATTTTTCAGTAAAAACAACAGATATCTGGATATTATCTATAAAAGGCAAACAGTTCCTGTAATCTATAAATGAAACGTATATACTGATGTAGTTTCATGGTTCTAAGATCGGTTTTTGTGTTAGAAGTAAAATAATTGTTACTTTTTTCTGCTATTTTGTTAAAATGTCGGTTTTTCATACTAAATTTACAAATTTCTGAGAAATATTCTAAATATGATTTACAATTCAATTACATGTATACAGTATAATCAGCCAATAATATAGCAAAGCCACTCAATAACATGATCCTTCAACCTTAACCACTTAATCATTCAGTATAACCGCACAATGTAAACGTCTTCAAATTGAATAGCATCATTTAAGAACAGATAAATTGGCAACGTGGACCAGACATGCACGTTTCGGGTATTTAACCCTCGTCAGTGATCCTCAAATCTTAACAATGTAATATGCCAAAAAAAGTATGAAAGTTACCTTGTCGAAAAAGCGTATCGAAAGACGTAGCAGGATGGGTGGGATATGACGCTACAGGACCCACTTTTTAGAAATTTCAAGAAATTTTGATAACAGAAATTTAGAATGCGTTGAAGAAACGATCAACCGAAATTGATCGAACTTGGCTACATGTGCCCTCGGGGACTCCTGGTCCACCAGCAGTGACACTCACCAAGTAACCTAGCAAAACCACTCAATAACATAGTAATTTGACCCTTTATAACATAAAAACATTTCTCAATACAGTGTTAACACCCAATGACATAGCAAAACCACTCAATAAAGACATTGTTTGACCCTTAATGATATGAAAATAACTAAATAATACAGCATAACCAACCAATAACATAAAAAAACCCAATAACGTGATGCTCTGACCCTTTGTTATATAAAAAAAAAACACTTACATTTGTAATAACGCAGCACATCCACCTTATTACTTAGCATTACTACATAATAACGTGATGCTTTGATCCTTTATTGTAACAAAACTACTCAATAACACAGAATAACCACCCCAAAACATAGCATTACTAATCCTAATTACTATAAAAAACCTATTCGAAATTTCGTATTTAACTACAATAAAGTAACATCAGATCCTAAAATTCTTGAATCAAGTCCTTCTTCTTGAGAATGTGCAACTTCTGAATACCTTTATAAACCAGCTGGCCATATTGTAACAGGTGACTTTTCAATTATCCAGGACAGGCAGCTCCGCAATCTTCTCAAGAAAGGACCTAAGTACAGAATTCCATCCAAGATAGATTTTATCAAATGTCGCGAAGAACTAAAGGAAGCCTTAGATAACTACACAAAAAGATGGTGTAAATCGGAAGGGGTCGAATCACATTCTCTGAATGACTGGAAGAACCTCATATTGGATATTACCGATATTCGAATAGATAACTTCCACAAAAATCCTCATCTTTTCGAAAATCCAAGTTCTAAATCTGAAAGATATTTCAAATCCAAATTACGCAATTTACACGAAAAATATGTCTTCGCTCCTGCAGACAAAGCAGCCAACAACACCATAATCATTTGAAAACGTTACTACATATCAACTTTGGTTTCGGAACTTTCGTCTACAAACACTTATATCAAAAGCAATGAAAGTGTTCCTAACATTTTGAACAAACACAACAGTGAAATGTCTTCATTCAAGATCCCTATTTCCAAACTGGATCTTCCTACACTATACTGCATACCAAAATTGCACAAGTCTCCTTACAAATTTCGATACATTGCTAATTCTAGCAACTGCTCAACTACAATTTTGTCTAGAAATCTGACGTCAGCACTCACGGTGATAAAGGAACACGTTGCAAAATATTGTGAAACTGTTCTAAACAGGAATGATGTAAACTTATTTTGGTCTATTAAAAATTCAGGGGATGTGATTGACAAAATGAAATCGAGAAATTTTCAAGCCAATTCGATTTCTTCGTACGACTTTTCAAATATGTACACCACGCTTCCTCACGATAAGATTAATGATCAATTGTCCAAACTCATTAAATGGTGCTTTAACCGAGAGGGTAAAACTTATATTTGTACATCTGAATCAAAGGGTTACTTTTCCAATACAGAATACAAATCATATAAATCATGGACATGTAGTGACCTTTGTATTGCCTTGTCCTTTCTTTTGGACAACATTTATGTAAGATTTGGTGAGAATCTCTACAAGCAGGTTGTAGGGATCCCTATGGGTACTAATTGTGCGCCTCTTGTTGCAGATTTATTTTTATTCACGTATGAAAAAGAATTTATCCAAAATCTTCAAAAACAAAGAAACATGATGATGTGAAATGTTTCAATGGTACTTCTAGGTACCTGGATGATATCCTTACTATCGACAATCCTGTTTTTGAAAAGTATAAAAATGTCATTTATCCACAGGAACTGACTCTAAACAAGGCGAACGTCACAAACACAGAAACACCATTTTTGGACCTGAATATCAAAATTATTAATGGAGAGATTCATACAAGGGTGTATGACAAAAGAGATGACTTTGGATTCAATATAGTAAATTTTCCCTGGCTTGACGGTGATGTATCTACATTTCGCAGCTCATCCGGTATGCTAGAGCATGTACTGATGTTTTGGATTTTCATGATAGAAATTTACAAATAACAAAAAACTTTTAGGTCAAGGTTTTCGCTTTCACAAACTTGTCAAGACATTCTGGAAATTTTACAAAAATTATTGTCAACTACTTTTGAAATTCGGACCCATACAAGCAACAGAGTATATTACTTTGGGTATTTCGCAACCTGCATTTTATGGTGACATGATCAACAAAATTAGAAGGATCAAAGGTAGACAGAATTACTATCGAAAATGCGTCAGAATCATCAAGCGCCTCTTATACCGTGGATATGATCCTAATGTCACCAGACGGACACTAGGCTTGGTACTTGACTAATCTACAGTCTTGTACCAGCGCATCCTTAATACTTGCATGCTGACTGACTGTGACGACGGGACTCCATGACGGGCCCTGTCCAAACCTCTTTAGAGAGGACAGGGCCCCGACCACCTGTCCTCTCTGAATGTCAGTCGGACTCCTCGGGTGATAACATACATTAGCTCGCTACAGCCGGCAGAGCACAGGTCGTATTACGCATGCCCTCTTTTTATATCAATTTACATATTCATCTGTGTTGCTTGGGCCCCTGCGTCTTGCGGTCTTGTTTGTGTGTGGTCATCTGACAGTGAGGAGGTTGTTTTACACCACAATTGTACGTTCTTCGAGACCTCTGGGTAATCGGAATAGTGGGAGGGTTGTGCACACGTAATCCAGGATAACCACACCGTCTGCTACTGACGAGGCAGATGGCCGTCCTAAGTCGGCACCGTTTGCCCATTGGCCTCGTTGGTTTATGTGTAGTCATTTGTGTTTTATGTTTTTCTGTGATTTGACGTTCATTGTACTACTGCGTCTCTTTCTGTGCGTGTCATTTTTGTGTTTTACAGTGGGTGTTTTGGGAGGTTGCTGTTGATGCTGCAACTAAGTGTTGTTGGAGATCCCCTCCTTTCTTCTAATCCATAGCGTGACGATTTGACACTTTATTATAACAAAACCGCCAAATAACTTAGCATAACTACTTAATAAGGTGGTCGTTTGACCCTTAATTATATCAAATTACTCAAAATCACTCAATTACACAGCATAAGCACCCAATAACATAGCATTACCACTCAAAAACGTGATGGTTTGACACTTTATTGTAACAAAACCACTTAATAACACTGCATAATTACCCAAAAACTTAGCATTACCACTCAATAACAATCTTTCCTCGTTCTCTTTATGGAACCAGGACTGTTTTAATATGGATTTTAGCAATATAAATGGTCAAACAGACATGCTAATCAGTGATTTGATACAATAAAGGGTCAAACCATCACGTTATTTGGTGGTTTTGTAATGTTATTGGGTACTCATGCTTTGTTCTTGAGTGGTTTCATTATGAAATAGAGGCAAACGACCACGTTATTGAGAAGTTATTTGGTGGTTATGGTGTGATATTAAGCGGTTTTGTAATAAATTGTCAAATCATCACGTTATTGAGTAAGAATGCTAAGTTATTTGTTGGCTATACTTTGTTATTGAGTGGTTTTGTTATAACAAAAGATCAAACAATCACGTTATTGAGTTGTAATGCTAAGTTATTGGGTAGCTAAGCTGCATTATTGGGTAGCTATGCTGCATTATTGAGCGGTTTTGCTGAGCTAAGGACCAAATCATCACGTTATGCTAAGTTATTGGGTAGCTATGCGGTGTTATTCTAAATTTTTGTTATAGCAAATGTTCAAACCATCACGTTATTGGTTGGTAATGTTGTATTGTTAAGTGATTTTGATATATTAAAGGGTCTAACAACCACTTTATTGAGGGGTTTTGCTATGTCATTGAGTGTTTACACTGTATAATTAAGTAGTTCCTATGTAATAAAGGATCAAACGACTATGTTATTCAGTGGTTTTGCTATGTTATTAAGTGATTATACTGTATCATTAATTGTGTATATATAATGAAGGGTTAAAAGACCATAATTTGAGTGGCTTTGCTATGTTATTGGTTTGTTATTCTTTTTTTTATTGAGTTGCTCTGTTACGTTATTTGGTGGTCATACCGTGTTATTCACGATTCAATGAGTACAATGTTGTTCTATGGTTATGGTATGCATTTCTATATTTCTTACTATTTTATTTTTCTAATTTGATACTCTCATGATATGTACATGTAAATTTAGTTTCATATCCTACATTACAACAAAAATAAATTATATTTGAAATTTTTCTCAGTAATCTGTAATTTAAGTATAAAACCGACATTTTTACCCAAAACAGCAGAAAAAAAGTAGTATTTTTGCTTCTAATAAAAACATCGATCTTAGAACCATGAAATAACATCAGCATATAAGTTTCATTTATAGATTACAGGAACTGTTTGCCTTTTATAGATAATATCCAGATATCTGTTGTTTTTTTTTTTTACTGAAAAATACGGTTTTTGCCCCAAAATTACGTATATCATGTTTTGTAAACATTTATTACATGAGAAAAACATGAAAATACACTAGAAAACAGGTTCAGATATTCGATTTTATGTGTAGTAAAAATCTTATAATTAGTATACAAAAATCAGCTTATCTTACTTAAAATAGCCATTTTTCCGTAAGAACATAAATTTAGAAGCCATTGAACAAAAATATTGAGCCAAATATTATGTCATTGGAGAGAGAAGACTTTGTAGGTATTTCTTATATAATCTAATAACGATCATAGATAAGTGTCAATTTTTATGTACTTTGCAAGCATTTTTATTTCAATTCATAAATATATTCATGAATATGCAAAATAGTAATTTTGCATATGATCACGTGATTAATAGAACAACCTTTCCTCGTTATATTGATATCAGTTACAGATGTTAAGCTCAATATTTGGCCAAGATATGGCTATTTTACTTAACCAATAGTGCTTTCGTGACTTTAGAAGGGGGTTGCCATGGAAACGGTCGAAAAACACATAGCCTAGATGAGTTTATTTTTGAGTACATCTTGAAAACCGATTCTGTAGACCCTAAGGAACATTATGGTACCCGTGAAAAAAAGTACTCAAGGGGGTGCATGGGGGTCCCCACTGGCTCCCCGACTATTTGTCATTATAGCATCTTTAATTCTATTGAAATCTTAATGATTTTGCCTTCTCCACTTTTAAGAATGACCTAGAATTGCCCTAAAGTGACGAATTATACCCCCCGCGGGACGTTTTTCTCTAATCGGATTCATTTATGACATATGAATCTATATGTTAAACATCATAGCCATATCCCTTACAATCAAAGGTCAAGGTTCATGTTATCAAAGCCCTACCACTTATAGTTTAAAAGTAGGACAAAGGTCAAGGTCAAGGCCACAAGGTCAAATGTCATGGAGAAATACTTGTTATTATGAATGAGTGTATGAATAACTTATACTTGAAGCGATTCGCTTTAAGAACTTCTTAACCAAAATATTACTACAAGGTCAAAGTTCAAAGTCAATTGTAACTAGGTCAAATGTCTTGGTATCAAAATGTAGTACTTATTATGGTGAATGTATGTATGAAATATGAAAGCCCTATCACTTATATGTGAAAAAATATATGCTTTAAGAACTTCTTATCCAAAATATAACTTTAAGGTCAAAGTTCAAGGTCAAGGTCACTAGGTCAAATGTCACGGTATCAAAATGTAGTACTAATTATGGTGAATGCATATATATAATATGAAAGCCCTATCACTTATACTTAAAGAGTTATCTGCTTTAAGAACTTCTTAACCGGACGGATGGACAGACGGACAGATGGACAGACGGACAGTGTGTTTCCTATATACCCCCCCCCCCAAACGTCGTTTGCGGGGGATATAATAGAGTGGGTACTTCGTCGATATGAATGTATTACCAGTGGAATGAATATTTAATAAATTAACTCTTTTTACAATAAAGAAAAAAATATCCAATAGGAACACACTTCACTTTGTGGGTTTTATTTTCGTTGCATTTGTCACTTAACTTTGCTTCTGTCAGATTCTACATGATTCACAATAGAAGAAAGAAACGAATTCTTGAGGTACCAAAAAGCAGTTTTTATTGTTAAGCAAATATTACATTAGCTAAAAATAACCTGAAATTGTGAAGTATGCAGCGCCAATAAAAAAGTAAATCTGATAAAATCATTTCACAAAAAAGTATATATATGTAGCTTAAGAATATTTTTTTACCTTAAGATATGACATTCATTTTGATAATAGTAAAAAGTCCCTCCTAAAGATTTTTTTTCTTCAATAAGCCACAGAAAAACGGCTCATTTAGAAATCTACATCACAATCTTTCTGAAAATAATATTTTTCTTTCTGTAAAAAATGGCAATGCAACAACTCATAATGGAGTTAACATACAATAGAAACTCCAAATCAGATTTGAAAAAAGTCACAATCAACGTTTATACGAGATCAAGAAAATGGCAACAACATAAACAACCAACTTCTTGGAGGATATGAAATGAGAAATGAAAAAATATATAATTGTTAGAGGTATCATGTACAATATTCAAACAACTTTACTGTAAAAGAATAGCACAATCCATGAAGTACATGTAAAATCTACAATCTTAAATCCTTTTTTCATACTTTTATTCATATTAGACAAACAACACTGATTACATATATACATGAAATGATTCAAATTTTACCTTTAACGTTATAGAAATGTCGTGATCGGTAATTATTGTTTTCGAAGCAAAGTTAAATATATCTGATCGAAGACAATGTTTTGGGGGTAACACAATCAATATAACTTAAAAACTTACGGTCAAATTTCAAAAGGAACTTGTCGGTGTTTAACTTCACATATGAAGAAGATGATATCAAGATTTTACGAAAAACAAATTATAGGGTTTCAGATAAACGGACTTTATGATTCAAAATGAACAAATTAACAACTTACCAAATTAACACTCAAAGATGTTCAGAAATTAGACATCAATTTATCTCCTTTCAACAATTTCTTTTAAAAGGCTTGGTGATCATTTAAAATAATATACATATCCGATGGTGCACATCATATCTAAACGAAAAACGAAGAACTTGTTAATATTCTGCCTCTACAGTAGGTGTTTAACTGATTTTCATTACCTTAAGGTGTTAATTTTAACGTAATATTTACGGCCCATTTTGGAGTTTTCAGTGGGTATATATGTACGCTCGTAGCTTCAAAACTAAGGGTAAAAAATAATGAAACATGGCATGAAGAAAAAATATGTTTCAGTTATAAATATCTATAATTTCTAGGAAAATTAAATGATAGGATCTTTATTTAAGTCTGGCTTTCCTGGACCTCCTTACGAACACGTGATGTCTTTCCTATTATAACTGTGCACATATATCCTTTTCAAAGAACGCGAATCTCTTGGTGATTGGTTGTTTAAGTAGAATCTCCTGTTGGCATGCAACAGCTTTACTTAAGTTACTCTAAGATAAATATATAAATAAACGCAAGTGAAATAATGCCTGTGCTTGTGAAACACGAATGCCCCCGATGGCATCTTTGTTAGTATAAACACCATTTTCTGTTAAGAACATGTATGTTAAAGGTCAAGGGCAGGGTCACAGTGTTAAAAATTGTTTGGTATCGATGGGAAAATCTTGTGACAAGGAATACACATGTGAAATATCAATGCTCTATCACTTACCATTCAAAACTTATGCCCAATGTTAAAATTTTTGAAAAGTAGGTCATAGGTCAAGGTCAAGGTAATGACGTCAAAGGTTTTGAAAAAGTAGGTCAAAGATCAAGATCAAGGTCAAAAGGTCAAAACTTTTTTTTTGTTTGGTATCAATGGAAAGGTCTTGCCACAAGGAATACACATGTGAAATATGAAAGCCCTATCACTTACCATTCAAAAATTGTGCCCAAAGTTAAAGTTTTTGAAAAGTAGGTCAAAGGTCAATGTCAAGGTAATGACGTCAAAACTTGGTATCAATGGAAAGGAAGGTTTTGTCACAAGGAATACACATTTGAAATATGAAAGTCCTATCACTTACCATCAAAAGTTATGCTCAATGTTAATGTTTTTGAAAAGTAGGTCAAAGATCAAGGTCAAGGTCACGGGATAAAAACTTTGGTATCAATGGAATGGTCTTATCACAAGGGTTACACAATGTCATGTGAAATATAAAAGCCCCATCACTTACCATTCAAAAGTTCTGCCCAATGTTTAAAAAAAAATAAAAGTCTTTCTGACAAACAGACAGACAAACCTACGGACAGGCCAAAAACCGCAGAATCTTTGATTCCGGGGGCATAAAAATGGACATGTCGAAATCAAATTTTCAATGTGTATATTTTCTTCGAGGAAGAACAGATAATACGTATTACAGAAAATTTACAGAAGTCCAAAATGCCTTATGATGAGAAATACGTCATAACCTCTAGTGAATGACAAGCATTAATATGAAATACAATTCTGGTGAGCTCATCAAGATACATATAAATCGTATAAAGATAAAATGTGTAGAAAACATAAACAAAAAAGTCTTACAAAGATATCGATACAACATTATGTATATTAAGTATATATATTAAGATTATATAAAGATGATAAAAAGTATCTCGATATACTGTATTAAGCATCTCCTACTTGCTATATGTCAGCAGAAAGGATTAAGTTTACTTAATGTATGAATATGCAAATAGGGAAACCTTTTCAAATTACACCATACTGAAGGGGGCATCCGATAATGAATTAAATATTGAAATACATTATTGAAGGACGGACTTAATAATTGTTTAATTCTGTAATTCATTGCTCATTTATGCCAACAATTCGACCGAGGACTTCTATAGGACGACTGACGACAAACTGCTAATCAAAACTGTTCAAGAAAATCTTTGCACAATGTAAAAATGTTTACATCAAGCAGAGCTCTGTTTTTGCTTACTGCAGTCTGGAGACGTTATTAATGTCTCCCAAAATCAGCTAAAGTTATTCCAACGTCATAACTCTCCTTTCTTAAAACTGTTCATACGGTTTGCACTAAATCGTTTACGTGCAAAAAACTGTTTCCAGCAATAGTGTACCTATTTGTTTAATCCATTAAGCTTCACTTTGATCAGTTTATCGAGTCAGAAAATTTCACGGATTTTGTAGTAGTACCCGGAGACGTCTGTTAATTTTTCCAAACGAAAACTATTTTAGAAGTTCCAAATGTTGTTACTTTCCTAAGTAAAGTGATCGGATACAACCTTGGGACGTTATCGTCGGATATCGCAGAGGCGTTCCTTCAATCTTTCCGATTGATCATTTCAGTCTCCCAAACATAAACAATGCATACACATTTCTAACTCTTTATGCCATCGATGGCATTTCAAGTTTTACAAAAGCGTTTCCTCAGTGTATTCAATCTCATTTGTCTTTTCTGAAAATTTGACATTTTACCGAGTCCAGGTGGCGGCAAACAGAGAAGTTAAAAGCAGTTAGAAATATTGAAGGACAGATTGACACGAATCTCTCAAAATCAGATGAAAGTGCGCTACAAAGTATACTATCCGATAATAGAAGAATCTATCACGACAATTCGAATAAGACTAGGGAATATCCCAGTGTAAAAGATTTGCTATCAAGGACGAGGTTTGCCGAGTCGCGGATGTAGCACATCTTTTGCACGAGGATGAGATCTACGTGTATTAACCGATACGTTGTGATTGATAATTTCTGTCAGTTTATTTTATTGTCAGAAAAATCATTTTACAAACCAGAATTGATACCACAATGTTCACAAATCGAAGGATGTCGTGACGTTATATTTTATGACGTCATTAAATGTGTCACGTCGAGTGCGAGACTAATAGAATCACCACATTGTAAAGGGACAGGCAAATCCAACCGGAGTATCAAAAATTTGAAAGTTTATCTTAAATTTAAATGACTTTTACTCTTCACATTTTGAGTTAGGTAATGTGCTCAACTGAATTTTTACAAAATTGGAGTTATAACACTGTAAGACTTAGTGTGCGATATTGTAGCCGTCAGAACCGAAGAAAGAATGATTACATGCATGCAAACGAGCATTAGACCGCAGAAAAAGAAAAATAAAGGGAGATATGGATTCGATATGATAGAAAAGGTAATTGGCAACAATATAAGCGACATTAATGTCAAGAGTTACCAACGAACAGAAAGTTCACTTTTGGCTCCAGGCTTGGTCGAGTAGAGAATTAGTAAACCTTCCGTAACAACAACTAATGTACAAGAGATACACAGATAATGGATCTTGGATCTGGGAACATTCTGAAAAGCTGTTAATAATTTTTACACGTACGCTAACAACAACCATCCAAATATCAAGGTAAAATTGCAAATTTAAATTCTTAGACGCTCCAATTGAGAAACCGACCTATTAACAGAATCAATGGAGAAACACATTTATTAAACACAAATCGAACCACCCTAACATTGTGAAAAATATGCTCCGGTATTGATTTTTTGTACCTTAAAAAAGTATGCAGCAGAATACGTCAGACACGAAGCGGGACTCGAGAAAGAAAGGATTTAAAAACACCAAAACACCTGATGTGAAAACACCCACAAGACAACAAAGACATGTACAGTGAGAAACTTGAAAAGAACTTGGACATAGAAACATTGAGAAAAAAATATTACACATAAACCAATGAGATCTTTTAGCAATAAGTTCCGACGAAGGACTGCAGTCTGCCACGCCAATAGCAAATTGTGTCATTATCCGGAGTACGTGCGCATATCCCTCCAACTTTTAAAAAGTCACAACTCCATTAAAGGGAATACAGCCTGAATTAGATTCTGAGGCAACTTATGAAAACGTGAAAATTTTCGCGTTGGGTTAAATTTTGCGTATTTCTATTTCGTGACGAAAGATACTTCGCGAAAATGACCCAAGTACATTCTTACAAAATAGGTATCATTGGAGAAATCTTGTGACAAGGGATATTATCACTAACCATTCAAAAGGTCAAAGGTCAAGCTAGCAAATTTTGGAATCAATAATTTTGGTCTTGTCCATTCAAAAGTAATGCCCAATGTGAATTTTTTTTAGACAAACAGACAAGCAGACAGAGAAACAGACGGACAGGCCAAAAACTATATACCCCCGAATCTTTGATTCTAGGTGCATAAAAATTCGCCCGAAAATTATCAGGGAAGACGAATCAGAGCCACAACTTTTGCGAACATTAGAAGGCAATCTTCTGGCATAAAGTGTAAGAAATATGCGCGTATTATTCATAGCGTTCCCCGGGCACCTGGTCTCATTTCGGAAATGTTTTATACCGGGATTCGCAACTGTTCTATTGGAAATTCTAATGATTTTGCCTTACCTTCTCGGCTTGTCGACTGAATAACTGGCTGGTACTTCTTCAAAGTTTTATTACTGATAGGTACTTCTCTGATGTTTATTCAGTTAGGAGACGAAAAGTTCAACAGGAGAAAGACTGAAGGAACACTTTGCCAATCTAAGACACACACGTTCTAACGCTATATCAGATCACTTTAATTAGGAAAATCACAACATTTCGAGCTCAATTTTATTTTTCGGGGAAAGAATCTACAAAAACCCCCAGTTAGTACGGCAAAATCCGCAAAAATATTCTAGATAAAAACCCTGAACGTGACGAATCCTTCTGGATGAAACAAAAAGTCTCAAATGGGGATATTTCGGCCAAAATATTTAAGCGTGATTAAGAGAGGACATTTGTAATGTTAAAATGACTTTAGCAATTTTGCGCGATGACGTCAATGAAATCATAAGTCTTATTAAGTTATTATTTATAATATGTAGTTATGAGTAGCAGTTTGTCGCCTTGACATGAATGAGTGATAAACTATAGAATTTACTATTTTTCCCTGTGGAGCTTTTTAGACAGAGTTAAATGTTTATCAACAGATAAAGTTTTGATATGCTTCTTTATACATTTCAGAATATGAATGTTAACATCAAATAGTGAAGTGCTCTCTTAAAGAAAGATATTCTAAATGGGTATGATTTCAAAAACATAGAAAAAGTAATTCAAAGACCCCAAAGACAAATATCATAGACATTATCGATTAGAAGATCGTTAAGAAACAAATATTACATATGATGTAATCGTATTGATAAAACATGTTACAAATTTATGCCAAAGTAACCATATAAAAGGTACAGGACAAAGATAGATGCCTTTTATGATGGTCTTGCATAAAAATAGAATAAGTTCAAAACTTAATCATCATGATACAGATAACAGATGAAATTAAGAATCGAATTACACAAAATGTATACTTCTGTAAACAGATGTAGGATAATGTTATGCGCTCATTATCCGGATAACATTGCTTCTTCTAATGATATAGCGGTTGGCAATTCAAAGTCGGGGTTCCAGGTTCAATTGGGTTCACTTCAATTTAAGTATTTAAAAATAATTATGATAGACACTTCAAAACATGATGAATGACTGCATCGGTGCCAATTCTGATGATCTAAGGTCATCCGCTTAATTATAGAGAAGGAGCTGGCTATCCAGATATTGTGCGCACAATCCTACCACTTAACCGAATACACAAACATATCATGGCGTAATGCATGAAGCGGACCTGTGAGTCCTATGTATATTTTTTTTACTTTGTCACAAATTATACTCATGATCTTCTTTAACTCATGATTACAGCAAGAGAAAGGACCTGCAACGTTAATAGACGTAATAAGCCCAATGTTTACTTGCGACACATGCTCAACATGTTTCCTGTGCGTGAAATTATTTCATTTCAAGTATCGTTTATCAATAGACAGTAGTTATGAGAAAAACCTATATATTTTTTCTTCGAAATACATTTAATATATATGTGATATGACAGAGATGTAAAAAAAAAACATTCTAACTACCGGTCGATTTTGTTGATCGAAATGTTTAAATTGGCAATAATAAGGAAATTCACTTTAATTTTTACGTTCTTAAACATGTTTTCCATCAAATATTATATTCCGGATTTATCAGACCGTAAACACATTTGTTACATTTACCATGATAATATACTTTGTGAATATGGAAATATTTTGAGCATGTCTCCAAGATTGGCTGGTACTACAGTCGTCAACGCTAATTGTTTTGTTTTTTAATTGTCAGAGATTGAAGGAAATGCTTGTAGTGCAGTACCTACGGAGGGCCGGGGTCAAAACGACTTTACTCCTGTTCGGAATACTGGCTTATGAAATCCTTTGGTTTTCTCCAACTTAAATCTTTCACGAACAACGTTTCCAACTGAAGGTATGTTTCTATCTATTCCTAAAATTGAATGCAATAATGTGGACTTAAGTTTGCATACTCAGAATAAATATCAATTTTTTTTGTTTTATGATTTTGCCTTTATTTATTTATTTACTATTCACTGGTTATCAAAATGTGTTGCTTTATTTTATTCCTCTTACCTCCATTCATAGGTCCTTTGAAATAAACACTTCTAAGAAATGCATCGAGATCTCGATGATTCCATTTTGTTGCAGCAGCTTTTTCAACATCTTGATCTTTTATCTCTAGAATCATTGTCATTTCCTCCTCCTGATAAACAAGTAATAATCAATTTGAAATACCTTGAATTCATTAACCTCGTTCGTCTAAGTTTAATGTTCTAAAGAAAGGAGTGCTTCTGCGTGGGGGCTTGGTTGCAACTACCACAATAAAAGACCGAAAACCCTAAAATCCAAAGGAATAAGGAAGACGACACAAAAAAAAAAAAACAACAACGTTGAACAATCGGCGAGGGATCTGCTAAACTAAATTTGGTCCCGTCTGAAAATCAATTTGGCTTGAAGTTCCACTAATAAAGTTTGTATAAATGAAACACGTGTATGGTATTTAAGTTTGAAACATTGTTCATGTAAATGACGAATCGGAACATTTTAATAATTGTATTATCCTTACTTATTTCTTTTTGTAGTGTGGAGCAGTATAACATATTCCACGCAAGAGAATGTGTCCATTTGTCAAGCTCTGTAGCATGAACGGTTTGTATAAGTCCTCTATCAATTTGATTTCATGTGTAACATGTGTGCGAGGGAATTGACGGTAAGCGTTTTAAATGCTTCAACCTCAGTGCATGTATTTTAGATATTATTTTCACTTTCTTGCATGAGCATCGACAGTGGGTTCAACTGGGCAAGCAGGGGATGCTTACTCCTCCAGATCCCACCTGTAGCTTTTTGGGACCAATTCTGCCCCACACCTCGCCGATATTTTTCTTTACTCGCATTAAGCTGAATTCATTCTATTTTTGGTCACTGAAGGGAAAAGATACTTAGTCTCTGACTTCAACTTTACTTACAGATACATAGACGAAGTGTTGTCCATCAATAATCCAAATTCGCCGATTACCTTAGCAGAATCTATCCTTCAGAGCTTGAAGTCAAAAGATCTACAGAGACAAATAATTCAGTATCCTATTTGGACATAATGTTGTCCTACGACACTGATCGTCACATTAAAACCTCACTCTATGACAAACGTGACGACTTCAATTTCAGCATCATAAACTTACTTTTCTGAGTAGCAACATCCCTTCATCGTCTGCTTATGACATGATTATATCTCAGTTGATACGCTATGTCAGAGTAAGTGCCAAATATACAGATTTTGTTCTGAGAGCTAGGCGTCCTTCAGCTAAGCTTCTCAGTCAGGGATACGGTTGTGACCGACTAACATCGTCACTGAGGTCGATATGGGGAACTCGTCATACACTATGATGTCCCACTATCCAGAATGGTGGATGATATTCTGTCATAGACCATTTGTACCATCCAACCAAAGATTATACTTTATATCTTACACAATGCTAGTAACCGGATGTGACAATTCTACCGAAATGAAGCGACGGGTGTTGCATGCAAGCAGAAGATGCTGACTCTTCCTGGGTATCTGGTCTCACTCCCTTCTTTTCATGTGGTGGAGGTTTTTGCTTGTTTGCTTTGGTTCCTGTTTTATCCTTATTTTGTATGGTTTCTGTTTCTGATTTTCTTAATAATCGATTTTGTGCTGTACATAAGGATATGGTCTTTATCCATATTTGCAATTTCTAAATGCTAAATTTCGTGCTCTATTTTGAGTTCTATTGAGATTATGGCCAGGATCTTCTTTTTCTTATTCTCTTTTGGAAACTTGTCATTTCATTCTACAATCGAAGTTGAAGTATTAAAACCCTTCAATGATCTTTTGCAATTTATGCCCTCAAATCTGGAGGCGCGGAATATTTACAAATTTCAGAAACATCAAACGGGAGAATGCTACTTAAATAAATATAGCACCTTTGTCCGAAAATGAAGAAGAGAACAAGTGGAAATATTTCAATTTTCTTTAATGTTCAAAGTTACGTCAGAACATAGGTAGGGGATCAATTCCCAAACGAGATAATATTCAATGCAAGTTTCTTAAACTTGTTTTTCAAACATACCCATCCTCTTGTGAATGATGACTACATGTTTTGGGAATTTCAGGATAAATCTGTTTTTTGAAATATCTTCTTTATGCGGTCGGAAGTTCTATGAATATTTTGATAAAATATTACAGTTGATATTCGTGATTTTTTTTATTTTTTTTTTATTTGTAAAAATGTCTTTGTAAATTTGATATTTCTTTACTCAAATGATTGAAAAGTAATATCACCTTGAATTTTTTGTTTTGGGCCTAATTTCTTTCATCCGTACTTTCTTCAATATCTGCAAGAAGTATAATAAAAAGAATGAGAAAAATGAAACATGAAGAAAATTAGTAGCCCCTGCTGGGACTAACACACAATAAACTTCCTACTTACAACCATTAATAACTTAAACCTTTCACGGTTACATCCCTTACAAAAAATAGGAGCAACTTAAGGGAGAAATTGAAAAGTTAAAAAAGACATTACCTCTACCCTTTACAAAATTCTTTGAAAAATATCTAATAAAAAAATCAGCAAAATTCTTTCAAACAAGCATTTCTCTATGTAATCTTAGTAAAATGAGATGTATTTGTTTGATTGTAAATTACGAAAAAGAAAGCATTTCAATTTTCTCATAAGAATGATGACTAGGTATTTAGGGAATTTCTATATTAAGGAAAGTCCTGCATGGGATACAAGGATAATTTTTTCTTTTGAAAAATCAGAAATAAAGTAAAAACGCTTCAATAACTGTATAGTTATCCGATTTAAATTAAACATACATCCTTCCTACCAGACTTTCTCAATCAGGTGTCATTTAATCAATTAGTTTTCCAATGTATTCAGTGGTTATGGAGAAGGCGATTTTCAAAGAAGGGCATTATCTGGAACCTTTTAGGCCGAAGCGGAATTGACCGATATTAACAAACGTCGTAAAAGACATTTCATAACTCATGCGTACCAAGTTCTCAAAAGATTTTATTTGTTGATATATTTCTCAGATGAAAGTACTTTGCTAAATTAACTAACATTACTGGAAGCATGTCAGTATGCAAACATTTGAATCAAGTCGAAACAAGAAATTTTTCACTTATTTGTTCCTATTATACCTCAGAGTATCTGGTTTATGAAATTCATTTTTATTATTTTCAGACAGACTAAGAATATCAATATGAACATTGTATCATACCTTGATTACACTTGTCGATATATGGGTTAACTTCAGAATGGGCATCTGTGCAAGACATCAGGTTTCTTTCAACCTGCTATAAGATGGATGTATGTAAAGAAACATTTTATAACAATTTTGATGCTTGTCACATAGTATGGAGTTTAAAAAGCGTAGAAACTTATAAAGAAAGCACAGCAATACTATTAAGTCAAGGATACCACCTCTTCTTATTGATGAATATTTGGACTCTGACGAAAAGGAATAAGTTCTGGAAGATTGCTTGCCGAAACCCAAAATCTGTATTTTGAATTTTACGTTGGCTACATTATTTTCTTCATTCTTTTAAAATACTTATTCTACTGTTGAAATTCCTAGGGTAAATTTGAACATCCCTCGAGAAACAGTCATTGATTAAAAGTCGTACAATCATTATTATTTGATATACGTAATCAGGTAATGATGTTGAACTGAGCTAAACTACATATTCTGGACAAACTAAGCGAATAAATGGAAAATTAAGAGGATCGAACGCATTACAATCCACTCCTAAAGTGTATGTGCATGTCAAATGGATTTACGATATCACGCAACCGAGAAGCGCGATAAATCCCTGTGGTCCGTGTATGAATCAGGCAGGTTTTGATACATAAAAAGATTTTGCAAAACGTGTCTTTTCTGTTTTAAGATATATATGTCGTAAAAATTTAAATCAACATATAAAATTCATTTTTCAAAGAATCGAAATATTAATTTTAGTACACCATATGTTTATTTTAACAAATTATGCCTCATCAGTTAAACCGGAGGTCAAAATAGAGAGACAAATGAAATGGTACATTTGCAAAACTAAGGAGGGGTTTTGCCATTACTATATACCTTAACTTATACTTCAATGGAGATAACACATAGTTTTAGAATAATTTATCAGATTCTGGTAATATAAATGTCTTCATTTAGTTCAGAGAAACTGTAGAATAAGGCAAACAATATCACAGGGGACAACCAATTCAGATTCATCTGAATAGAACATCATGTAAATTTCACATTTACGTTCAAGGGAAATTCTTGAAAAATTCACAAAAGATTTTACCATATTTCATTGCTGTGGATTGACGAGAATTAAATACCCGAAACTGTGCATGTCTGGTCCATGCTGCAAATTTATCTGTCTTAAATAATGATATGAATTTGAAGACTTGTAACATTGGAGATGTATCACCGGGAGAGTGTCATCGCTGGTGGACAAGGAGTTCCCCGAGGGAACATGTAGTTAAGTCCAATCAACTTTCGTTAATAGCTTCTCCAAATGCATTCGAAAATTTCTGTTCGGTAAATTTTCTAGAATTTTCTGAAAGTGGGTCCATCAGCATCATTCACCCATCCTGTTACATCTTTCGGTATTGTTTGGACATAAGATTCACAGACTTGGCAATATTTCAATGTTCGGATTGAGGATCACTGACGATGGTTTAATGCCAGAACCGAGCAAGTCTGATCAAAGCTGCAGATTTCTCTGTTCTTGAATGATGCTATGAATTTGAAGAGACGTTACATTGTTGTGCTTGATTTTCATGTTAAACAGTATTTACATGAAATGCATGTCAAAAACTTCACATGAACATTATTTCATGCAAATTCTATTCAATTTCATTGGAGGCAATATAAAAAGTTGTGTGATATGTTCTCCATACAAATGAATTTCAAACCCAGAAACCATAATTCGTGTCATCAATGCTTCGAGTTAAACATACCCTCTTAAGCAAGGGGAGTGACATAAGGTGTTTGTTCGTACAATGTAAATCCCGTCGTTCCTTTGTACAAAACATACAAAACTTATCTTCATTACTAATATGAGTTAATATAACTTTTTTGGCATATTACATTGTTTAGATTTAGGATCACTGATGAGGGTTATGTACCCGAAACGTGCATGTCTGGTCCACGTTGCTGATTTGTCTGTTCTTAAATGATGCTATTCAATTTGAAGACGTTTACAATTATCTACATCCGTATCATTAAGTTACCTCATAGTTCTGTTCATGTATCAAAACTGTTTGACACACAGGGATATTAATATCCTCGGGTGCTGGTACGTCTTCAATGGTAACTTCGGACTCATTTATCACGTCACCATTTTCATCACAGGGCACGCATGTCTTACTAAGACAGATTTCATAGTTGTCTGAGTGATATGCCATCACGTTGTCCTGAAATATGAAAATATCTCAATAACATGTTTATTAAATATAAATCTTTGTAAGGACTTTGTTAGAATATTTAGAAAAGAATTGCTGTTTAACTTTCAACCATATAAACGACGCGAGAAATATTCATTTTCTAAATTTCCAGTTATACTACAACGCCATTTGCTCTTTCTATCCCCTATAAGCCTCTCATGGTGTTTAAATCAATTTTTGCGTAACGTTCTCTGAGTTTTTTGTCTATTGCTTTACAATGTATTCCTTACAACTGTATCTAAAATCATGCTTAGCTTTTGAAAATAATTTATACAATGCGTCTTTGACATTACAAATATTCAAACTTGAGCACCTTGTCTGATCTGTTTCCAAAATATATTGAACTAGTCTAAGAGTATATATGGAGAGAATTCAGTTCATGACTCTGCTTGATTAATAATAATAATAAACTAAACATGTCATTCCCCTTCTTACTCTAATAAAATGGTCCTCCCCAAATGAAAATCTGATAGTGTATAAAGACAAATGACAAATATGGATAATGACCATATCCATGTTTACAGCATAAAATCGATAATTCAGAAAATTAGAAACCGAAGGCATACGACATCAGGATAAATCAGGATAAAGCTAGAATTTCAAATCATCTATTAAAGATTGGCTGATAAAAAAACAACCCTTTCTTACAGGGTGTCATTTAATCATCATGCATTTTGACATATAACTCTTAAGAAATATGTCTTTGATGTAATCTTTTTTTTCCCCAAATTGCGCATTCTATTATCGTCTCTTATCCTTCTGCAGCATGAAAAGTTAATTCCATATGCCCTTAGAGGTAACCATTTGCGTACATCGCGTTTAGTTTGTTTATTCCGGTTTTTGATAGAATATCTTTCTAAATAAAATCCATGCTCTGTCGCCTGAAGGAAGCTTTGTGTTGGTCCATTTTGACTTTGACATCATATATTACTTTGCTATTTTGAACACTTTGTCAATTCATCCAAAATTTTTATCGAGATTAAAGGAGATTTGCATTCTAGTACCACCCCTCCAATGCTCTTTTGGACATAAATATTACTCAACTATGCTACTGATTGGACCTTAAAGGATATTTGGAGCTGGGCATTCTTTGCGAAATGAATAAATTGAAACTAAAACAAAGAAAATGCCCAAAGGGCGCTACTTAAATACATTTGGTTGTGTGTGAAAATCAATTTGGCATTAGATGACGATTTACTATCAGAGACACGTGTCTGGTGTATAAATTCATTTTAAATATTATCTTCAAGAAGATAAAGAGAATTCAGTTTTATCATCAAAGTCATTTAAAAGTTTCGTGAACATCGACGGCGGGTTCGGCTAGCCAACGGGGGATGCTTGCTCTTCCCGGGCACCTGGTCCCACCTCTAGCTTGCTAGGGGTCCGTCGATGCTCAATTTGGTACTCTATTGTGAGTGCTGTTGAGATTATCGTCAGGATCTTCTTTAACTCAATTAAGAGATTTGGGATATCTAAAAAGTTGACAGATTGAAAATGATCTCATTTTTATGTTGGAATGAGATCTTTGCAGAGGTACAAATTCATAATATTTCTTCACGTGAGAAGGTTTGCAAGCTTTTGTTTGTAAATCCAAAACTAATTTTTACTAACCACATCAATGTCCAATCCAGCTTTGTTTTCGACCAAATCACTGACTTGTTTTAGATTCTTCAGATGTGCTCCATGTACAAATAATGTATCGGAATATGAAGACTTAGATTCTTTTATTTGTCCAAATAATGTGTTTTGGTTCTCCTCTGTACTCATTATCAAAGGTAATCTTGTGGCTGTTATTAAGTCCTCTTTCATCTGACTCCTTTCAGTTTGTACATTGGTCCCTCTGTATGAAATATGAGTCGAAATTGATTATTCAAATTGCATTCATATGTTGTACTAAATATATAAACCATATCTTCTGAATACTAGTCAATAGTGACCTAATTAACATTCATTTTTATTGTCGAAAATTTGAAATTAAATGAAAGACTCTGTCTGCAAATGGTTCATTTTTAATGTATTTTGTTGATATGTTTTTCAATAACCACACCGTCTGCTATTAACATTGAAGATGGCCGTCCCAAATCGGCACCGGTTGCCCATTGGTCTCGTTGGTTTGTGTGTAGTCTTTAATGTTTCATGTTTCTATGGTGTGAGTTGGTGTCCCTTTTGCGTCTCTTTCTGTGGGTGTCTGTTCTGTGTTTTTTGCATGGGTGTTTTGGGATTTTGCTGTGGGTGCTGCAACCTAGTTTTGTTTGAGATCCCATCCTTTCTTTCAATCATTACGTTAAAATAGATAAAAATAACTGTATCTCGAGTTTCCATTCAAGCCATCTTATAGTATGTTATTTAAGAATTTCATTTGATCTTCCCTTGTTGTTGTATTCTTTAATGTGTGATCGGAAAAGTGGGAGGGTTGTGCGCACGTAATCCAGGATAGCCACAACATTTGCTACTTGCGTGGCAAATGGCCGTCCAAAGTCGGCACCGGTTGTCCATTGGTCTCGTCGGTTTATGTGTAGTCTTTTGTGTTTGATGTTTATATGTCGTGTGTCTCTTTTCCGTCTCGTGCTGTTTTCGTCTTTTGTGATTTTGCCTCGGGTGTTTTGCTGTTTTCCTGTTGATGCTTCAACGGGATCTTGTTGGAGATCTCCTCCCTTCTTTAATAGTTTGATAACGCCCAACAGATTAAATTGATAGCGAGTATTATAATCTTGAACGCGACGTCAAATAGGCAATCAATGGAATTAAATTGAATAATGAAATAGATGTTCTATTATAAGAATTCAGTATGCGCATTTGAACACATTATGTCTCATCAGTGATGCTCGAGTCAAAAATCCAAATAACATGAACATGAAATCATGAAGAGCAAACTTTTAAATGCTGTTAAAGAACCTGCATAGAGTACATAGCTATGTCATCAGAGAGATACCCTTAATTCAAAAACAAATCACTACATTTTATGACGGAGAATGAACAAATTCTTTTCATGTCAAGGGTCGAACTTACCCTCTGCTTTTCACCCTTTCATTCTGGATGGAGCCATCAGAACCATCAGCAGCGATTTCTGCTAGAAGATGAAGATCATAAGAATAAAATGGATTACTTGTATAGCATTAACCGGTACCATCATCTTAATTGAGAAGAAGCATATGTCATTATTATGCGCGCACCTAACTTTATGTACGGTAATTTTTTAGCTAGCGAGCCAATAGGGTATTTGTAAGAGTCATGGCTTTTACATACAAACTGCATAACTACGGCTGATATATTGATAACAACGAACAATTTATCACATTGGGAAAGATTAAGAAACCATAAAATACCTACCGATACTTTGTTTGCTTTGAAGTGAGGATTTCTTTTTCTTGTCCTGAAACTGATTTATATGAAAATATGAAATTGTTACATTCAAAAATGAAATTTACATAGTGACAAAAGTCATATGCAACCCACTCTTTGTGACAAAAGTGATGAATTTAATTTCAATATCATATAATTTCCCTTTATGTTCAGTAAATTCCCTCTTCGCCTGCCTATGGCGTTTTCATTTCAAAACTAATTCTGTTTGCAAGAGCATTTCCGTACGAAATATTCATGTCGAGAGCAAAAAGGTGTGTTTAGCTGATTGCTCAAGGTTATTTAGGGGAACGGCATAAGATATAACTGAGGAAGTTTTATAGTCACTACGAAGAACTTGCATCTCATTTCGACATTTGCACATTAAGAATGATTCAGGACATTCTTGTGAACGACCTTAAAGTTTGGAATTGACCGTTTGTCACCTATTTGACATTACCGGATTTCATACACTTATA
Organism: Pinctada imbricata; assembly: GCA_033119305.1. Lineage (NCBI taxonomy): Eukaryota > Metazoa > Mollusca > Bivalvia > Pterioida > Pteriidae > Pinctada > Pinctada imbricata. The sequence continues at coordinate 2,290,216 of VSWD01000007.1, forward strand.
TTTGGCATTCTAGTTGGATGTTGCATCCGGAGGACGCTCATTCCACCCGGGCACCTGGTTCTGTCTCCATTCAAATGTTCGAAATTTTTAATGGAAATTTACACAATTTTTGCAATATTCCCTGGATCTTTGACGCCTGAACTACGATTGGTACTTTCTCTGTGGTACTGAGTATTTGCGGAATATAGAGATTTTTTCCTTACAGACGGTATCTGACGTAATCATTATGACGTCATGGAAAAGGTACTCTTCCTGGGCACCTGGTCTCACTCCCATATCGGGAGTTCTCTTCTTTTCATGTGGTGGAGGTTTTTGTTTATTTGCTTTGGTTCCTGTTTTATCCTGATTTTGCATGCCTTCGGTTTCTGATTTCCTGAATTGTCGATTTTGTGCTGTATACAAGGATATGGTCATTATCCATATTTTTCATGGTAACGTCGATTTTATATCGTCATTTCCCAGACTTTTACGACTGTTTCCATAGAATTTGATGACGTCATAATCAGTCTACGTCAGATACCGCCTCAAATGGGAAGTAACTCTGGTTTTCGAAAATAGCTAATAGTAAGGATGAGGATTTACTATCTGGTGCAGTGAAATTGGTTTTCAAATTTTCTTCAAGAAGGTAAAGATCTGAAACATGAAAGAAAAAAATAATTAAAATAGATAAAAGCGAATTACCCATAATCTTGCTGCAAGTAATACAGTGATTATGATGATGAATGCTGCGATCAGAATGAGTTTCCAAACTAGTTTCACCATTATTTCCATGTACTGCCAATGTTTTCCTCTTGCTCTAGTCTCAACTAAACCTAACAAACAGGTTTTTTTGTTAATAAAAGGCATCATACATTTTAAGTGAAGGAAAATATTGTGAAATATAGCGAGCAGATATGACGAATATCATCGAATTTAGTTATCCAATATATTATCTTAAGCCATTATTCAATAACATTTTAAAATGACAAATATGGATAATGACCATATCCCTGTATATAGCACAAAATCGATAATTCAGAGAATCAGAAACCGAAGGCATACAAAAGCAGGATAAAACAGGAACCAAAGCAAACAAACAAACACCTCCACCACATGAAAAGAAGCGAACTCCCGATATGGGAGTAAAACCATATCACTGATATCATATGATACTTACCACATCACTTTTTCTATGATATTGTACAACATATAAGAAGAAGATCCAACACATAGTGTAAAACATTTAATGACAAATAGAAAAAAATCTTTTAATAGGGAAGAGAACCTATCACCATGTAATCGAAAAAGATCGGGAATGTTGTTGCACGTCTGATTATTTTGCATGGAAGCTTGAAAATGATATGGACCGAATTTACCAAAAAAAAAATAAAATATGTTAAATGAAGGAGGCTATCATTTCAGAAAAAAAAACCTTGTCGAGGGGAATATGAATCAAATGTGAAGATTACCGAAACTGATTTATCTGTACATATCTTGTACTTAGGTATTAGATGTATAACGGACAACTTCCGGTTTACTTTATCATTGTCAAGTTTAAACTTCCGATATAGGCCGAAATCAGTCGATGTTGGACGAAGATGTGACAGCAAATCTATTATGCAAAGTTGAATGACAATAAATAAAAATGTAGAAATGTAAGGGATACTTCATATATGATATTTCTTGATCAATAAAAGTACTGCATCTTCACCATAACTCTTATCATACCTTACTGTAATTTTACTCTTTATGCTACTGTGAATTCACTCCAAATGCTTGAACTTAATTTTTACAATTTTACTCTTTAACAACTAAATAGCAAGATAATAATTAGCCTATAATAAGCATCATTGAAACAATATCTGTCGAATGGTTTTCTACTTATTGATGCTTTTAATCCTTTCTCACATAGGAGTATTAATATCAATGTTAAAATAGTCGAGATCACTCTCCCTTTCTTTCATTGAACACTTTAATTTTTTACCTTAAGTATCCACCGTGGCGTATCACTTGATTTCAAATGATATGTTCGACGGGAATCCCCTTTGATTAAACCAAGTAAATACCGTCTAAATCTACTTTATATGAATTTATTTTAGGCCTATCATATGGTCATTATTATCAATTATATGATAATAATCTATTCTGGTCAAGAATAGACGTATATTTGGAGAACACTTCAACAGAAAATTTTGCATCTGTCCGTGCACCATATCATAACATGTGGTGATCATTGAAAGACATCTGTTTAAATGTTCTCCGAATACACGTCTATTCTTGACCAGAATAGATCACCATCATATAATTGATGATAATGGCCGTATGATAGGGTTAAAGTTAATTCACTTTAAGTAGATTTATACGGAATGTACTTGGTTTAATGAAAGGGAATTCCTGTGGAACATATCATTTGCGTATCACGTGATACGCCACAGTGAGTATCGCATTATTTTTTTTTCTGTTTGCAATAAAACTTTCTTGTGCATGTACTAGTATATCAAATAGAAGAAGAAGAATGAAAGAGAATATCTTACCAATTCTTTTATCATCCTGATCATCATGTCCATCTCCTTCATCTTCAGCCTCTCCATCTGCTGTTTCGATAAATGGAAAAATAAGCTATTTCGCTGGTTGGTTTCGAAACAGAGAGTTTTTTAAAAATTATTGATAGAAAATTCAATTGATTCATTGTCATCATTGTAAAATACTCTTAACCATGGATCTTAGATAAGGTTTTCCTTGAAAATATAATTCATTACAATTCATAGAAAATAATTTAATGACTACACTACAAATTACTCCCTGTAGCAATTACATCTACAGAGAGGCGTTTTTACATATCGATCGACAAATGTTTAGATGTTTTAATTTTGAAACAAATACAAAAATATATGTTCAAATTCTTATGTCAATGTTTATAATCATATCGAATTAATCCAAAGGCAGCCGTAACGTAAATGATTTTGTCAAATTCTCATACATTTGTAAAGATGAACTAGTCTGTTACTTTCTCACAAGTTCAATGTAAATCTTTTGACAGGAATACCAAATATCGTCCTCTATTTTAAGTTTTGTGTGTAAACATATACATATTTCAACGATTACGATGACTGTGTTTATAACCTTGACAACATAGTTAAACTAGGCCTCAGAAGGGAAGAGATTTTCTATATTGGTCTGCCTAGCATGAGGGTTGTCACTGGAAACATTTTCCATCTTGCGACAAACAGTTTTAAAAATAAAACTTTCTTAACCGAAAGAATGAAGTGGTTCCGTATTAAACCGAATTAGCGACACGTATTCTGGTTAAGTTCCAATTAACATCGAAGAAGTACCTATCAGTTATTCAGTCTCAAAGTCGAGAGAGTAAAAAAACAAGAGCCCAAGGGGGCACAACGCTCACCTGATACCCATGCACGCTCTAATTGACATATCTTGTACTTAGGTATTAGATGTATAACGGACAAATTCCGGTTTATTTTGACATTGTGAAGTTTAAACTTCCGATATAGGCCGAAATCAGTCGATGTTGGACGAAGATGTGACAGCAAATCTATTATGCAAACTTTGAATGACAATAAATGAAAATGTAGAAATGTAAGGGATACTTCATATATGATATTTCTTGATCAATAAAAGTACTGCATCTTCACCATAACTCTTATCATACCTTAATGTAATTTTACTCTTTATGCTACTGTGAATTCACTCCAAATGCTTGAACTTAATTTTTACAATTTTACTCTTTAACAACTAAATAGCAAGATAATAATTAGCCTATAATAAGCATCATTGAAACAATATCTGTCGAATGGTTTTCTACTTATTGATGCTTTTAATCCTTTCTCACATAGGAGTATTAATATCAATGTTAAAATAGTCGAGATCACTCTCCCTTTCTTTCATTGAACACTTTAATTTTTTACCTTAAGTATCCACCGTGGCGTATCACTTGATTTCAAATGATATGTTCGACGGGAATCCCCTTTGATTAAACCAAGTAAATACCGTCTAAATCTACTTTATATGAATTTATTTTAGGCCTATCATATGGTCATTATTATCAATTATATGATAATAATCTATTCTGGTCAAGAATAGACGTATATTTGGAGAACACTTCAACAGAAAATTTTGCATCTGTCCGTGCACCATATCATAACATGTGGTGATCATTGAAAGACATCTGTTTAAATGTTCTCCGAATACACGTCTATTCTTGACCAGAATAGATCACCATCATATAATAGGCCTTATTGCCATTAACGTAATAGTGACGTCCCTTATGTAACTCTCTAGTGTGATGATAATGGCCGTATGATAGGGTTAAATTTAATTCACTTTAAGTAGATTTATACGGAATGTACTTGGTTTAATGAAAGGGTATTCCTGTGGAACATATCATTTGCGTATCACGTGATACGCCAAGGTGAGTATTGCATTATTTTTTTTTCTATTTACAATACAACTTTCTCGTGCATGTACTAGTATATCAAATAGAAGAAGAAGAATGAAAGGGAATATCTTACCAATTCTTTTATCATCCTGATCATCATGTCCATCTCCTTCATCTTCAGCCTCTTCATCTGCTGTTTCGATAAATGGAAAAATAAGCTATTTCGCTGGTTGGTTTCGAAACAGAGAGTCTTTTAAAAATTGTTGATAGAAAATTCAATTGATTCATTGTCATCATTGTAAAATACTCTTAACCATGGATCTTAGATAAGGTTTTCCTTGAAAATATAATTCATTACAATTCATAGAAAATAATTTAATGACTACACTACAAATTACTCCCTGTAGCAATTACATCTACAGAGAGGCGTTTTTACATATAAATCGACAAATGTTTAGATGTTTTAATTTTGAAACAAATACAAAAATATATGTTCAAATTCTTATGTCAATGTTTATAATCAAATCGAATTAATCCAAAGGCAGCCGTAACGTAAATGATTTTGTCAAATTCTCATACATTTGTAAATATGAACTAGTCTGTTACTTTCTCACAAGTTCAAGGTAAATCTTTTGACAGGTATACCAAATATGTCAAAAGCATTTTCTCATTCAAAACATTATCTTGTTTTCAACATTCTTCTTCTTTTTTTAAGTTTTGTGTGTAAACATATACATATTTCAACGATTACGATGACTTTGCTTTATAACCTTGACAACATTGTTAAACTAGGCCTCAGAAGGGAAGAGATTTTCTACTTTGGTCTGCCTAGCATGAGGGTTGTCACTGGAAACATTTTCCATCTTGCGACAAACAGTTTTGAAAATAAAACTTACTTAACCGAAAGAATGAAGTGGTTCCGTATTAAACCGAATTAGCAACACGTATTCTGGTTAAGTTCTAATTAACATCGAAGAAGTACTTATCAGTTAGTCGAGAGAGTAAATAAACAAGAGCCCAAGGGGGCACAACGCTCACCTGATACCCATGCACGCTCTAATTGACATATCTTGTACTTAGGTATTAGATGTATAACGGACAACTTCCGGTTTATTTTGACATTGTCAAGTTTAAACTTCCGATATAGGCCGAAATCAGTCGATGTTGGACGAAGATGTGACAGCAAATCTACTATGCAAAGTTGAATGACAATAAATAAAAATGTACAAATGTAAGGCATACTTCATATATGATATTTCTTGATCAATAAAAGTACTGCATCTTCACCATAACTCTTATCATGCCTTAATGTAATTTTACTCTTTATGCTACTGCGAATTCACTCCAAATGCTTGAACTTAATTTTTAAAATTTTACTCTTTAACAACTAAATAGCAAGATAATAATTAGCCTATAATAAGCATCATTGAAACAATATCTGTCGAATGGTTTTCTACTTATTGATGCTTTTAATCCTTTCTCACATAGGAGTATTGATATCAATGTTAAAATAGTCGAGATCACTCTCCCTTTCTTTCATTGAACACTTTAATTTTTTACCTTAAGTATCCACCGTGGCGTATCACGTGATTTCAAATGATATGTTCCACGGGAATCCCCTTTGATAAAACCAAGTAAACGCATCTAAATCTACTTTATATGAATTTATTTTAGGCCTATCATATGGTCATTATTATCAATTATATGATAATAATCTATTCTGGTCAAGAATAGACGTATATTTGGAGAACACTTCAACAGGAAATTTTGCATCTGTCCGTGCTCCATATCATAACATGTGGTGATCATTGAAAGACATCTGTTTAAGTGTTCTCCGAATACACGTCTATTCTTGACCAGAATAGATCACCATCATATAATAGGCCTTATTGCCATTAACGTAATAGTGACGTCCCTTATGTAACTCTCTAGTGTGAAAATCACTAAGAGTACTTAGTGCGGGAAATTTATTGGGGCAACGTTGCAAAACGATAAAATATCGTAGAACGCGTCGATTTCTTTACTCTGCTCGTTATTTCAAGATTAAATTTGTCAATAGAATGTTGCATAGATCTTCTGTCTTTCCATATTATATTAGGTTTTGTTTCAAACATGTGAAACATGACACGGAATCGGAGGAAAGATAATATTTCCATATGTTCAATGATTGCATTGATTGATTGAACACAATTAGGATCAAAGGTGCACTGTCCTAAGACAGTAAATAGACCAGTCCTATTGTGTGCACAATGATTTTGATAAACTATATTCGGAAAAGAAAAGCAAAGAATGTGTAAAATTGTTTAATTCTAGGGGGGGGGGGTGTTCTGGACTGATGTTCGAGAACTGCCCCCCCCCCCCCCCCGGGACCGGTTATCCTGTTTGTTCAGATCATGACAAATCGACCTTCATCAAGGAGAATAGGCAAACCACAGGGGATCCCCAACTCGACTGGCAGGGGTAGTCTTTGGTATCCCAGGCAGTGTTTATGAAAAGTGCCGGATTGCCGGCGATCTACACTGAGCGGATGAAATGTCAATGTCCTGTGGATTTTTGTGGAAAAAAACATGTGTTTCTTTTACTTTTTCGAAAACAGTGTCACCTCAGTTTCGTTTCTTGCCAATTTTAGACTGTTGAAGTTCAAAACCTACAACCTGAAGATTAAATGTACTGCAAATTGTTTCATGCAACTAGATTTAAAGTTACAAAAAAAAACTTATGGAAGTCGCCATCTATGAAATACCTGTGTAATCTTATCCCATGAATTTTCAGATAGATGAAAAATGTGCACTATTTTATGATGATGATCGCACCAGTAAAATTATATATAACATTTCCGTTGAAGCTACCCTAGACACCCAACTACAGAAGGTGCAACCCCATCCCTTCCTCAATCGGCACTTTGTGCCTCGCATCGGCCCATTGGAATGAACCCCTCCCCCGGGCCACTTCAGTTCAACTCTGCATCCGCCCCTGTTTCAAAGGCTTTTAAAATTAATCTGTCTATATCATACTGAAGTGTTGTTCATCTGTATATATTATTAAAGTACGTTTTCATATTAAAATCAACACCATAATCGATGTGAAAAATCAATGAGAATTACGATAAGAAAATCAATGAATAACAATGTATAAGGGGGCAACTGAAAGACCACCATCGAGGCACGCCCTTTGCTGAAAAAACATGCATTGATTTTCTAAAGACTGAGAGAGGGGCAACTCCCCCCCCCCCCACGCACACACACAGTTCCTTACCATGATTTTCAAATTCAATGGCAGATCTTGGTTTAGAAAAAAAAACTTTTTTTTTCTTCAAAATCACAATACGCCACTCTTCCTCTCTCCTAAAATTAAAAAAAAACCCCAAATTTACAAACTAAAAAAAAACCCCAGGTAAAATAGAATAATTGAATGAGAATATAATGAAAAGGAAACAGAAAAATATCATGATGATAATACGTCCGTCCGCATTATTATCCCTCGTTTCTTCCAGTATAATAATTTAGTATATTGCATTCCTTCTTGCTGTTGCATCAAGTGTCAGATCACGATAAACAATTTGTCAACACACAAACCACAAACAAAAGAAAAAAAAGGGATTATGAAAAAATAATAATAATAACAATAACAATAAAAATAAAGTTGGAACAAATTACTCTGTCAAGTTCCAAACGTATATTTTTTAGACTTGTTTTTGGCGATGTAAAAAGTAAGCATAAATTGTATTGGGAATGATAGGGTAGGGAAAATAGAACGCAAATATCGGACTCACTAGGAGGAAAACTTTGCGATAACAACGGGTGCGGGGGGGGGGTAATTTCAAAATTACAATTTGGTAAAAGGTGGCCCGGGTTGTTTGTGACAATTCAATGAAAATTCATACTCTCCCCAAATTGATAAATCACCACAGAACATTTCCAACCCGACGGACCAGTCATGCATATTAGATTCAGATTTCAGTATATTAGATTTATGATTCAGATTCTGCAATCATACCAGGCTAATACTAGAATATTAGTAAGTAAGTAAGTAAGTAAGTAAGTAAGTAATATTTATTTAGAGTCGGCATTGTGTACAAGGTAAACAATAAACATAAGCTCTGTAGAGCTTTTATAACCGACTAATATATCATCATAAACTAATATTATCATAAACTGCATGGCGCAGAAAAAAAACATGGTCATACGTTTCATCTTTTTTAGGTCTACATGAAAAGGATGATAGAATTTTTTTTTAAACTGACACCCAATGGAGGGTCTCTTAAATACCAAATCATATAATTTTACACCCGGGAAAAGACCCGTTCCTTGCGGCACGTCTGGTTATGATTTAACCCCCCCCCCCTCCCTTGTCATATCAGATGATCAATTTGGACTTATATTCACAAGATAGGTTATAAATAAACGAATACTGCTGGATGATTTGTCAAAAAAAATATTATTTCAATGCAAGGATCCATAGGACATTAATAGGGAACATTGAGTTGGGTTTTTTTTATCCAGCCCCCGGCTTTTAATATTTACCGTCTCTCTCTCTCTGTCTTTGTTAAAGATTCGTCACATGTTTACTGTTTATTTATTTATTATTCTTTTTTTCATACTTTTGGTCTTTTTGTCGTTGTTTATTTCTTTCTTTGTATGTCTTAAATAGTAACTGGTGTACGGTACGTGCGTGTACGCGTGTTGACTGTTGTATAAGTTTGTCTTTAAATAGCGCTCATGACCTCTCAAACTCCTCTAATTACGATGAAGGTTTATTATTTTAATCTTTTTTTTTATCATTTTTATTTTTCAAGTCAAAATTCATCAAATTAGCTAACAAGTTATCGTACATCCTTTGCTTTTCAAATAGCGCGCGCTTTGTTGTTGACAATGACGCCGCCGCGTTGCCCCCACTGATAGAGCCTTTCTATCTCCAACACTAGAGAGCGTGCTAATGGTAATAAGGCCTATTGATGATAATGGCCGTATGATAGGGTTAAAGTTAATTCACATTAAGTAGATTTATACTGAATGTACTTGGTTGAATGAAAGGGGATTCCTGTGGAACATATCATTTGCGTATCACGTGATACGCCAAGGTGAGTATCGCATTATTTTTTTTCTATTTACAATACAACTTTCTCGTGCATGTACTAGTATATCAAATAGAAGAAGAAGAATGAAAGGGAATATCTTACCAATTCTTTTATCATCCTGATCATCATGTCCATCTCCTTCAACTTCAGTCTCTCCATTTGCTGTTTCGATAAATGGAAAAATAAGCTATTTCGCTGGTTGGTTTCGAAACAGAGAGTCTTTTAAAAATTGTTGATAGAAAATTCAATTGATTCATTGTCATCATTGTAAAATACTCTTAACCATGGATCTTAGATAAGGTTTTCCTTGAAAATATAATTCATTACAATTCATAGAAAATAATTTAATGACTACACTACAAATTACTCCCTGTAGCAATTACATCTACAGAGAGGCGTTTTTACATATCGATCGACAAATGTTTAGATGTTTTAATTTTGAAACAAATACAAAAATATATGTTCAAATTCTTATGTCAATGTTTATAATCATATCGAATTAATCCAAAGGCAGCCGTAACGTAAATGATTTTGTCAAATTCTCATACATTTGTAAATATGAACTAGTCTGTTACTTTCTCACAAGTTCAATGTAAATCTTTTGACAGGGATACCAAATATGTCAAAAACATTTTCTCATTCAAAACATTATTTTGTTTTCAAAAATCGTCCTCTATTTTAAGTTTTGTGTGTAAACATATACATATTTCAACGATTACGATGACAGTGCTTTATAACCTTGACAACATTGTTAAACTAGGCCTCAGAAGGGAAGAGATTTCCTACTTTGGTCTGCCTAGCATGAGGGTTGTCACTGGTAATATTTTCCATCTTGCGACAAACAGTTTTGAAAATAAAACTTACTTAACCGAAAGAATGAAGTGGTTCCGTATTAAACCGAATTAGCGACACGTATTCTGGTTAAGTTCAAATTAACATCGAAGAAGTACCTATCAGTTATTCAGTCTCAAAGTCGAGAGAGTAAAAAAACAAGAGCCCAAGGAGGCACAACGCTCACCTGATACCCATGCACGCTCTAATTGACATATCTTGTACTCAGGTATTTGATGTATAACGGACAAATTCCGGTTTATTTTGACATTGTGAAGTTTAAACTTCCGATATAGGCCGAAATCAGTCGATGTTGGACGAAGATGTGACAGCAAATCTATTATGCAAAATTGAATGACAATAAATAAAAATGTAGAAATGTAAGGGATACTTCATATATGATATTTCTTGATCAATAAAAGTACTGCATCTTCACCATAACTCTTATCATACCTTAATGTAATTTTACTCTTTATGCTACTGTGAATTCACTCCAAATGCTTGAACTTAATTTTTACAATTTTACTCTTTAATAACTAAATAGCAAGATAATAATTAGCCTATAATAAGCATCATTGAAACAATATCTGTCGAATGGTTTTCTACTTATTGATGCTTTTAATCCTTTCTCACATAGGAGTATTAATATCAATGTTAAAATAGTCGAGATCACTCTCCCTTTCTTTCATTGAACACTTTTAATTTTTTACCTTAAGTATCCACCGTGGCGTATCACTTGATTTCAAATGATATGTTCCACGGGAATCCCCTTTGATTAAACCAAGTAAATACCGTCTAAATCTACTGTATATGAATTTATTTTAGGCCTATCATATGGTCATTATTATCAATTATATGATAATAATCTATTCTGGTCAAGAATAGACGTATATTTGGAGAACACTTCAACAGAAAATTTTGCATCTGTCCGTGCACCATATCATAACATGTGGTGATCATTGAAAGACATCTGTTTAAGTGTTCTCCGAAGACACGTCTATTCTTGACCAGAATATATCACCATCATATAATTGATGATAATGGCCGTATGATAGGGTTAAAGTTAATTCACTTTAAGTAGATTTATACGGAATGTACTTGGTTTAATGAAAGGGGAATCCTGTGGAACATATCATTTGCGTATCACGTGATACGCCAAGGTGAGTATCGCATTATTTTTTTTTTCTGTTAACAATACAATTTTCTCGTGCATGTACTAGTATATCAAATAGAAGAAGAAGAATGAAAGGGAATATCTTACCAATTCTTTTATCATCCTGATCATCATGTCCATCTCCTTCAACTTCAGTCTCTCCATTTGCTGTTTCGATAAATGGAAAAATAAGCTATTTCGCTGGTTGGTTTCGAAACAGAGAGTCTTTAAAAAATTGTTGATAGAAAATTCAATTGATTCATTGTCATCATTGTAAAATACTCTTAACCATGGATCTTAGATAAGGTTTTTCCTTGAAAAATATAATTCATTACAATTCATAGAAAATAATTTAATGACTACACTACAAATTACTCCCTGTAGCAATTACATCTACAGAGAGGCGTTTTTACATATAAATCGTAATGTAAATGATTTTGTCAATTTCTCTTACATTTGTAAATATGAACTAGTCTGTTACTTTCTCTCAAGTTCAATGTAAATCTTTTGACAGGGATACCAAATACGTCTAAAACATTTTCTCTTTCAAAACATTATCTCGTTTTCAAAAACCGTCTTCTTTTTTAAGTTTTGTGTGTAAACATATACATATCTTAAAAGAGTACGATGACTGTGTTTATAACCTTGACAACATAGTTAAACTAGGCCTCAGAAGGGAAGAGATTTTCTACTTTGGTCTGCCTAGCGTGAGGGTTGTTACTGGTAATATTTTCCATCTTGCGACAAACAGTTTCAAAAATAAAACTTACTTAACCGAAAGAATGAAGTGGTTCCGTGTTAAACCGAATTAAAAAGCAATATGTATCCTTGTTAAGTTCTAATTAACATCGAAAAAGTCTCAAAGTCGAGAGAGGAAGAAAAACACAAAGGAGGGGATCTCCAACAACACCAGGTTGCAGCACCAACAGCAAAAGGAAGGTAAATTCATGTGAATTTCCATTGGAGCAGTTGCAAAACCCAGAATAAATGATATTCAAAAGTGAGACCAGGTGCCCCTTCGCAACACGTCCATGGGAACATGTGCATATCAGATAAATATTTCTTGTTTAATATCAGCGAATATTTTGATTATCAAAAAATCAATTATGAATATCATGTCATACAGATATACACTATAATATTGTTTTGATTACTTGACAAAGGCACATCAACTACAAAGTAAGCTACAGATGTGCAACATCACTTAAGTGAAGTAAGACAAGACCATACGTACAAGCATTATTTTCCTTTTCATCCAAAAGTGGCATTTTGGTTTGGGTTTCTGAAAGAACATATGAAAATATAAAGATAAATAAATATTTTCATCGGATAAGTCCGCATGACAGAATAAGCATGATATTTTTTTATCATTTTCTCTCAAGAGAATTACAGGGCCCCGACATTATATCCTCTCTGAATGTCAGTCGGACACCTCGGGCGATAACACACATGAACTCGCTATAGACGGCAGAGCACGGACTATATTACGCAAACTCCCCATCTTTATATCAATTTACGTATTCATCTGCTTGCTCGGGCCCCTGCGTATAGCTGTCTTGTTTGTGGGGTCATCGAATATTGAGTGGGTTGTTTTACGCTATAATTGTGCTTTCTTCGGGACATTTTGGTAACCGGAAAGTGGGAGAGTTTTGCGCATGTAATCCGGATAAAAACACCATTCCACAGCAAATGGCCGTCATTAGTCGGCACCGGTTACCCATTGATCTCGTTGGTTTATGTGAAGTCTTTTGCGTTAAATATCTCTGTGTCGTGTGTCTGTTTTTTTTTTTTTTTTTTCGTCTCTTTCTGTGTCCGTCTTTGATTTTTCTGACTTTGGTGTTTTGCTGTTGGTACTGCAACAGAGTCTGGTTGGAGATCCCCTCCCTTCCTTTACGAATACACTGGTAGATTGTTTAAGTACCATGCAGACTGTCGTTCTGGTGACAAAAAGATAATGTCGACGGTAAACAAAATGATATGATTCTGGCACATTCTCGATAGAAATTCTCTGTACCTTTGATCCTCGTTATTTTGATTACTATATCACCCTAAAAAGTAGGATGTGAAATCCGTATTCATTTATTAGTAAATGTCCACTTTGAATATCAAGAACATAAGTACATGCCCAAGCATACTGTAAAAGTGCTTCTTTCATGTTTATTTAAATATGAAAGAAAGGAGGGGATCTCCAACAAAACTCGGTAGCAGCACCAACAGCAGCACCCCAAGTGAAAACACAGAAAGGACACATACATCAAGAGACAAGGAACAGCAAACGAGACATCAAACATCGAACAAAAAAGACAACATACAAACCAACGAAACCCATGGGCAATCGGCGACGACTAAGGACGGTAATCAGCCACGTTAGTAACAGATGGTGTGGTTATCCTGAATAACGTGCGCACTACCCTCCCACTTTTCCGGTTACCAAAAGGTCTCGAAGAACGCACAATTGTTGTGTAAAATAACCTGCTCACTGTAAGATGAACATATCAACAAGGCAGCACAACACAGGGGCCCAAGGAACACAGATTAATGTGTAAATATATATAGAAAATACTCAGCTACATTAATATAGATGCTATGTAAAAACCTAAAAAATCAGACATTTTTGGCCACGACATGTCTCAGATTTTGGATATCTTTTGTGTATAAGGTAAATATGATGTCCCCAGAACGAATTGACCTTCCATTTTTTTCTCCGACATTCCGCTGCCATGGTAACCAAGGTTTTGTATAAAAACACCTTTAAACAAGGCATTTTCATGCATCCCGTTACCATGGAAACAAATGTTGAATGTATATGTAGTTTTCCGAAAAGATTATCTAAATCCTCTTAAGTTGATTCAATTTGATTTTTCGATGCTCCTTCTTTCTGTGTGTCATGTAAATTTACTTCAATTTCAAGAAAAATTGCTTATCAAAAATGAGCCATTTTCGGCCAATTTAGGCCTTTTTTTACCTATATTTTACTTACTTTTGACAAGAGTAATAATGCAATTGCACAAGATTTGAAATACAGTTGACTATTTCCTGAAGAGTATTATCCTAGGACTTCATGGGAATCGAAGGAAATTTATCTAGAAGTGAGATTTTTCTGTTTACATGCCTTTGAAATAGGTTACCATGGCAACATTTGGTACGAAGGTGTAAATACCTGTCATAAGTAAAAAGTTAATTTCTACTGATGTATGTCTGCTATTGTTACAAAACTTGGTATGTAGATGTATTAAAGACCATTTGATGCTATCATGACCTTGAGAAAATGTCAAGGTCATTTGCTCAATTTTCAAGGTCATTTAAAAATATATGCTATTTTCAGGCCAAATTTTGTGGTTTTTCACTTAAAAGAGACATGATTAACAGTAAACAGTATGGGACCTTGGCAAAACAATCAATTATCGGTAAAAGTATGATAAATGTATTATTTGTTGGGATGAGTATCACATTTATCAGAGTCGAATGAAGACCTCAAAAATGTCACATATTTTACGAGAAAATTTTAGAAAATCGCAATTTTATGCTCTTTTGAAAGTATGTCATACATAGAAGTGAAATACAATTTAAGAAAAATGTGATGAATTCTACTTCTTTTGATCGGTTGTTCAACTGTAAATATTTAAAATCAAAATATCTAATGAAATAAGTAAGAGAAATCAATTTAAATTAATTGGAAATCCTGATTTTTGTCTTAATTTTAGTCTAAATTTAGAAATGACCTTGAGATTTGGACAGATGACCTTGAAATGATTTGAAGGTCAATTGATAATGATAAATATAATTTGTATACTGGTATGCTATTTCATAATCATAGGACCCAAACATGAGGAAAAACAATGTTTTTAAATATGCGGTATATGGTAATATGGATTCCAAGTTGCTATAGCAACGGATTTTGATTGGCATTCATGACAAAATGGTGAGTTTCACCATAGATTTTATTTCTTGATTTTTCCCAGCTATAGACATTTATTTTGGCAAGGTGATGTTAAATACCCATAACATTCACCGAATAATGGTTTTCAACCTTCAAAATAATCAAAAACAGGCCAAAAATGACCCTAAAATTAGACCTTATTTTTGCTAAATTTTCACAAAATTTGACTGAATATCAACAACTACCTGATAACCCCCTCCCCCGAAAAAGTTATTCTTGTCAGAGATAAACTTACAAAGAAAAGTTTTTGTGTTCATAAAGTAAATTCTGACCATCGTTTCCATGGCAACAGAATTCCACAATATGTCTTATCTCTCATATTTATGGGGGTGTCAAAAAGATTGACCCCGTTACCATGGCAACCGTTGTTCAAATATAACAATATGGTTTGTTTTCATTGTTTTTACATTAAGTATGATAATTACAGAAAGTTTCATTAAAATCCTTGACATGCCGTGGCCAGCTGTTTTAGGTTTTTACAGAGAATCCATATTAAGATGTTCCACGGTATGACGTTAGAGAAAATTCCGCGAAAATGTTGCGTGACGTTATAGATGACGTCACGCTAGTAATCGTATGCTTAGGATATTTCAAGGGATTAATTGTACTGGATCGATTTTGAATTTTATAGAGCTTTCATCCTGTTCCTTACATCAACTCTAAATGTTCCTAATGTTTTATTTACAAGAAGCAATGAAAGAATGCGTGTTTTTCGCAGTTATGCACATCGGGTCATTGCAGGTCAAGCATGCGCACTCTGAGTTCAGGGTTACAGGGAAGCTTTGAATTAGAAACCGCTTCTTATTCACAGAGGAATCGCTGATTTTCAATTAGTTAATCAATATACGGAATTTATTCTAACATGTCAAATATAAATGCGGTATCCTGAAGTAGCACAACTTTTATTTAGATTGTTTATATAATAAGATGTTGTCCATATTGAGCTAATTAGGGGAGTTTTACTGATTTACCGACTTTAAAATAATCATTTCTTATTCATTTTGATATTTATTCAGTCGTTGTTGATTTCTTATTTTTTTTTGGGGGGGGGGGCGCCAGCTCGTGTGTGTTAAGACAGTTTATTCTAAAGCATTATTTTAAATTCTATAAACATTTTGAAATAAGGTGCTTAAACACTTTCGTCAGTATCCGGCTATACCGACGGGAAACGTATATAGTACAACAGAACAATATTGAGACTTCAGTTACGGTCTAAATGAATCAATTTTACTTGTAATAGAATGAATATAAGCCCGAACAAATAAAAATAATAATAAAACAAATTGTAATCAGCAGGAGATCGGGCGGGTTATATTTAGACTGAAACTTGATTAGCCTGGCCGGAAAAGAAAAAAACCAACCTCCCCCTCCCCCATCTCTTTTTTCTTTGTCACTGATAGAGCTCTACTCACGAAGGACTGTGACAAGTTTACAAATAACTATGAAAAATCAACTTTGTTAAATACAAACTTTGAAGATGGTCAGTATCGACTGAATAATTCGACCGGATTCAGTTGGAAGTTCTAAGGGAATCCTGGTTACAAAACACTGATATATTTCAATATTTGATCAGCTGAATTTCTAAGTTCTAGCGGCAACTTTTATCACCAGAGTCATTTTCTATCATTAACTTTTTCACAAAGAAAATATATATTGTTTTAAATAACATATACTAAAAGTGGATGCCCGGGCCGGCGAGGCTTGAATACCCCCCCCCCCCCTCCTCCTTATCTATATATTTGTATAATGTATATTGCATTCTCATCGTTACAAAGATAATACATCAAATAAAATTTAAAAAAAAAAACACTTTACATTGTATCATATATATTCATTTGAGATATGTAAAAACCCATGTTCTTTTAAATATGTACAAGTATGTATATGTTGCACGTTACTGGTTTCCCGTTAAATTTCTATGACGTAATCCAGATCACCTGTGCGTTACGGCCGCATCTGAAAATAGCCTGATAAAGGGTAGTTGTAAAAAATTGTAAATTGCAGGTGACTATCCTTCTATGCAGAAACTATAAAGCACACTTTGATCTACCAGGATATTGCTGGGCATTTCAATGAAATTTTAATAGTTGTGAAAAACTTGGAAGTAAAGTCGGGTTTTGTAGTGTTTTACCACTTCTTTTTCTTCTCGGTATCTTTTCCCCTCTTAATCGTTTTAAGTTTTACAATGCCCAGCACATTTCTCAATCTACAGGATTTACTGAAGAAAATGATAAAACATCTGTATCATTTTTCCTTGTTTATCACTTGCAAAATTCAATTTAAAATCGGGACAAGTTTAGAGTTGTATTTAGGGCTGTCACGTGACAGAGGGGAATTCCCCGGTGGTGAATTTTTTTTTCTTCGCTACCAGACACTTACAAGATATAAAAAAATATACAGCTTTGAACTAAAGAAAGAACGTTTCAGCTATGATGGAAAGTTGAATGCAAGAAAGGAGGGGATCTCCAACAACACCTAGTTGCAGCATCAACAGCAACCTCCCAAAACACCCACTGTAAAACACAAAAATGACACGCACAGAAAGAGACGCAGTAGTACAATGAACGTCAAATCACAGAAAAACATAAAACACAAATGACTACACATAAACCAACGAGACCAATGGGCAAACGGTGCCGACTTAGGACGGCCATCTGCCTCGTCAGTAGCAAATAGTGTGGTTATCCTGGATTACATGCGCACAACCTTCCCACTATTCCGATTACCCAGAGGTCTCGAAGAACGTACAATTGTGGTGTAAAACAACCTCCTCACTGTCAGATGACCACACACAAACAAGACCGCAAGACGCAGGGGCCGAAGCAACACAGATGAATATGTAAATTGATATAAAAAGAGGGCATGCGTGATACGACCTGTGCTCTGCCGGCTGTAGCGAGCTAATGTATGTTATCACCCGAAAAGTCCGACTGACATTCAGAGAGGACAGGTGGTCGGGGCCCTGTCTTCTCTAAAGAGGTTTGCAAGGCACTGTAAAAATGGAATATCCTTAGCGCGACGTCAGCGTGGAGCACCTTAACGTAGCCGCGTAGAGTAGGGTCGTACGAAATGCAGACCGTTCTCTGCCGGCTGTAGCGAGCTCATGCATGATATCACCTGAAAAGTTGGACCGACATTCAGAGAGGACAGGTGGTCGGGGCCTTGTCTTCTCTAAAGAGGTTTGGACATGGCTCGTACTGTAGTTCCGTCGTCACAGTCAGTCAGAGTGCAAGTCTTAAGAATGTGCTGGTACAAGACTGTAGATTGGTCCAAAACCATGCAAAGTGTCCGTCCAGTAACATTAGGATCATATCCACGGTATAAAAGGCGTTTGATGATTCTGACGCATTTTCGATGGGTTTGCTGTCTGCCTTGGATCTTGGTAATTTTGTTTATTATGTCACCAAAATAATGGAGGCTGTGAAATACCCAAAGTAATATACTCTGTTGCTTGTATAGGTCCGAACTTTAAAAGAAGTTAACTGTAATTTTTGTAAAATTTCCAAAAAGTCTTTACTAGTTTATGAAAGCGGAAACCTTGACCTAAAAGTTTCTTGGTTATATTTACATTTCTACTATGAAAATCCAAAACATTAGTGCACGCTCTAACGTACCGGATGAGCTGTGATATATAAATGCCGTATGACGGTAGTCTTGGAACGTCACCGTCAAGCCAGGGGAAATTTACTATTTCGAATGTAGAGCAATCGCTTATGCCAGCCTGGACACGCGCCTGAATTGTGAATGACTTTACCTGTATGATACATGAGAGGAGCATTCCTAGATACGGGAGTTAGATGGATCTTACCCGTAGGACACTTTTCCTGTGTATCGCGACGCGCCGATTAGGTGGCATAACGTTGACCGGAGCAAAGTGACTGAGCCATGGAATATCTTGTATATACACTGTAATATTATGTTTTAAACGGACAATTATTACTTTATACTAGGTTTGACCATTGCTTTACGTGATTTTTGATTCTTTGGCCGGGACTAAAGTCTATTTTTTTGGTGTGGGATGAACTCCCCTGGGATGACTAAAAACTTAGCTCAATCCTTGCATTTATTGGTCAAGTAAAGGTAGACAATTTGGCTGTCCAGATCTTAGTATATAAACGAAATTTGGGAAAGAATCGGCAGAACATTGATGGCTCTATTTGGCTATACTTAAGCTATATATCAAAAAGAGAAATTGGTAGGTTTAATAAATTCTTATTTGGTTAAGAGAAAACGGGTGTTCTCCTTTGAACGTTTATTTATAAGAGTTAAAATTCTTGGGTTTAGTTATTTAATGTAAATTATTTATAATCTTTTAATTTAAACCAGCGGACTTTGTTATTATTTATTTTCAGTATTAGAAGCAGGGTTGAATTTGAGACTGAGAATTGGTCTTTTAACAGCGACACACTTAAGGTGGCTCCCTACTCGAACCGTTATAGGTTTTTCCTTATATGCAGCAGTCTGCGTAAAACGTTTTACAATGGCTGGTGAGGGACGAGCCAGCGCATTGAAAAAGACAGACAGAAAATCTTAAATGCCAAAAGAAGCAAAAGATGGTGCAATCTATCAATGTTCACACCAATCATATGGTATAATTTCTTAGTTGAAATGTGATGAAATTATAAGGGGGTACCCTTATGATTTTAACAATATCTTGATCATTTATAAAATTGTATACCTGTATGCGATTTTTTCAACATCTATATACATTATCGTATAAAATGATCCAATTTGAAGAAATTCCATCTGTTGTTTTTTGCACAAAAATGTGATATACTATATATTATTCGTAGAAAATATGATAAGATTATAAGGGGTACCCCTATGTTTGGAGCCATACCTTGATCGTTTCAAAAGCTGTGTACCTGTATGTGATTTTTTCTTCATCTACATACATCATATATGAAATATCACAAAATGAGAAAAAAAATTCATCTGTTTTTGGTGCAAAAATATGGATTTAGTACATATTCTTGGTCAAAAATGTTATGAAATTATAAGGGGGTACCGTAATGTTTGGAGATATTTCATACTTAGATTTATGTTACAATATCATTTTATGCGTTGTATTTCTTCTATATGACTTGTTATCATAAAATAAAACAACACAAATAAACATATTCGTATCATCACTGAAGGAGGGTTCAAAAGCATATGATGGATATTTGATATTTCTCAATTTTTAAGTGCTAGGGTACCTTTTTAATGTACTGTATCTTTAATGAAAACTAAATTACCTATCTGTGTCTGTGTTCATTCTGTCATTTTGACTATTATGTATCGAAGATAACCTTAAAATACAAAATTCATCTGTTAAATTCACGAGTAGGGACCCACCTAAATGAGGCTGATATTGAATTTATACACATCTACACTTATATATTTTAGAGTGGTTGCCTCACACGAATCCAAAATCATCTCTTTTGTCATAAATACTGGTATGAATTTCTTCGTTTGTAAGTTTGATTTTAGGTCCAAAAATGGCGTTTCTGTATTTTTAATGTTTGAATTGTTGAGTGTCAACTCCTGTGGATAAATTCCATTCTTATATGTATCAAAACAGGATTGTCAATAGTGAGAATATCGTCCAGGTACCTAGACGTATGAGTAAAGCATGCCAATTTATCAAATTTTCTGTCCTTTTGAAAGTTATGGATAAATTCCTTTTCATAAGTGTATGAAAATGAATCTGCAACGATAGGCGCACAGTTGGTACCCATAGGGATCCCTACAACCTGTCTGTAAAGATCCTCGCCAAATCTAACATGTAAATACCGTATGACGATAGTCCAGGAACATCACAGTTCAGCCAGGGCACATTTACTATTCTGAATCCAAAATCATATTGATTATTGTGCACACGCATTACTAAGGTTGATTTTGAGGTAAACTATTCTATTACTGTGTTTGTTTCTTAATTATTTTCGATGTTTATTTTGATTAGCGGATAAATTTCAAAACAATATAAAAGTATAGTATTTTACCTTATCAGATCGTTTCTGCATGAAAATAGTTGTGTGCACGTTATCCATTTAAATATCGAGGAACCCCTTGGCAAAAATATAAAGATACACACACATTTTGTGACGGAAAAAGAATAAGGTTTAAATACGACAACACAACTCTACATACAATTGAATATAAAAAAAGCCTCGAATAATTACACATTAATAGCAATTCTCCGTAACCATTTAAACAACTTCGGCACGCATGGTCTCCGATTTTCATGAAATTTCACACATAAGTAAGGACCATTTAAAAAAGGGAAAATTTGACAAAAAATATTTCTAGGTCATCTGGTTACCATGGCAACGGCCTTTAAAGTTGAGAAATTGGCAAAATTGACTTAATTTGAAGCTCTATAATTTGGTCTATATACGACATTAATGGAAGATTTTTATGCATCCTAAAGATGAGGACATAAAATTTAAAATAAGCTCACTAGTAGTGTCTGATATTGTAAATAGGCTGGTTACCATGACAACATAATTAGCTAATTTTGATATATTGATTTGAAAATGCTGTTTGTATTTTCCAATTTTCCTTCTCTCTTGATGGCTATATGATAATGAAAAAGGATTGATTTTATAAAATAAGCAAATTCAAGATAAACCCACTTGTTGCTATGTACATAAGTTATCTTGGCAACGGTAACTATGGTCTATAATATTACTTATTTTGCAACTTCAGAGTCATTTTAAAAAAGTTTGCATCATAATGAACAGATAAAAATTGTTGAAAAATATCCATCACAAAGAGCTCTTTCAAATACCGTGAAAAAGTTATGGGGAACATATGTTACCATGGCAACCAATTTTTGATATTTTTATAAAACAGTAATTATCAATCCCAGGAATCTCAAATTCAATATCAATAAAGATCAAGAAAGCCTCTTTAAAAATACAAAAAAAAGTTCCAAATAATTAATGGTTGCTATAGTAATTTGGCCATACATTATGAAAATAAGCATTTTTGATGTTTTTCGAAGCCTTTTCCTCAAAAAACGAAACAGGCTTACACAACCTTTTTTACATATACGACAAAGCAAAGTCTAAACTTTTTTTTATTAATAAAATTTCAGATTACTTAACTAGTGATGCCCGTATCCAAGGACTCAAAGTGGGCAATTTTACACAATCGTTCCCATAGCAACGGGCTATTTCCTGAATATTTTCTAAAAATTTTCTTTCAACTAATGAAAGATCTACTTGAATACATTAATTAATTTTCATCTTTTTGAATTAAAATTCAGTGATCTAGTAAAAATATGACTCTTAAAATCGCTTTCATTTTTGCGATTTGATGTCATGTTGCCATAGCAAGGAACAGAAACTTTGTCCCAGTGTGAACGCTTATGTTTTATTTGCATAAAAAAAGTAAAGTCAGTGTCGTGGGACAACATTATGTCCAAATAGGATGCTGAATTATTTGTCTCTGTAGTTTCTTTGACTTCAAGCTTCGACGGATAGGTACTGCTGAGGTAATCCGCGAATTTTGGATCATTAATGGACAACACAACGTCATGTATCTCTATAAGTGAAGTTGAAATCAGAAGCTACATATCTTTTCCCTTCGTATACCAAAGATTGAATAAATTCAGCTTCGTACGAGTAAAGAAAATGTTGGCAAGGCGTGGGGCATAATTGGCCCCCATTTGAATTCCGACAATTTTCTTGAAGACCTTTCCTCCAAACACCACACAAATTATCAGAAAGTTTAACATCTCAATAATATCTGTTTCAGTGTACTTTTTCAGGGTCGGACTTTTCTTTTACATAGTAGGTTTTGTCATAGCTAACAACAATAAATTTGTATTTGCAATTGTCGTTCTTAGTTGTAAACGTATTACTGTATTACGCATTCCCTCTTTTTATATCCATTTACATATTCATCTGTGTTTCTGGGGCCTCTACGTTTCGCGGTCTTGTTTGTGTGATGTCATCTTACAGTTAGGAGGTTGTTTTACACCACAATTGTACGTTCTTCGAGTTATCTGGGTAATTGGAGAAGAGAGAGGGTTGAGCGCACGTAATCCAGGATAACCACACGATTTGCTACTTGCGTGACAAATGGCCGTCCAAAGTCGGCACCGGTTGCCCATTGGTCTCGTCGGTTTATGTGTAGTCTTTTGTGTTTTATGTTTACATGTCGTGTGTCTCTTTTCCGTCTCGTGTTGTACTCGTCTTTTGTGTTTTTGTATCGGTTGTTTTGCTGTTGATGCTGCAACGGGGTCTTGTTGGAGATTTCCTCCCTTCCTTCTTATAATTTTTGCGAGTATTTCTTTCAATCTAGAATGCGGAATTGTATTGTAAAGTGGGGAAAAAAATCAAAGGCTTTGATCGAATGGACTCTACTAAAATGAGTCTTCTTTAACTCATTTGATTTCTGATGTTCTAAAAGTTTCTTCATATTCGTTAAAATCCGTTATTCAGTCTCAAAGTCAAGAAGGCAAGGCAATAGCGTTAGAATTTCCAATGGAACGGCTTCGATGACTAAAACATATACATACCATGAGATTTATTCATATTCCTTGATGTTGTCATTTCTTCAGCATTATCGTCATCTGCAATTAAGAAAACGTTTGTCGCTTTTATCTGAAAAAGGATAGTTCTATTCAAAACTAACATAAAAAAATTATAAATTTGACTTGCCTTGTCCTTGGCATCTTTCACGTATGGATTTTCTGTTACACTAAAATGGAGAAGACGTTAATTAAGAAGCAAAATTTAATGTTATAAATATCAATGTTATTATGTCATCATCTGAAAATAAGGAAAAGCTAGCAAAATGCAATTTTGCAACAGGAACCGAGAATATAGTACTCAATTTTGAAATATTCTGTAGTGTTTAAATTTCAGTGCATTCACGGCACTAAACATCGCAGAACAGACCCAATAAAATAAGTAACAACTATAAATTCTCAAGACAATTTATTTCAAAATGTGCTGCTTAAAAATCTGATTACGTTTTGCTTAAGAACACAGAAAAAATCAAAACGAAGCATATTCAGTGGTAGATATAAAACAGAAAAGTAAACTTAATTCAAACTTTAAAATAAGATGATAAGAAGTATATATATTTAAATACTGGGAATATGTACTTTTACATTTTTGTTTGCTCTTATCGAGCTAAGTTGGAATCAATCTTGTAGGTAGACTATATAGAATTTGCATTTCTCCTGTATTTGTCATTCGATTTAAAAACAAACAGAAAACTTTAAAAAATTATCTACTTACCCATCCTACTATAAGGAGGATGAATATGCCTATGCCTATGACTATGACTATGACAATAATCCAATTAGGAAAGGTCTTGTCGTTTTCTTTTACATTAGTTCCCTCTTCATCTTCATCTTTGAACAAGAAAAAAAAAATAGAATGTAACTATGAATCTAAAGAGAAAACACGACTCAGTTGCAGCACCCGCATCATACCGAAACGTAAACTGAAAACAGCAAAACACACACGAAAAACCAAATAATACATCGCATTTAGAAACCAACGAGAGCATTGAGCAATCGGAGTTGATTAAGGACTGCCATCTGTCATGTAAGTAGCAAACAATATGGTTATCAGGATTACGTGCGCACAACATTACATTTTTTTTAAATAACTTAGAGGCATCAAAGAATGCACAGTCGTTGTGTATAATAACGTCCTCACCATTAGATGAATTAATTATTTAATGAATATCTGCCAAATAAGTCATTGTTTAAGATAATAAGAATATTACCAAGTGGATACATGTAAAGCGTCGGTGACTACATATAAGATGATTCAATTTGTGTAATCTAAAGACTCAGAAGAACAAAATGATCATTAATGAAGAAATACAGTATTTATTTTCTGCACTTACACAGATCTTTCAAAAGGTATAACTTTGTTAACGGTGCTAAATAATATCATATTACATACTCTTTGTTACATTTGTAACCTTCAAATGCTGGGCACTTCCTATTTGTTTACCATCATGTTGGAACAGAAACGTAACAGCTGTGTCAGGCTTAAGTTTTTTCATTACATCTCCATCGGATGTACATTCTATTAGAATAAACTCTCCCAGAATGTGATGGTATAGCATTTTCCGTTCTACCAGTTTAACATCCTTGCAGATTCGTGTATTCTGGTAAAGACTATAGAGTTCGTAAAAAATAAAACTGATGAAGGATATATTCATAAACATTAGAAATTTAAAAATATATAAGTACCGGCTTCTGCATCTATTCATGAAAAAACCATGTAAAAGGCAAGTCAACGTTGTTAGGGTAGTCCCAAAAGGGTTATTATTTAGTTTTTTTGTTTAAATATTCCGATGATCTCCTTATCAGCCTCTTTACTAGGAACTTAGATCGTCTAGATATCTGACACCAGAACTCACGGCGATATAGGAACACGTGGCAAAATATTGTGAAACTGTTCTTAACAGGTACGATGTAACTTCTTTTGGTATATTAATAATTCAGGGATATTACTTACAAAATGAAATATAAAAATTTCAAAGCCAATACGATTTCTTGTCACCGGATGTGACAGTTCTACCGAATTGAAGCGGCGGGTATTGCATGCAAGCAGGAGATGCTTACTCTTCCTGGGCACCTGGTCTCACTCCCTTGTCGGGAGTTCGCTTCTTTTCATGTGGTGGAGGTTTTTGTTTGTTTGCTTCGGTTCTTGTTTTATCCTGATTTTGTATGCCTTCGGTTTCTGATTTTCTAAATTATCGATTTAGTGCTGAGTGCAGGGATAAGGTCATTATCTATATTTGTCATCTTCAGGGCTTTTCTATTATTTACATCACGTTTCCTCACGACAAAATTAATGATCCGAACTCAATTGTCCAAACTCATTAAATGGTGCTTTGAGAGGGGAAATTTTATATTTGTAATCTGAATCAAAGGGTTTCTTTCCCGCTGGAGAATACAAATTATACAAATTATGGATATATAGTGACTTGTTTATTGCCTTGAAATTTTTTTCTACGTAAGATGTTGTGAGAATCTCTACGAGTATGTTGTAGGGATCCCAATGGATACTAATTGTGGGCCTCTTGTTGCGGATTTATTTTTCAAAGGAAATTCTAATGACTTTGCTTAGCCTCCTCGGCACCTGTTGCCCATTTGTCTCGTTTGTGGTCTTTTCTGTTTCATGTGACTATGGTGTGAGTTGGTGTTCCTTGTCCTCTTGTGTCTCTATCTGTGGGTATCTGATATGTTAACGTGCATTTGGTGTTTTGAGGTTTTGCTGTGGGTGCTGCAACCGTGTGCTGTTGGAGATCTCTTACTTTGTTTCATTTTTTAAAACTGGCAACTCTTAGGAAACTGAGACTACACTTCAAACTTATTGACGCTTACTACAAACATTGTACAAAAGTAAAAAATATCCATCGATCATAAATTGAACCTACCTGAATTATCACGCTGATATTCAATGTATGTGGAAATCGAGCTATGAACTCTACGGGTCCCAAGGAACATGTTGAAACCGAGATCGTTGCTGACAGTGCTTGAATAACTGCAATATGATGAATGCATACAACTGAATATCTCAAATGAAAGACATATAGTGATTCAGTATGACGAAAAACCAATGCTTTGAAAGTTTAGTCGACACCAATCGCCCATGGGTCCCGTTATTCCAGTACAGATTTGCGTCTCTTGTTGTACTTGTCTACACTGTGATTTTAGTTTTGGTGTTTTATCGTTTTTGCTGCAGCCATATTAGTGACATTATTAACATGATGAAGAAGGATCAAAGATAGGATAACATCACTATCGAAAATGCGTCAGCAATCATCAAACGCCTTTTTTACCGTGGATATGATCCTAATATCAGCAGACGGACACTAGGCTTGGTACTTGACCAATCTACAGTCTTGTACAAGCGCATTCTTAAAACTTGCACTCTGACTGACTGTGACGACGGGACTCCATGACGGGCCCTGTCAAAACCTCTTTACAGAAGACAGGACCCCGACTACCTGTCCTTTCTGAATGTCAGTCGGACTCCTCGGGTGATAACATATATGAGCTCGCAGGCGGCAGAGCACGGATTGTATTACGGTACGCCCTCTTTTTATATCCATTTACATATTCATCTGTGTTGCTTGGGCCCCTGCGTTTTGCGGTCTTGTTTGTGTGTGGTCATCTGATAGTGAGAAGGTTGTTTTACACCACAATTGTACGTTCTTCGAGACATCTGGGTAATCGGAAAAGTGGGAAGGCTGTGCGCACGTAATCCAGGATAACCACACCTTCTGCTATTTCCGTGGCAGATGACCGTCCTAAGTCGACATCCGTTGCCCATTGGTCTCGTTGGTTTATGTGTAGTCCTTTGTGTTTGATGTTTCTGTGTTGTGCGTTGACGTTCCTTGTCCCTTATGCGTCTCTTTCTGTGCTTGTCTGCTTTGTGTTTTTGCACTGAGTGCTTAGGTGTTTTGCTGTGGGTGCTGCAACCTGGTGATGTTGGAGATCCCCTCCTTTGTTTTAAGAAGATAAAATTGATACAGACCTACATAATTTTCTTTTTGTTTACTTATAAGGGGACTTACATTTTCCATCCCGTTTGTCTGTCTGTCTGTCTGTCACACTTAAGTTTTCCTTGCTTTTTTGCTACAGGAATTATGGTCCTTGGAATTAGCAAATTTCATGAAATTTTCAGTTTTCGGATTTTTCCTTGATTTTATTACAGATATTTAAATGAATACATCTTTGTGTGATACAGATCAAATTTAAGTTGGGTTTTGATTGATCTTTTTTTACAAAAATTATGGCCCATTGACTTTTTTATACTTTTGAACTGAATTTTGTATAGATTTACGTCTTTGGTGGAAATACATGTCAAGATGAATTCATGTGTAATTGAAGCGTTCTCAGCAGAGTTGAAGAACATATATTTATGCCGGTAGGTGACTAATATCGCTCGGCGATGAAACTTTTATTTTTTTTTGTTTTGTCATGTCACTCCGTACTTTAATAAATTATTACGATTCCTCTTTGCGTGACTGCATTATTATTTTTATCTTGTTTTGGAATCGTGTGGTTTTTCATTCATGTTTTAAGATTCCAATTCTTCTTTTTTCAAATACAAGTTAAGTGATACGAAAAATATATTGGCTTACCATAGAGTGTCAGATTTGTTGACTCTGCAAACTGATCGGCGTTTTTATATTTCAATCCATATGTGCCGGTATCTTCGGATGTTGCATTATAAACAGATAGGATAACATAGTTTGTGTCATCTCTAACAATACATTGTTCCGTCTTTATTTCAGAACTGCACACTACACTTTCATGTACGTCATCGTGTCTTCTATGAATGATTTTGTATTCGTTCTGACCTTTATAAAACGTCA
Source organism: Pinctada imbricata (assembly GCA_033119305.1). Taxonomy (NCBI): domain Eukaryota; kingdom Metazoa; phylum Mollusca; class Bivalvia; order Pterioida; family Pteriidae; genus Pinctada; species Pinctada imbricata. The sequence continues at coordinate 2,318,939 of VSWD01000007.1, forward strand.
TGTTTGCGTTCTCTCCATACTTTTCTATCGCAATCAATCCTACAATAGAGTATTAGACAAAATATATACTCTCAAACGGATTCAGTTTTCTTAACGTAACATTTTGAGACTGAATGACTAAGGGTACCTCTTGGATGTTAATATCTTAAAACAAGAATAATAGAATTGGTACGCAATTTCATAATGGTCGTTCACACTCGTTTAGTCCAGTCATATTATGCCAAAAAAATGGACTGAAATCGAAGTAATTGCAAAAGAATCTTTAAGATTTGATTTAATGTCTAAACACACGTACAAAACACATATTAAAAGTCCTCACTCGATACTTCACGGGAAGTACAGTATTTAGACCCCCCTTCATTTTTAGTCAAAATGCAAAAAGACCAAATGTGGCATATTTAGTTGATCAGAACAACAAGAGAAAGGTTCAGTTTTAGCATAAAATTGTTTTTATGACATCTTTAGTAACTATTTGATAAAATCCAAGCGTGTAGTTGTCAATTTGAAGTTGAAAAGTCATACAAATCATGGACATGTAATGACCTGTGTAATGCCTTGTCCTTCATCTTGGACAATATTTATGTTAGATTTGGTGAGGATCTACAAGAACAGGTTGTAGGAATTCCTATGGGTACTAACTGTGCGCCTCTTGTTGCAGATTTATTTTTATACACTTATGAAAAAGAATTTATCCTAAATCTTCAAAAGCAAAGAAAATTTGATGATCTGAAATGTTTCAATAATACTTCTAGGTATCTGGATGATGTTCTAACTATTGACGATCCTGCTTTTGAATTATATAAGAATGAAATTTATCCACAAGAATTAACACGTAACAAGGCAAACGTTACAAATACAGAAACATCGTTTTTGGACCTAAATATCAAAATAGTAAACGGAAAGATTCATACAAGTGTTTATGACAAAAGGGATGATTTTGGATTCAACATAGTAAATTTCCCCTGGCTTGACGGTGATGTTCCAAGATTACCGTCATACGGCATTTACATATCACAGCTCATCCGGTACGCTAGAGCATGTACTGATATTTTGGATTTTCACAGTAGAAATTTACAAATTACCAAAAAACTTTTAGGTCAAGGTTTCCGCTTTCATAAACTAGTTAAGACTTTCTGGAAATTTTACAAAAATTTCAGTAAACCTCTTTTAAAATTCGGATCTATACACGCAACAGAGTACATTACTTTGGGTATTACACAACCTGTGTTTTATGGTGGTATGATAAACACAATTAGAAGGATCAAAGGTAGGCAGCATAACCATCGAAAATACGTCAGAATCATCAAACGCCTTTTATACCGTGGATATGATCCTAATGACACTAGACGAACACTAGGCTTGGTACTTAACCAATCTACAGTCTTGTACAAGCGCATCCTTGAGACTTGCACTCTGACTGACTGTGACGACGGGACTCCATGACGGGCCCTGTCCAAACCTCTTTAGAAAAGACAGGGCCCCGACCACCTGTCCTCTCTGAATGTCAGTCGGACTCCTCGGGTGATTACATACATGAGCTCGCTACAGCCGGCGGAGCACGGACTGCATTACGCATGCCCTCTTTATATATCCATTTACATATCATCTGTGTTTCTGGGACCTCTACGTTTTGCGGTCTTGTGTGTGTAAGGTCATCTTACAGTGAGGATGTTGTTTTACACCGCAATTGTACGTTCTTCGAGACCTCTGGGTAATTGGAGAAGTGAGAGGGTTGTACGCACGTAATCCAGGATAACCACAACATTTGCTACCTGCGTGACAAATGGCCGTCCAAAGTCGGCACAAGCCCATTGGTCTCGTCGGTTTATGTGTAGTCTTTTGTGTTTGATGTTTACATGTCGTATGTCTCTTTTCCGTCTCATACTATACTCGTCTTTTTTGTTTTTGCATAGGGTGTTTTGGTGTTCTAATGTTGGTGCTGCAACGGGGTCTTGTTCGAGATCTCCTCCCTTCTTTTGTAAGCAAAACAATAAACGGACCAATCAAAAACGGTAAAAATGGCAATGTTTAGTTAGCAAAACCGCCTCGAGCACGTGTTTGTGGCCTTTGTTTGGAATCAAGATAAACAACAAAAAGCTTAATTTTCTGTTAATTGAACGTTTGTACTACATATTTTTATACTTATAAAAATAAGTGAAATAATATCTATGTTGTAGGAATTATTTACCTCAGAATTCGGTCTAGACCATACCTTTTAAGAAATTATTTAATGAAAATGAAGATTTTGTCAATTTGATTGAGATAATTCTCTAAAATGAAATTGGTAAGCACAGATATATTTTATTTGATTTCATAATTATGCTCAATATACTTATGAATATTATATCTAAAAGAGTAAACTTTAAGTAATGTAGGAAAAAATTAGGTATGAAATTGAATCAGAATGATATTTTGACTTAAAGTGAGAAAATTGACTAAGTCCTGGCTTTCTCAACACATTTTTGAGGAGGACTTTTTATTGCAAGACTACGCATGTTCATTTTAGTTTTTATATGTTCTTTATAGCAACTGAAAGATCTTCAAAAAAGTCGTCTAACATTTTAAAATCTAGAAAAAAATTATCGATAATTTTAAGTCAGTTCCCCTTGCCCCCATTATAAAAATTAAAGAATGTTCGATTGTTTAAATATAATACTCGCGCATAAATATGAAATTCTAGCTTCAGGTAGCTTGTTTCACCAGTGACTGTCATGCAAAATTTAAAGCAAATTGGTCATAATATTTTTGAAATATTAGGAATTTTAACCTAAACAAGAGCCCCAGGGGGCACAACGCTCACCTGATAACCATGCACGCTCTAATTGACATACTGACATTGAATACTGATAGTGCCAGTACCAGGATTTTAGCCCACAACCTTTCTAACAAGATTTTTGCCGGATGCAGACAAGTTTTTTTTTCAGACAACCTTTAAAAGTACAAACAAGAGAAAATAGTCACATTTCAAAAAAACAACTTTTTTACTGATTTGAAAAGATGGATTATGCGATCCAAAGTCATATGCCCAGCTAGTATAGTTCGATTATGCAACATCAAAAATAAAATCATTTTGTAAAATTCCACATTAATGTGCAACAGAAACAGAATTAAACAATGAAATGATTTCATAAATTAAGTTTATTTTAAATTGAACACCAAACCTTTCATAATTAATAGCTAGTATGCCAGAAAATAATAAAGCCTGTGTTTGTGAAACACGAATGCCCCCGGCGGCATCTTTGTTGGTATAAACACCATTTTCTGTTAAGTATGTGAGAGGTCAGGGTCAGAGTAATGTTGGTATCAATGGAAAGATCTTGTCACAAAGAATACACATGTACAATATGAATGCCCTATCGCTAACCATTCAAAAGTTATGCCCAATGTTAAAGTTTTGAAAAGTAGGTCAAAGGTCAAGGTCAAGGTCACGAGGTCAAAAATTTTGGTATCAATGGAAAGGTATTGTCACAAGGAATACACATGTGAAATATGAAAGCTCTATCACCTTCCTGTCAAAAGTTATGCCCAATGTAAAGTTTTTCGGACAAACAGACAGACGGACAGGCCAAAAACTATATGCCCCCGTATCTTTGATTCCGGAAGCATAAAAAACAAAGACTTTTCGGTTTTGCCTTTATTCATATTAAATTATACAGAAATCTATGAATGAGAGCTTTTGAATAGTATTGATTTCATCTTAATACATGTAACGTACAGTCAAAATCGTGTTAATCCAATTAACACAGACAAGTTGTTAGCGGACAATATTAATTCAAGTGAGTTGTGCAGAAATTGAGCCAATTTATTTTCCAAACAGCAGTGTACGGTGTATCAAACCTCATGACCCAGTGAAGCCACTTGGACAAATTATTTTCGGTAAATATGCTGAAATGCGGTGCTTGGAAATGTATTTCTAGCATAATGAATCAATAGTCGTGATAAATTTAACTTCGAACTTGATCTTGTCTTTTATGCAATCTACAAATAGGTTTGAAAATATGCAAAATTCGGAACATTTTCGATGAGGACGCAGAGTTCCTGTAAAAAAAAGTGAAATTTGCGAAAAAAGGACATGCATGACCCCCCCCCCCCCTTTTCTTTACATTTTTATGCGTGCCAAAGATTCGCAATCAAAAAAGACCAATTTTACAGACTTCCGGGCATTTCAAGTCAGTCAAAATTTTTAGTGTGCACCTTTTTATTTCCTGTAGTTACCCCTACTAAAGGGGCAAGGAGGTATTGAACCAATCAAATCTGTAACACAAGATATATGGCGACTATGTTTACCATAGATACAGAAATAAGACAGAGAAAATAATCATTAAATAGGGAAAATGTTCTGAAATATGCATGTATAAAAAAAAAGCAATCCAAGGAATGCTTGTGTCGCCTGCGTAGCGGATTTTTTTTATTGAAATTAGGTCAATTATCAAGGGCAAGGTCACTAGGTTAAAAATTATGGAATGTTTAGAGAGGTCTTTTCATAAGGAATACAAATGTGAAATATCAAAGCCCTATCACTTACCACTCAAAAGATATAGCAAATCATAGATTTGTTGAAAAGTGAAAAACCTCGTGACAGCAAAATTCAATTCAAACATATTTCTTAGTACATGTATATTGGCTTTTAAAGGCAAAACCACTCAAGCAGAAAAAGTAGGTTAAGGTCATTTTATGAAAGTTTGATCAAAGATACATCCAATATGCAAGTTTGGTACATGTAGCAGTTATACTTTGCTCAATATTGGCTTTTAAAGGCAAAATCACTCAAGCGGAAAAAGTAGGTCAAGGTCATTTTATGAAAGTTTGATCAAAGATACATCTAATATGCAAGTTTGGAACACATAGCACTTATACTTTGCTCAATATTGGCTTTAAAAGGCAAAATCACTCAAGCGGAAAAAGTAGGTCAAGGTCATTTTATGAAAGTTTGATCAAAGATACATCCAATATGCAAGTTTGGTACATGTAGCACTTATACTTTGCTCAATATTGGCTTTTAAAAGCGAAATCACTCAAGTGGAAAAAGTAGGTCAGATGCTCCATCCGATGCATGGGTCCATCTTGGCACCCAAAGATGAATCACTTGTGCAAGTTTGGTTACTGTAGCATTAGTACTATGTCAGATACTGAGCTACCCCAAACTTCTTATCCAAATCACTCAAGCGGAAAATGTAGGTCAGATGCTGCATCCGATGCATGGGTTCACCTCAGCATCCAAAGTTGAATCACTTGTGCAAGTTTGGTTACTGTAGCATCAGAACTTTGTCAGATACTGAGCTACCCCAAACTTCTTAACCAAGTCACTCAAGCGGAAAATGTAGGTCAGATGCTGCATCCGATGCATGGGTTTACCTCAGCATCCAAAAATGAATCACTTGTGCCAGTTTGGTTACTGTAGCATCAGTACTTTGTCAGATACTGAGCTACCCCAAATTTCTTAACCAAGTCACTCAAGCGGAAAATGTAGGTCAGATGCTGCATACGATGCATGGGTTCATCTCAGCATCCAAAGATGAATCACTTGTGCCAGTTTGGTTACTGTAGCGTTAGTACTTTGTCAGATACTGAGCTACCCCAAACTTCTTAACCGGACGCGGATCCGGACGCGGACGCGGACCCGGACGCGGACGCGTGGGGTTTAAGCATAAGCTCACTCAACTTTGTCGAGGTGAGCTAAAAATGATGGTATGTGAAGAAAGGTCTTGTCACATGGAATGCACATGTGAAATATCAAAGCCTATCACTCAGCAATCAAAAGAAATAGCCAATCTAAGATTTTTTGAAAAGTAGGTCAAATATCTAGGTCTTGGTCATGAGGTCAAAAGTTATGATATGTGTAGAAAGGCCTTGTCACAAGAAGGAATACACATATGAAATATCAAAGCTCTATCACCTACCAATCAAAAGATATAGCAAATCTTAATTTTTTTGAAAAGTAGGTCAAATATCTAGGTCAAGGTCATGAGGTCAAAATTATGGTATGTGTAGAAAGGTATTGTCAAAAGGAATACACAAGAGAAATATCAAAGCCCTATCACTTGCCAATCAATAGATATAGCCAATCTTGGTTTTTTTAAAAAGTAGGTCAAATATCTAGGTCAAGGTCATAAGGTTAAAAAATATAGTATGTGAAAAAAGGGCTTGTCACAAGAAATACACATGTGAAATATCAAAGCCCTATCACTTACCAATCAAAAGATATAGCCAATCTTAGATTTTTTGAAAAGTAGGTCAAATATCTAGGTCAAGGTCACGAGGTCAAAAAATATGGTTTGCGTAGAAAGGTCTTGTCACAAAGATTACACATGTGAAATATCAAAGCCCTATCACTTGCCAATCAAGAGATATAGCCAATATTAGATTTTTAGAAAAGGTCAAATATCTAGATCAAGGTCACAAGGTCAAAAATTATGATATGTGTATAAAGGTCTTGTCACAAGGAAAACACATGTGAAATATCAAAGCCCTATCACTTACCAATCAAAAGTTATGGGGTGTGACACCCAAGTGTGACAGACAGACGGACAGACGGAGGGACGGATGGACGGACAGACGAACAACAGACAAAGTGATCCCTAAGTGTCGCTGTGCTTCGCAGGCGACACAAAAAGTCAACATCTTAAAAATAAATTCAGCGTATATTTGATAGCGTATGTGGCCAAGTTAATTCGAAGTATGAAAATAAGTAAGCTATAGCTTGTCTTATTTAAAAAAATCATTAAAAATCTAAAAGTTGATATTTTGACAAAATTCTTTCACAGTTTCATTTCTAGCGATAAATATAAAAATAATAAAAGAAAAAAAACTGAAAAAGGGAAAAAAATTGTTGGGTTCCCGCCGGGGTTTGAAGCTACTCCCCATGGGTCCATTTGGCATGGAAAACATACATTATACCTATGTACAATCTTAAAAAATATTCCTTAAAAATCCAAAAGTGGATATCTTGACAAAATTCTTTCACTTGTAGGGTACCATGCATGAGTACCTCATACCTACAAATTGTCATGACAATCTGAAGAGTGGTTATAGAAAAGAAGCAGAAAATGTATGAAAATCAACCCCCCCTTCCTTTTTACATAAGAAAAAAATTCATAAAAAATCAAAAAAATAAATTTTAAGCATAAAATACATATCAAAGCATTAAGTAAGTTAAATATGAGAAATATGTAGTAAATGAGTGTGTAAAATCATACACTTATTGAGTTATTTAAAGAAATAGTGCAAAAATGTGCATTTCTGACAAAGTCCGAAAAGACGTCAAAAACGCGTCAAAAATTTGACTTCGAAGTGGAACCAAAAATAACAACACTTCTTAAGACATCTCTCTAGATCATCCTGATGCTTTCGGTTTGTCGATACATGCTTCGGTTCTGAAGAAGAAGTTTGTCAAAGGAGGGTACCCCCCGTGACCTACTTTTGGCTGTGGTGGCGCCACCTGTTGACAGATCCGGACGAAAAACAACAACACTTGTAGGGGACCATGAGTACTTCATACCTACCAAGTTTCATCAAAATCCCTTCAGCCGTTCTGGAGAAGAAGTTTAAAATGTGAAAAGTTTACGACGGACGACGACGGACGACGACGGACGACGTACGCCACGCTATGACAATAGCTCACTTTGAGCCTATGGCTCAGGTGAGCTAAAAAACCTTGGACTAAGGCATTTTTTCAACAATTCTCCAAAAAGATCAAAATTGTCTGCTTTGATACTAGATTTTGACAAAGTCAGCAGTCAAAACAGTATAAAAGCACATCCATTTAGTTCATTTGACTCCAAATAATTCACAAAATAATTTAAATTCAATTATTCTTCGACAATCAGGGTGAAATTATGCTTTACTTTCTCTCTTTTTGGTATGATTTGATGAATACCTGAACAAATGATGGAACCAGCTGGTTTTATGGGCGATTTTTTAACAGAAGAATCATCGTGACACAAAGTTTATGCATACAATCATTTGATATGCTAGAAATGTATTTACACTTTTATGATAATGAGATAGTGTTTCAATTCGTTTCCATGTAATCTTATTCTGAAAATGGGTTATATGCTCATTATATCAAATTTCGACACAACTTTTGGCAATTTCAAACCAATAGAAATGTTCAATTATATTCATAAGCATCCTAAATTTGGCTTCAGCAGATGATATTATAGCCCGTCTTTCCAAGGAAAAAAATATTGTATGCTTTGAGTCTTAATTTATGGAGAAATTAACCACCAACAATGACATTTTCTCCAATTTGCGCAAAAAATCGTATTTTTATGAGGCCAAAAAATCATATTTCCACCAAGAGGATTTTAGAGGACTTTCGATATGTTGTCCCAATTGAATCAACGTACAGCATAACACAAAAACATTTCTTTTGCAATTAGTTCGATTTCAAATTGGAATATGACTGGACTAGTTGCACAAGCTTAAATGAGTTGGTTGTCAATGCTACTTCTGGGTAACTGGAGAAGTGAGAGGGTTGTGTGCACGTAATCCAGGATAACTACCCCATTTGCTACTTGCGAGGCAAATGGCAGTATAAAGTCTGCACCGGTTACCCATTGGTCTCGTTGGTTTATGTGTAGTCTTTTGTGTTTCATGTTTTTATGTCGTTTGGCTCTTTTCCGTCTCTTTGTATGCTCGTCTTTGGTGTTTTTCTGTTGGTGCTGCAACATGGTTTTGTTGGAGATCCCCTTCCTTCTTCTTGTTATCTTGGCTTTGTGAACAGTGATTCTTCTTAGATCTTACATCATTCGCTTTAAGATTTATTACGGGCTCATGTATTCAAATTATCAAAACAATAACACAACGCCTCATCATTTATTTTCATTTTTAAAATCCCCTCGCAAATTATGCTCTTTGCAATTAGCAAATGGATCTTAAAATCAAGCACATAGTGATCTTGACCTTTCAAGAAACTGGCTGATTGCGGTAGTGTGCTTAATCTGACCAGAGTATATCAATTTGCGAAGTTTGTCGAAATATTGTATACCCGAGAATCAAAGCTTTTGATTTTGTTCTGAGAGCTATGCGTCTTTCAGATAAGCTTCTCAGTCAGGGATATGTTTTTGACCGACTAACATCGTCAATGAGGACGTTCTACGGTCGATATGGGGACCTCGTCATACACTATGCTGTCCCACTCTCCAGAATGAAGGATGGTATTCTCTCATAGACCATTTGAACCATCAAACCAAAAATTGAACTCTATGTCTTCCGAAATGGAAGTAACCGGGTGTGACAGTTATGCTTACTCTTTTTAGACACCTGGTCTCACTCCCATATAGGGAGTTCGCTTCTTTTCATGTGGTGGACGTATTTGCTTGTTTGCTTTGGTTCCTGTTTTATCCTGATTTTGTATTCCTTCGATTTCTGATTTTCTGAATTATCGATTTTGTGCTGTATACAGGGGTATGGTCATTATCCATATTTGTCATTCTATAAGAAATAATTTGAAAATTAAAATATTCAATTAATATATTGCTTTTCTTGAAATTTCTCAAACGTGGTTCCTGCAGCATCATATCCCACCTACTCAGCGACATCTTTCGGTTCATTTTTTGACATTATACTTTTGCACCTTTGGGCCATATTACATTGTTTAGACTTAGTATCACTGATGAGGGTTAAGTCTGGTCCATGCTGCAACATTATCTGGTCCTAAATGATACCATTAAATTTGAAGGCGTTTAACATTTCAAATGGTAATATCTGAAACCATTCATGGTAAAATTACCTTATAGGCACTTTAATTCTTGTGAGACCAATGTGACTTATGTAACTGTAATGAGTTAAAGATGATCCTGACGATTATCTCAACAGCACGCACAATAGAGCACAAAAATAAACATCGACGGACCCCTAGCAAGCTAGCGGTGGGACCAGGTGCCCGGGAGGAGTAAACATTCCCTGTTGGCAAGCCGCACTCGCCGTCGATGTTAATGAAGCATGGAAATAAAAATATATATAATTCATGCAGTGTCTGACGTTATGTCTATAAAGAAAGTGCTATGGCGACAATGTCAGGGAAGTATATTCAAAACACTTACTGTCAAACCCCTCGCGGGGAACCTTTTTTACGAGCTCCACACGGCAGAGGGCATAAGTGTGACACAAATGAGTTAAATAAGATCCTGACGATAATCTCAACAGCACTCACTATAGAGCACAAAAATAAACATCGACGGACCCCTAGCAAGCTAGATGTGGGACCAGGTGCCCGGGAGGAGTAAGCATCCCCTGTTGGTAAGCCGCATCCGCCATCGATGTTAATGAAGCATGGAAATAAAAATATATAAAATTCATGCAGTGTCTGACGTAAGTGTAAGTCATTAAGTTTGGTAGTGTCCACCTACGAAAATTTCTTTTTCAATGATGTATTGACTTTGCTTTTGTTTGTAGTGCGAATATCTGAAGCAAAACAACTTACCTTCAGTAGCTACTACAACATATATCAGGAAAAGAAATGTGGCAGATAAGGTTGAACCCATTTTCATCTGAAAAAGAGGGAAAATATGTAAATATGTCAGAGGGATATAGCATATGTCCTGTTGTATAATAAAGAAGGCTAAAACTTTATCCTTGGCAAATTTCTCAAAACAGTCTACGAACAGTTAGTTTAAACTTTATTTATTCAGTAAAACATTGTAATTTAGTACAACACAAAAATAAGTAGATTCACTGATGAGATAGGAAACAAGCGAGAATCGCTTATTACAATTCGTTTGTCATATTTCTTTATGCACTGGACGATCATGAATTAGGTGAAATGAAGAAAGAGACGAGGAAAAGAGTGAAAATAGTAGAGTTGGGTAGAAAATGAAAAAAGAAATCATAAAAGCAAGAAATACTTGACGTGCTAAGTGGTGAAGGATGAAAGTGCAAGATTTATCATCATATAAATTAAACATACAACAGTTGAGGTACTCCTTCGTGATAAATAAAGCATTCAATAACATATGGACTGAAACAGACTTGTTTTGCAAGGATATTCCCTTAAGTCCATATCTTTCACATCATAGTGAAGCAGTTATTGTACATGTAAACGTCTTCAAATTGAATAGCATCATTTAAGAACAAATAAATTGGCAACGTGGACCAGACATGCACGTTTCGGGTACTTAACCCTCATCAGAAATTTCAAGAAATTTTGATAACAGAAATTTAGATTGCGTTGAAGAAACGATCAACCGAAATTGATCGAACTTGGCTACATGTGCCCTCGGGGACTCCTGGTCCACCAGCAGTGACACTCACCAAGTGGTATAAATGTAAACGTCTTCAAATTGAATAGCATCATTTAAGAACAAATAAATTGGCAACGTGGACCAGACATACACGTTTCGGGTACTTAACCCTCATCAAGTGATCCTAAATCCTAAATCTAAACAATGTTTTATGCTCAAAAGTATGAAAGTTACTATGTCGAAAAAGGGTACCGAAAGACGTAGCAGGATGGGTGGGATATGATGCTAAAGGACCCACTTTTTAGAAATTTCAAGAAATTTTGATAACAGAAATTTAGATTGCGTTGAAGAAACGATCAACCGAAATTGATCGAACTTGGCTACATGTGCCCTCGGGGACTCATGTACCTTACTAGCCAAATTTCTTTATATGTTATGATTAAAGGAGCAATAATATAGAAATGTACTTCAAGGACCAACATAAATTTAAATTGTACATTGCAACATTATCAATAGCCTTACTTGAATGAATGACCTTCGAAGCGAAACAGACAGCGAAAGCATACAATTAACTAGAAGTCTCTGATGAGATTGAAGCTCTCCTGGTTGTTTAGAAAAATACATAACTAAATGAGGTAAAGAAGTTCCTGACGATAATCTCAACAACACTCACAATAGAGCACCATGTTGAGCATCGACGGACCCCTAGCAAGCTAGAGGTGGCATCAGGTGCCCGAGAGGAGTAAGCATCCCCTGTTAGCTAGCCGCACCCCCGTCGATGTTAATGCATGAAAATGAATACAGTATATAAAATGCATGCACTGTCTGAGGTTATGTCTATATAGAAAGTGCTATGACGATCATGTCAGGGAAATATATTCAAAACACTAACTGTCAAACCCCTCGCGGGGTTTGACAGTAGTATTTTCTAAGACTTTCTTTTTTTCTGAGACTTTCTAAGACAGTAGTATTTTCTAAGATTTTCTGACACAAGTATTTTCTAAGGCCCAAGGGTATGGGGCTAGAAAAGTATATCAGATGCGCAAGCGTAACATTAAGCGTAAGTCTGAACATAATGCAAAATTCTTTTTATCAGTCATACTTTCTAAGTAATGGTATTCAGGAGATTACATAGAGTTGTATACTAGAAAATGACCACATCCATTTTCCAAGAACCCGGAGGTCAGGGGCTAAAACTAATTATCAAATGGATAATCAAACCGCATACCCTTTACATATGTATATGTATTATGCAAAAAGACTTTATACTCTATCAATTATGCACTCTTAGAATTGGTTTTCACAAGAATGCATAATTATATATAATATGTATAATAGGAAATGACCACACCCATTTTCCAAGACCATTTGGGTCTGAATCTCACACAAAACATCAGGTACATGTACATATCTAGACTATAGACCCATCATGTTCCAAAAAGAATTGGCTTTGAATCCCTTATACTTTCTGAGAAAAGATGATCACAAAATTGCAGTAAGTTAGATATATAGGAGAAAATGGCCACATCCATTTTCTAAGACCCTGGGGGTCGGGGATAAGATGAAATATCTGGTGCACAATTAGATCATTACCCTTTTATATTGCAAAAAGAATTAACTTTCTATCATTTTATACATCTGAAAAATGGTGTCAACAAGATTACATAGAGTTATATAGGAGAAAATGATTACACCCCCTTTCTAAGTCCCTGGGGTCAGGGGCTCAAACAAAATATCTTGTTTATAGCTTGATCGTAGATCTTTAATATATCAAAAAGAATATAATTAACTTTCTATTACTTATACTTTCTGAGAAATTGTGACCACTAAGATTACATTGAGTTATATACATGTATAAAGAAGAAAGTGACCACATCCAATTTGAAGGACCCTGGGATAAGGGGATCAAACAAAACTTCAGGTGCACAACTAGCTCATAGACCTTGGACATTGCAAAAAGAATTAACTTTCTATCATTTATACTTTCTGAGAAATGATGTCCACAAGATTACATAGAGTTATATAAGAGTAAATGACCACACTCATTTTCTAAGACCCTAGGGGTCAGGGGCTCTAACAAAATATCTTGTGCTCAGCTCAATCATAGACATATAATAAAGCAAAAAGAATTAAATTTCTATTATTTATACTTTCTGAGAAATGGTGACAACAAGGTTATATCTCAGTTGATACGCTATGCCAGAGCAAATACGAAAAATACGGATTTTCTTCTGAGAGCTAGGCGTCTTTCAGATAAGCTTCCAAGTCAGGGATATGTTTTTGACCGACTAACATCGTCACTGAGTAAGTTCTACGGTCGATATGGGGAACTCGTCATACACTATAATGTCCCACTCTCCAGAATGGTGGATGATATTCTGTCATAGACCATTTGAACCATCCAACCAAAGATTGTACTCTATATCTTCCAAAATGGAAGATACCGGATGTGACAGTTCTACCGAATTGAAGCGGCGGGTGTTGCATGCAAGCAGGAGATACTTACTCTTCCTGGGCACCTGGTCTCACTCCCATATCGGGAGTTCGCTTCTTTTCATATGGTGGAGGTTTTTGTTTGTTTACTTTGGTTCCTGTTTTATCCTGATTTTGTACGCCTTCGGTTTCTGATTTTCTGAATTATCGATTTTGTGCTGTATACAGGGATATGGTCATTATCCATCTTTGTCATTACATAGAGTTGTATAGGAGAAAATGACCACACCTATTTCCTGAGACCCCAGGGGTCAGGGGCTCAGATGAAATATCAGGAGCACATCTAGATCATAGACCTTTATTATTGCAAAAAGAATTAACTTTCTATCATTTATACTTTCTGGGAAATGGTGACCACAACATAACAGAGTTATATAGGAGAAAATGACCACATCCATCTCCTAAGACCCCAGGGGTCAGGGGCTTAGATGAAATATTAGCTGCACACCTAGATCATAGACCTTTAATATTGCAAAAAGAAGTAACTTTATAAAATTTATACTTTCTGAGAAATGGTGACCACAAGATTACATAGTTATATAGGAGAAAATGACCAGACCCATTTTCTAAGACCCTGGGGGTCAGGGGCTTTAAAAAATACCAGGTGCACAACTAGACCATAGACCAATCATGTTGCTAAAAGAATTAACTTTCCATCACCAACAGTTTCAGAGGACTGGAAACCACAATAAATGTTTAACGGACAGACGGACGGACACCGGACAAAGGGCGATCTCATAAGCTCGACTGGTCATAGTCCAGTAGGGCTAAAGATTATTTTTAACACATATTGTTGAGTGTTAAAGATATATTAAACGTCTTCAAGTTTAAGTGCATCATTTTAGAACAGGTATATCAGATGTAACGACATAACTTGTTATTCGAACGAGACTGCTGTCTGGCGGTAGCGTTAGAAAACTATTTATCACACATATTAATATTGTTTTGACAGTTCCCCGCGACAAAGAGAAAGGTTTTTGTAACATATAATTAAAGGCTCCTTACAGAGAGAATCCTTAATTTAGCAATATATATTTTCAATAAAACAACTTTATTTGAAAAGCTTGATTCTTAATTATCATTAAAAGGAAAAAGGCAAACACTGACACTCATATCGTTTTATCCACATTATTTACTCAATCACGCCTCTTAATATATCTAATACATTTTTTCAGTCGTACAAGTCTAAGAAAAATATATGAAATTTAGACCCAATATAAGATTGTGCCATATTATTTTGTTCATCAAGAGATTCAGAACTTCTGTTTTTCAATATTTTTGATTTCTTCAAACTTATGATTTATTGGTCTATTAATTTTATAAACAACGTTCAACACGTCTAATGTGTATGTTCAATGATATAAAAATAATACAGATCTACATTTTGTGAACTAAAAGTTAGCGTTCCTTCAACGACATAAACGTAATCTGCGTAACACATACTAATGTTACATGAAGTGAATCTTTATGTTGTTGTTCTGATCAACTGAACATGCCACATTTGGTATTTTTGCATTTTGATTTTAATGAAGGGGGTCTAAATACTGCACTTGCCGTGAATTATCGAGTGGGGACTTTTAATATGTGTTTTGTACGTGTGTTTAGACATTTAAATGTTAAACGTCTTCAAATTGAATAGCATCATTTTGAAACAGATAAATTGGCACCATGGACCAGACATGCACGTTTCGGGTAATGAACCCTCAAAATCAAGTCTTTGAAATTCTTTTGCAATTACTTCGATTTCAGCCCATTATTTTGGCATAATATGATTGGACTATACTTTAAAATTCTAATTCATTATATTAAGTATAGATCATCTTCCTGATGTTAAAAATAAAATATCAATGTGCATGTAATATAAAAAGAATTGCACTTGACTCATTTTACTTCCTTTCAAATGCACTGTGTGTTCACAAAAAGGAAAGAGAGTTGAGAGGTAAGCATTAAAACTTTCGTTATGACTTTTAATGCTGAATGAACAGTCTCGGGGAGGATGGACATGTTTAATCGTATACAATGTCAATTCATTGATAAATGACATAGTCATAGCAGTCTTTCCCTCTCAAAAAATAATTGGAAGACTAGCATTTTTAAAGGTGTAACTAATATCTCATATCATTCATCAGTTTTGTTAAGATAGAAAATACCATATATACATGTATTAAGTCACAATTGACAGATATAACACTGATAGTTAAGCAAAGGACCATATATCACAGTATTATAATGATGGAAATAAGCTTGGTTGGAGTCTTACTGTCCTGTTTACTAAATCCAGAGCACCCTGTTTGGGCGATTTATTCTGTCGTCTGAAGAATTTTGCTATAAATTATTGTTTCCGAGAATTGACCTCCTTTAGTCGTAACTGGAAATTAACTTCAACTTACCCTTTCGGCTGCCTTCAAACCGCAATATGAAAAAATAAAATGTCTACGAGAAATTCCCATGTTAATTTCAAGCCGCCGCCATATTGTTCTCCGTGTGTACAATAGTAAACAGTGACGTCAAAGCCTCCGACGTCACACATTTTCAGCGATTTTACTTTAGAAAATCCCCGTAGACTTTTTATTTTCCGTCCTATTTCTAACTTAGCTGAGGCACAGCCAAAAGAATGGTATTTTCTGTTACGACTTAAGGAGTACTATAAAATTGATATCTTTTTGGGAGATGACATTATCATATTTTAGAGAAAACCGGGAAAACAGGGTGCTCTGGAATTAGTGAACAGGACAGTAGTTTATGAACTGTAAGTTCCTGGGTATTTCTTTCGCCCAGTTTAAAAATGAGTAAATATAGTTTATATATATTTGTAAATCATATTTCACCATATTGAAATAATTATTCTAAACGTAAGTGTATTTCCCTTTAGACATATCATTATGGCCATCTTTGAGACATTATCTATTGAAATGCGAATAAAGTACAAATTCCCAGATAAGCTCCGCCCATATTACCAAATACGCTTGATCCCGCTAGCTCAGACAAAAACCAGCTATGGCGGATGTAAACAGTGCATGTTCTATAGGAAAATCGGCAACAAAATATGCCATTTCAACTGATTTTCGTAATGAGTTTTCCATGAAATATATTATGTGTAATGGACTTTTTCCCTAAAATCAAGACAACAATATAGTATTTATGTGAAAATTATTTCGAGGGCTTCCAACACATTGCTTCAGGATGCGAAATGATAAGTCGGGTCGGGTATGAAACATGAAACACCGTCGGCGGGTACAGCCCGGGGGTGCAAGCATCTTTTTTAGAACACGTGAATATATATTATAACGCAGTTGATTTATTTGATTTGGGGGGGGGGTTCATTTATAATATTTGATATTAACTAAAAATTTAAATTTTAAATTG